>JAQLOL010000013.1:4579525-4594190 GCA_029783665.1 Naso thynnoides
TAATGCTAGTGACTGAAGGACACTGAGGGTCAATATTGTAAAACATGTTGTACGGGAAAGTAAAGGAGGGAGAACAGCAGAGAGGCTGATTGAGGATAAGTGTCACAGCACAGCAATGTACATCCAAGGAGAATATCAGTGCGTGCTTGGTGAAAACACCAGCCACATAATTAGCACGTCCCTCCTTGGTGTCCCCATCAACACTGAAATCAGATTTTTGCCCCTGAACTTGACCAGCCTTTTATTTGCCTTAGTACTGAAAAAACTGTGTTTTAAACAATTTTTTATTCCACCAGCGAGTTGCTGGATAGTCAAATTTACATTGAAGAAAATAAGGTGATAAAGTGCATATTTACGTGGTGTTGCAATATAAAAAAAATAAAAAAATACATGAACACCTCCTCAGCAGCTTGGAGAGTGAAAAACTGTAGTACATGCTTTTTATATTAAGATTTTTTTTTCTCATACGTAATTTGTAATATGGTAGATGATTCTAAGACCTAGTATCTAGCCACATGGAGTGACCAAGATTAGTAGGAAAAACTAAAATATAACACATCATTTTTGTAGTGCCCTTGCACACATCAGTGTGCAGTTAAAACTGACCACCTTAGAAATAAATGGGTCTCTTCAAACTGTTGATTTATGCTCACCTACATTCATTTTTCCACATATATATGAAACGTTATGCATATATGCACAGGTTTCTTGAGCAATTCTACAATTACTCAAAAATAAGAAAGAAATGTTCATTATTGTCCTCGAAAAATATAGGAAAAACTGAAAGTCAAGCCACTAATGCAAAGTGTGAACAAACAACAATTATTGCTTGCCTTTCACCAATCAGTGAAAGGCATCCAAGGTCAAGACTGAACTCCAAAAAATAGGGCAAACTTTTTTTTCTGAACATTAGCAGCTCAAAGATCCAAACTGATGCAGGTACGTTCAGGGAGAACTGGCTTCTTCAGTGGAGATTTAACTTGGTGTTTTCACAGAGTAAAGGGGACACCGTGTCAGTGGACAGATGAATGAAGCTGCATGAACCAGGTAAATGGGTCGTTGTGTTCTGAGTGCACCAATTCACACACCTCACACTGACTATTCTCCGTTTAAGACCAGATTTCAGAGACAAACTACAGAAACACAGTTTGGACCTTGCTGATCTTTTGGAAGACTGAAATAAAGTCTGAGGAGGGTTATCAGACCACTGTGGATTTATTATGCTAATGCAATTAATTCCCAAAGCCTCCTACATGTTCGCATGCATAATCAGAGTTTCCACAAGTGTGTGCATTTTGTTGTCAAGTTTCTTTCTAAGAATACTTGTCAGCAGAGGGTCTTTAAAGCACCTTTTCTTCGCGAACACAGTGCTGATAAATGAGGCCCCAGGTGTATTGTAACATAACACAACTGAGGTGTGAACAAGGTGCTAATGATAAGGAATATGCTGCAGCTAATGGGGTGCTAATGACTGCATGCAGACATCAAGAGACATCAGAACTACAGCATTGAATATTATCGATATACAGCAAAGTCATTATCACACAAAGACTCACGTCATTACATTTTTTCATTGTTCTAAAGACCCAGATTAAATTCGGCCACAGCCTCTAGTGTATGATGTATTTATGGTGTGTGTGTGTGCATGTGTGATTTGGGTCATTAGTATTGAGGCTGTGTGCTATATATAAGCAGGACCTAAGGCTACACAGACTGTTTGCTAACCGTCAGGCCCCAAACACTCAGAAAACACTTTTTTTTTTCTAGCTCAGTGTTCAAATGCAGCAACCTTAAAGGTACCGAACACTTCTTAGAGTCATAAATCAGTCAAACATGACTACACAATCATAGCTCATGTCTTTTGTGACTTGCATGTTTTGAGGATATACGCAAATACATTTTCAAAAATCTGCAAAAAATTTTTTTAAAGATATTCCTTATAACTTATACTTAACTTATAACTTGCCTAAGAATCATTGTGTTCTTGAGTTTTCTTCCATATCAAACTGATCAAGTGACAGCTGTTTACATTAATGGGAGTATGGCAAACAGGAACCTCTAGTAGCTACTATACTGTAAATTTGGCATATGATTTTATTTTGAAAAATGTAAATAAATATAAGCTTTAAAGAAACAGAATCAGGGCTATATTCCATTTGAGCTGCAAAGTCCAGCACAAACACCCACTGAGGTCAGATTTCCAACTTGGAAAACCACAGAGAATTTCTCCAACTCCAATTTCAGCATCCAAGATGGCTGCTCTTTGCATCAACAGCAGTAAAATTGGTCATAATAAACATGAAGTTATTTGCACTACGGCCATATGTGTGTCTCATTAGAGCTGATGTACAGACATTATTGTCTGGTCCTGTGTGCTTGTTGTGACTTGATTATTTACCACGTCAGTTTAGCAATCCATGAAGTTATTTATTTCTTCTTCTTCTTCTTCTTCTTCTTCTTCTTCTTCTCCTTCTACTGCAGCACATGTGCCCTGCAGTTCTGGTACGTTTTTTTTTTTTTTTTTTCTAATGACAAAGTGATAATTTGAGTCAAAAAACAAACACACAGGACCATTAAGAGTTGTTGGAAAGTATATGTGATGACTTTAGGCAGAGGCATGTTAGCACTTCCCATTGACTTCCAGCATTTGAGCTAAGCTAATTAGGAGTAGGTGAACTCTGCCTGTCTTTTCCTTGTTACTGCACACACAGTTGAAAGAATGGTATCTCTCTTCTTGTCTTAACCCAAATGACCAAAAGAAAAAAAAAAAGGGTTGGCCTACCCCTTTAAATAGTTCTTGAGTACGTGAGGAATTGATTATCTGAAGACTATCAAGCCATTCCTCATTTTGATTAAGATTAACAAGAATTGTTAAAAATAGACATATAAAAAAGGAAAGACCCATCAGTGCATTTTTAGGCCATCAGCAAAATACCTAACACCTGAACTGTCATCTCTGAGCTCATGTTATTAATTCATGGTAGGTGCTTTCAAATGTGCTTTTAAAAGAGGAAATGAAGAGTTCAAAGAAAGCGAATTGCTGTGAATTTCAGTCATCCTCGAAGGATAATTTCACTTTTCTCCCTGACAGATTCAAAGAAGGAAGGATTTTCCCTTTGCACAGGAGGTCGATTTGATGAAAATGGTTTTTATAAGGAGACATCAGGGTGTCAGAGGCAGGGAAAAGATGCTCTGTGTATTATCCTGATGTTACTTTATACATTAAAAGGTTGCAAAACGTTTTCTCAAACCATTAAGAGAAAAACTAGAAGTGTTTTACATTTGCTGCCTGAGCACTAAACTGATCTTACGCTTTCCCTCCATCCCTGAGAGGTCTAATAACCAGCAATCAAGGAAAGATGAAAGTACAGTTTTTACACGAGTTATGCTAATTTAGTGCTGTTGTAAACCCTTTAGAGAGAAGTCATCTTGCAGGTTTTGGTACAAGACAAATTGTAGCCCAACATGCTGGGAAACTGTAACCTTTTCCACATTGTTAGGGTCAATTAATGGTTTTAAAGTATCACCCACTTCGCAGTTCTTGTTTCACTTCAAATTCAGTATGTTTTCTCGCTCATTTATTATTCCTAGGCAGCAGAAATCGAGTCTAAAAGATGAGATTTCCTTGAAATAAAAGTTATGTTGGGATCATAGGCATGTAAAATTTATTGGCTGGCTCTCACACAGCTGGGAAATGCTCCTTTCTTCACGTTTGGTATGCGTAATACGCCGGATAGAAACATTAAAAGGAGTCTTTGACAAAGCCTGAACGCGCAGTTATGTCTCAGAAATGGAGAATAGAGAGTATGAAGCGGCGGCTCTGCTGAGTCTATCCCCTTCTCAGTGTCGCTTTGCCATTTACAGTTGCATCACCGTGCGTGGGTGAATGCGTGTGCGCTTGCATAAGTGTGTGTCAGTGCGTGCCGATGTGGGTGTGCGTCTGCCAGTGTGTGTTTGCGCAAGCATGTGGGTGTTTTCTATGGGTCTGCCCGCGGACACGGCTTGATATGCTTTTGTGTGACTGGATGGCCGAAGGACAGATGTGGGTGCCCGACATTTCAAGAACCAAATGTCAAAGACCTTAAGTTCTGTATCTGATGCGCGTGTGTCGTGTGCAGGAGATCGAGTCGACTCATGAATAAATGAAGTGACAGAGGAAGAATAGAGCGAGGCAGAGACAGAGAGACATGGTGAGAAAGAGGTCTGACATTATTCCTTCGGAAAGAAAACACATTTCTCAAAAGATGTCAACAATCGACAGCAGCAGAAGAGTTTATGTTTTGCGTATTGGAGATTGAGGTGTACAAAATGTAGAGTAGAAAAATTTTACAGTGGGGAGTAAAAGATTTTTTCGCTTAAAACTGATTTAAACTATGCCACTGTGTCACAACACAACATGTGTGCTGCTTTACATGTAATTAAGGGTTGAATTGCTTCAAGTTTTTACTGTTATTTCTATTCTAAGCTTATTTTATATACTTCAAATTATTTATTTACTTTTCTCCAAATATGTTTATTTATTCCTAACCTTGTGCAACTGCAGCATCTGCAGCATCTGCATTTCCCCCTGTGGGAACGATAAAGTCTTATTTTTTTCTCATCCTAAACAAATAATCCATATTCAAAATAATTTCCCTATAGAATTAATGATTACTTAATTCAATCAATTTTGTAAACAATCTCTGGACCAAATCTAATACACATGTTTGTAAAATATTCAATAATGACCAAAAGGACCATAAATACTCTAAAGGAAACATTTAAAAGTGGTCTAAAAATAGGCACTTACGGGGCTGGCAGTAAAATCTCCATAAAATAAATATAAACAATAAAACAGTTCTTTTTTTTTTTTTTTGTATCTGGTTTCAATTATTAATGAATATTTTATGATGAGAGAGAACACATTACCTGTCCAGCCAGGCTAGTAGGCTCTTTGCGGCGGTGATGAGGTCAACCACAGAGGTCAGCAGGTCATTGGGGAGCCGCCGTGAGGACCTGCTCTCTGATTGGCTGCTGCGGCGGCGGCCGGAAATGAAGTTCTGCAGGTTTTTGGCCGAGGCACCTAGTTTGTGAGCCAGAGTTCTGACGCTCTCTGTCTCCAGCCCTGAGTTCTACACACACATACATACACACACACACACACACACAAACACATGGAGACATAAACAAAGATTAGCTGAAACCTCCAGACAGTGAAACACCATGAATACAAATCAGAATCTTATTTGTCAACATGTTTACCACTTTTCCTGAGGAGCCTAGTGCATATTAATGACTTGTATAACATATTTGGTGGAGAGAAGGTCAACACACTTGTTGTTATCACTGTTGTTGTTTTCAAACACCTCAACTCGTTGTTATTTATTCATGTTTACATCCACCTGATGTAATTTTTAAGTAACTTTAAGTAAAATCTAAGAAGTTTTCTCTGTTTTGTCATATTATTGAAAAATGTGCCAAAATACAGGTAAACAAAAGGGAAACAAAATTACTTAAATCATTTTTTCAAGAAGGCGCCTTGTTTCCATGACACTTCTGGTTATGCAAATATAATAAACTTGAACTTGTTTACTTATTTAACTAGATAAAACTATGAAATAACTAAATGCATCACACATCATAAAAACATGCTAGGAAGGAGCAAAGCCATGGGGCTTGTACGGAGTGTACATGTAAACAAGAGAGAAAAATCTACAAACAAAATCAAAAGCATCAGGCAAGGATTGGGAAAACAAAAAAGGGAAACACAGAACAAGGATACATAGCATGCTCAGAACACATCAGTCAGAAAAAGACAAAACATGATAGAACAAAAATAATGGAAAAGAACCGGAAAGGACATAAAAGATGGAAACCAACCTGCTTTTACAGCTAAAACTCAGGACCAAGATAATAAACTGAAAAGCTCATAACAAAAGTTTGTCCTTCAGCTACTTTTGTAAGCAGACAGAGATAATGCTGACTTCCTTCCATGTTCTCTAACTAGTGTTAAATGGGACGTTAACTCAAGGAGACAAAATAAAACCTGTTAACTTGAGTTGTCGTATCGTCTGCAGTCACTTGTCATTTTTGCTTTTTGTGTGTACTTGAGGATTTGTAGTTGTATCTTTTTTTGCCATGCTTATTTTTTGGCAAACCTCACCATTTATTTTAGTTTGAGAGGGGATTTAAAGTGCTTGAAACTTTTTTCTAAGTTTGCGATCGTGACAATTGGGAGATGCGAGGATATGATGCACTACAGTGACTCTTTACTCTCTGCAGTCTATTACATTGTGCATCCAAGCAGAACATGAATACATTACCAGCTGCAGCCAAAAAGACGGCTCGACTAAAACCGAAACACACAAACTCACCAGAGCACAGAGCAAGTCGACAGCCTCCAGAATGAGCTCCTGGTGTCCGATGCGAGAGACTCCCAGCTCCTCCAGTTCGGCGTGGCTAATCCTCAGCAGCCTCTCCCCGCACACACCTCCGCGCTCGAACACACAAACATATTGCTGCAGGCAATCATCCAGACCTGCAGCAAACACACACATTATGAAAGTTACTCAGAGTAAACACAATCATGGTTCCAGGAAGAAATCATGATCATAATGAGCATAAATAAATGACAAATAAACAGTTCTCTTCATTTTAGCGACTAAGATGTTTGTTTGAGGTTGTTTAGGATGAGGTTTATAATCTGTATAATCTGATGATTTTGGCCAATCTGGGGGAGCAGAAACATTCTCTGAATAATATAACATGGAAAATTGTCACTCTGACTTTTTATATCTATTTTGTCTGTTAACAGTTGCATCTTTCCACAGCAAGCGGTTATGGAGCAACATTAGCTCTATTGTGGGGTTGTGTTTCTGTCCAACTGATAAAACATAGTTTTTGTTCTGACAGACACCTGAGGGCTGCAAGACTGTTTTTATCACAAGGCAAAAACATTTTCAGTCAGTTTATTAACTTAATGTGTAGCTTTGAGGCTTGTTTCTCCATAAGGAGTGTCATGCCTGCATACTTTGCTGCAGGCATGCATTCAGATCACAGACTCTGACGCACCTCTGCTCCACTGTGATCTGCTGCAATCACCTGCCACTCTGCTCTTGCTGTAATTAGTTAAACCTGCTCACACCTGTTGTTCATTTGTATTTCCCACTTTTTAAGCCTCCTGTGTTCAGACTTTGTCAGTTTGTCTTTTGTGCTTGTGTCCTTAGGTCCTCCCGGTTAGCAGTTGTTTTGTGGTTTTTGCACTACATTAGTGTTTTGTTTTGTTCCCTTTTGTATTTTGTTGGACTTCTGCTTGCTTTAGTTTTTCCCATTACATATTTTGTATTTTTGCACTTTGGTTCGTTTCAGCTTTCACTAAAACTCACCATTTGTTGAATCACATTTTCTGTGCTTGAGTCTGCACTTTTGGTCCTCCTTTTGTTCAATATATGACGAAATGAGGATTCACCGAACATATCCCTATCTCCATTTGTGCTCAAGGGATTGATAAAAGTGATCAGCAATAATTGGACTACTACTGTAGTACTGCTGCACAAAAATTTTAAACACTAAATTATGCCAAAGCTCTCAACATCACTTCACGCCATCCAGTGTTTTTCAAATTTCATCATATAACAGACATTTTTGCTAAGTATTTTCAAATGCATGGTACCTAAATTCATAGTAAAATCTTAATTTGATCTTTCATAGTGGAATGGCATGGCAAACTATCATGCACACTAGAAACTTTCACTGTCCAAGCTGGTAAATTTCCATTTTCATCCCTCATCTGACTTCACTGCGGATAAAATGATTTAATCTTGGGGCTTTCAAAGTTGGAAAATATTTTGTGTATAGATTACTCACCCTGAGATGTCTTGAAATAAAGAATATTTTTTTTATTTTTTTTTTCCTTCCAGTGTTATTCCAAGGTAAACAGATTTTTTCCAAAGAGCCACTAACTTTAAATACTTTTGTTGGCGGTCTATGATACAGTTTCAAAACACCAAAGCCATCTTAAAAC
This sequence comes from Naso thynnoides, assembly GCA_029783665.1. NCBI lineage: Eukaryota > Metazoa > Chordata > Actinopteri > Acanthuriformes > Acanthuridae > Naso > Naso thynnoides. The sequence goes on from JAQLOL010000013.1 coordinate 4,587,528, forward strand.
GTCCATCTAAATATCTCAGAAGCTTCGTGTAGTATGATCCAAGTCCCCTTTACTGTGTAGTATGCTCAGTACTTTCAAAACATTGTTATTTTGGCTGAAAAGCCACTAAATCCAACATATTCGATATGTAACGTGTTTGGCCATGCACGCAACTGGGAGTCTTGTACTGGCTGTGTTGGATTTATTATTTTTTTAGCCAAAATAAAAGTGTTTTTTTTGGAAATACTGAGACTATGACACGATAAAAAAGACTTGGATTTTAAGATGGATGTTTTAAGATGGTTTTGATGTTTTGAAACTGTATTTCCATAGACTGCCAGCAGAAGCACCTAAAGTGAGTGGCTCGCATTTTGAAAAGGAAAAACGTTTACCGTGGAGGAACGCTAGAATGAAAAAAATATATTCTTCAATTTAAGGCAACTACGTGTGAGTAACTGACACACAAAAAAAACAGTTTTGCAGTGAAAAATCGCTTTAAACCAGTCAATTCGTGGGTGACGCTCAAAAAATGTATTTACTCGTATACATTCCTTTATTTGTATCCTCTGTCTCTTCATCCCATCAGATGTCAGCGTACAGTTTGCCAGTGGTCATCAGCTTATATTGTAGATTGCAGTTGACCGAATATGATGAATTTTCTCTTTAAGGATATGAAATAAACTAGAACGAGTGGAACAAAAGAGGTGATGGATGGGTAATCGAGCAGCCACCCAGGTAAAAGTTTACTCTCGGTTGGATTGTGTAACATCTGTGTTGTGCGTGGGATGGTCTCTGTAGATCTGTGAGCGTGTGAGCATGTGGGTGGTTGGGTGCGTGCATTGTTGTTGGTGAGCGTGTGTGTGTGTGTGTGTGTGTGTGTGTGTGTGTGTGTGTGAGAGAGAGAGTGTGTGTGTTTGTCTGGCCTGGCTGGCTCTGCTGAGTCAAAGGAAAGCAGATCAAGACAGAGCGGTTCAGCTGCAGCCCCTGGCTCCCAAAACAATGAATGTATCCAGCTTCTAACCTCTTAACAAACAGCCAACTGGCAAACACACAAACACACACACACACACACACACACACACACCAAACAGGCACCTCTTAGGAATGAGCATTGATTTCCCCTGCTTCAAGTCCTTCCTTTATAATACACTCATCTATCATAACCTCACTAACAAAGATAGGAGGAAAAAAAAACAGGATGAGAGTGCGGAGGAAGAGAAGAAGAGAGAAAAAATGAAGGGAAAAATCTCATAAGCCAGCTGTTAAATTGCTAGCAAACTATTTAACACACACACACACACGCACACACACAAATTCCATCTCTCATCTGCATCAAGCAAACGGTGGTATTTGTCACTTTCTGCACCCTCCCATCACTTCCTCCTCGCTAAATCTGAAGTCTAAATGAAGCGTTCAATTCCAAAATACTATGAAGAGCTCAAAACATAGAAGTTGAAATCTTAAATTCATCAAAATAAAATCTAGAAAATAATCATTAAAAATGTAAAAACAACAAAGATTTTATCATCTTAAACTGAAAAACTAACAATCAGTTTTAACGATAAGGCATCGTCTTTCACCACTATCTAAACTAGACAAATTGATTCCACTATCTGGATCTCTGAACACTTCAAGTCGATGGGTGATATCTCAGCTCACAGCTTCCACTAACAAGCATGAAAGGACTTGATAAGAGTAAAGACATCAAATCACTCAGACGTGATTTGTGTTGCTCCAGCTTTAATGTTGGGTGAAAGTCACTTAGGTACACTTACGGTTTGAAGAGAAACCTGAAGAGACCTTGGGAAATATGTTTACGTGTTCAGGTGGTTGCACAAGTTATCTATGCAACTGAGTCCAGTGGTGGAAGTAAACTGGTACATATACTCATAAAAATTTTGACACTGGAGATACTTGTAAGTATGGCCACTTTATGCTACAGAGACAAATATTTCCCTCAGGAGTCAGTAGAGACCAAAAACAGAATTGATAGAGAGAAAATATTTAGGGTTAGACCATTTTATTGTTTTTCCGATATTATTGGCAGATATCAGCCTATTGCAGTTACATCAGTATTGGCATATATGTTTTCCAATATGGCCAATATTGAAAACTGTTTTTAAAGGCCAGAAAAAATGCTTGGACTTCTGATTTAAAATGGTGTAATTACAGAGTTGGTCCAGCAGAGGGTGTAAGTGAAGTGTTTACTGTTCAGTGTGCTGATAAAAATTCATAAAACGTAAGATATCCTGCCTCCATTATATCTTCATTATAAGTATTTTACAACCACATTCAGCTGCTATTACTTATTTATAATATTGGCTGATATATCAGATATTACAATTACCTTTCTCCCTAATATCAGTCCCTGCATCTATATTGGTGGGCCCAGTAAATATTGTACTTAAATAACTCAACATTATTGCAAATTTTTCAGTAACTGCAAACAAGGTCACTGAATCAACTTGAAGGGTAATGTTATGTCTTGTTTTGTGTTCATAACCTGATTCTGCTCCCAAGCAGCCAAACAAATAAGCCTGTGCACACAGTTAAATGCATCAAGAAATGTTTTGTTTGTTTGTTTTTTTCCAATTTGGTGTTGAAGAACTTGACTGGTGTGCACAGAGCCCTAATCTCAACTCCATCAAACTCCTTGGAGATGAACTAGAACAGACCTTATCACCCAAAATTAATGGCTAAACTCCTCCTGATGCTCTTAAGGCTGAATGGATCCTTGCAGCTAGATTATAACAATTTATACAGCACCATCCAAGAAGAGTGAAGTGGTTACAGCAGCAGATAACATCATGGTTGTGTAGTATTTTTACATTATGGCACATTGCACATTTTTTGGGGGTTTTTTTGTTCTTAAATAGGGTGTCAGAACACTTTTCCCTCAAACAGTAAGACTTATGTTTTAATGAGTGTTAATAGCGGCTGATTCCTATTAGATGTGAAGCTGATGGAAACAATGTTGGCTCTCGCAGGCAAAGTGTTACTATAGCTGAGAGAGGGAGAGAGAAGCAGAGAGGCAGAAGGGGAAATATACACTGCGTAGCAAAAGTTCACTGATAATCAGCATCGCTTATCACTGGCAGTGAGGGAGAGCGTGAATGCCCTGAATACTGATGAGTCAAATTGTTAGTGACATCAGCAAGCTCACAAACACCCACATAGACTGCAAGAGACAAACAGTGCTATACAGTTAATATGTACATTCAGTATAATGACAGCTGCAGAGGATTCGCTCTTTTTACTGCAGCCGTTCCCAAACATTTTGATAAATATACCTGCAAAAAGTGCTGTCAAAGGATCCTAAATACCCATCATAAACACCTACATTTATTTAAATCATGTCTGCGTTACTTTTAACTTTCTTACAGACAATAATTTCAACCTCTTTTATCGGGCTATTGCTTTAAAATTTTAACCATTTATCTTAGCAAACCCTTTAGCTAAAAGTTGCATTATCAATTACTTTTTGAAACAATCTCAACTGTAATTTAGCTAACTAATGTTATTTCAGCTCTTGACTTTCCAGCTAATTTATCAATCACTTTCTTCACACTTTTTAACTGTTTTTAACTGATAAATTCATGTGCCTGCCTCAATCTAACTAGTAACCATCTGTCTTTACTTCAGCTTATCATTTGAACTTTTTATCCATTTAACTTTTTCGATAGCTCAGCTAACTGCCATAATTAACTATTAGCTACATATCCATCACATTAATCTTAGCAATGTCAGCTGTTGTCTATGACTTAGCAAGCCATTGCAAATGATTTACAGTTTTTTAAAAAATCATTTTGGCTCATTTTTTGAAACAGTCTCAACATTCTACGAACTGCACTTGCAATTGTCACCCCAGTTTCCTGGTTCATCAAAACCCTTTTGCATGTTTGCAAAGTCATCCAAAACATTTCATTTACATTTCAAAATCTTTCGTGTCAGTGTATTGAGCAGTGCCACCAAAATTAATAGTTGTTTTGTTATCATTTGAGTCATACTGGTCAAAATGTATAGATGCTTTTTCACCATGATAGTGAGAAATTACATTATGCTAATGATAGCCCCAAAATTACATCATTATGAAAAAGCAAAATAAAAAAAACAACTGCACTGTGGCAGACATCGGAAACACTCCATGTCATAGATATTTATGCATATACATGTATGTCTGACAGATTTTGATAACTGAATGGATCATTCTGGCATTTGATGCTCAAATGATGATAGAATGTTTATAAGCTGTGAAGAGTACTTTTACTGAGGATTAACTAATCAGTTTTAATCAGTGAGCCATGTACAAGTGATTTTTGTGCAGATTTGTACTATTACTCTTGTACTCTTTTGCACACGCCTACCAAACCAATGCAATTTGCTTGAATGAATGAGAAATTCTAATTTGTTGTGAACAACAGAGCCATTGTTCCGAGATTTGAGATTAATTTTTTGAAAAATGCTTGTCTCAGTTGAGAATAGAGCTGAAGGAAATGAGAAACACTGTAAGTTCTCTAGAACAGCACCACCACCTCTGAGCAGCTTACCTGTTGAAAATGACGATTTTTGAAGATTTGAAGCATGCACAAAAAAAAGCCTCCTTTTTTTCCCCCCTCCATATCAAGCCATTTTAATACCTAGGCTTGACTTCCTGTGTTCTACCAAAACAGCCCTCCCCAACACTACTTTGCAAAGGTACGGTTGCTGCATCCTTGGCTTAGAGTGTTGTTACTGGTACACAAAAAAGCCCATCAAGCCAAAGCATTTTTATCCTGTTAGAACAGAATGATAACGGGTTCAGCTGGACCTTTCCCCAGTTTTGGCACAGCGCTAAAAATTGTTGAGACATACATGACTACTGTCCAATAAACATGTTTTAATATCACGTTTTCCATATATTGCCTATCACATGTTGAGCGCCTGTGTGGGTTTGTTGTGTATTGATGTTTTATCTTTATAATCATCCACTCATATCTCTACATACAGTACACATGTGCATGTGTGTGCAAGAAAGAGAGTTCATGTGTGCACATGTATTTGACTGGTACAGAAAAAGTGTGATTCATAGCTGACTCACACACTTAACTCCCACAGAGGCACACTTTTCACAACAGCAGGCGAGCCAAACTCCCACAAACACCTCTTTCTCTCTGTCACACACACAAAAACACACACACACACACACACGCGCGCACAAACACACACACACACACGCACACACGTCTAACAAAACTAAATTTTGCGGTGACTTCTGGGATGTTCGAGAGTCCTATTAGAGATCCAGCCCTCCCAGTCGGATTATGTGTCATCTGTTCCAAGCGCTCTGAAGCTGCAGTAACAATAAAAGTTGGATGAGCGTTCACTGGGATTTGTAAATGCAAGATGTTAGATGCCCTGCAGCTATCAGATTAGAGATTTTGGCCAGAAGGTTGTCAGTTTAACTCAGTGTTATAAGGGCAGATTTTACATGAGGGAAATAAGCCAAGAACCTTGTTTTCCTCCATTAACAATTATTTGTACTTTTGGTGTGTACTTCGTGTCTGACATTAAATGTGTTTACTGTAATTGTTGCTCTCCTGACTTTTCTTGTCAACCTTAACTCACTACAAGGTCATTTGCATCACTTTTCTCTCCCTGTCACTCTTCTTCCAGTATAATTAGGCAAGCTAAAAGCAAAGCACAGGCAATATTCAGTCAAAGAAGTGTTTAACTGAATGGGACATTATGTCCTTGGAAATTTATGTTAGTAAAGAAACAGAAAACCAGTTTTTGTCGAGCAAGATTATATCCTCGTGCCTTTCCCATCTGGTATTTCACTGGAAAAATGTCCAATAAACTTCAACCATGAGCACAAAAAGTTTTCAAGGGGACAAAATCATGAAAATGCTGTTTACTTTTTTGAGATAAAAAATATTATAGTCCTGTTAAAATGGGGCTGGCAGATTTCAAAACAGCTCATACCAGGCAGCATTTTTATTCATCCTGCAAAGGAAGTAAGGAAGGAAGGAAGAAAGGAAGAAAAGAAGAAGGGAGGAAAGAAAGATTTTTTTCTTTTGCATTTTTCAGCTTCTTTTGAGCACGACAACAAAAACTGATTGTCTATTTGTAATGTTATGGATGTTGCTGCTAGCGATAAACCCACTCAGTTATCACCCAGCTTAATAGATAGATAGATAGACAGACAGATAGATAGATAGATAGATAGATAGATAGATAGATAGATAGATAGATAGATAGACAGACAGATAGATAGATAGATAGACAGATAGATAGATAGACAGATAGATAGATAGATAGATAGACAGATAGATAGACAGATAGATAGACAGACAGATAGATAGACAGATAGATAGATAGATAGATAGACAGATAGACAGATAGATAGATAGATAGACAGATAGATAGATAGACAGATAGATAGACAGACAGATAGACAGATAGATAGATAGACAGATAGATAGATAGACAGACAGATAGACAGATAGATAGATAGACAGACAGATAGACAGATAGATAGATAGACAGATAGATAGATAGATAGACAGATAGATAGATAGACAGATAGATAGATAGACAGATAGATAGATAGACAGACAGATAGACAGATAGATAGATAGATAGACAGACAGATAGACAGATAGATAGATAGACAGATAGATAGATAGATAGACAGATAGATAGATA
>JAQLOL010000013.1:4603272-4625761 GCA_029783665.1 Naso thynnoides
TGTGTGTGTGTGTGTGTGTGTGTGTGTGTGTGTGTGTGTGTGTGTGTGTGTGTGTGTGTGTGTGTGTATGAGTGAGTGTATGTTTTGTGGGAGTGGCTATTTGAGTATCTTGTTCCCAAGAAGCTTTTAACACATAAATCAGACAGTATGAATAATTGTGACCTATTGTAAGATGACCACATTCTTCCTTTTTACGGAGTATGGAAGAAAAGAGCAATACAGTTTGAGGTTAGACTACAATCAGTTTTGTGTCTTCATGCGAATGGTATGATAAGTGATAATACTGTTGAAAAAGTGAGGAATTTTTTCCTTGGAGCCAATGTTTATGTACAGTTGGCAAAAAAGGAGTTCAGATAGGTCATTAAGCAACTTTTGCAGGGTAGAAAGTCCTTCGACTCCCTTTTTTAAAAACAAAAAAAAATCCCATGCCACTTTACTATCGGGCAGTACGCTTTCTTGAGAAATTCAAGTGGATTTTAACAAAAGTGCGTCACAATCAATTCATCATCATAGGCATGTTTTCTTTTCTGAAAAAAAAAAACAGCTTGTCTTCATCCTTTTCCTCCACCCTCTTTGAGTTTTCTATGTGATCTAAGCTTGCTATCTTTAGAAAATTACAGTTCCTTCTAAAATAGGGCCATGGTTATTGAGGGTTATCAAGGGTTGTTCAACCAGTCTTGCCTTTAGTTTACACTGTATATTTACTGTTCCTAGACAGCAGAATGTACAGTACTGTAACATAGATTTTACATGAATCCTACACGTTACATGTAAATCTGCCCTTCGAACATTAAAAACAATGCAAATGCATCTTAATATACATTTATTATCTTGCACACGTGTGCTCATGTCTGTCCTTTAAAACTTACTACACATGTAACACAATACAAGACATAGTTTGGTGCACAACCAAACTTACTGTATTATATACAACATATTTTGATAAACGACCAACTAAGTTACAGTAAACCAGCCTCCTATACATGAGACACTGAATGGTATTTAAAACATAAACATGTATATAAAATATGCACAAACTCCAGAGAGGATTTGGTCATGATGTTCTCATTTGAACTCTTAGCACCAAAACTATTTTTAAACCACAACCTTGAGGAGCTAAAAATAGCATTTAAAAATAGTAACAGGATATTGAACCAGGACTCTCCAGGAATGTGAACTATGGTTTACAATGCTGAGGTAAGCCTCATTGTTTCATCATCAGTGAGATTACAGCTCTTGAGAACTGCGGCGTAGAAGCATTTCATTCATTATACTCAGTTAACTCTTATGGGCCCAAAGGTTGCATGTATGCCATTATTGAAGTTAATAATTGCTTGAAAAACTTAGTGTTATTTATAAAATAGTTCAAGGTTTGTACCTTTCTGATCATATCAAACTTTGCAGACTCAGGTTTCGGGCAGCAGTGCCAGTAACTTTATCTTTTGTTTGACACTAAAGCTCAGATATTTGTTTCAGGAGGGGAAGTTTGAACTCAACTCTGTGAGCTACCCCTGCAGGTCATTTTATTCTTATATCAACAATGGCTTTGTGTACAATAGAAAGGGTTGATCCTTATGGAAAAAAAAACAAACAAAGACAAAAAACTTTAATTGTAGGGAGCCATTTGAGCTCTCATATGATGATATGATATAATATCGATATATTGCCCAGTCCTATCTCTAGCTTTTGTTTCCACTTATAATAAATGTAAACAAGCTTTGACGAAGACCAGGGTGGGCGACAATTTGGTAGACGTTACATGCTGCTTTACAATAGGCTATTTTCAGTCCAGAAGGCATTAGGCCTTTAAAAAAAAAATAATTAAAAACTTGCTCCAACACTTGCATTATGTTATACATATGAACTCAAGGCAGATTGTTTCACAATAATCAAAATTCTATTTTTACTATTTGGCAACGTAGCTGCGTCAGTGCATAAAGAAAATATCAATATTCACAGACACTTGCAGGAGTGGAAAGAGCACAAAAAAAAATCTACTTAAATAGAAGTACTGTTACCTTGATTAAATATGACTTAAGTAGAAGTAAAATTACTGGTGTAAAAATGAACTCAAGTAAAAATAAAAAGTAGCTCATTTAAAATGTACTCAGAGTAAAAGTTACTTAGTTACTCTTTGGGGGTCACAGTGGGTTGTAATATCCTCTCTCCATCTTCATCCCACTCCATGTCTGCGCAAAAATGTCCCTTTGCTGCCTGGGTGTGTGTGACTGATTGTTGTTCACCTTCTGGTGCTGCGGTTAGCCAGCCCGAGCCAATCAGATGGACCATTACTGTCATGCAGTTGCAGCACCAGTTCATAGAAAACTTGTAGAAACTTATTCCTTCATGGGGTTTTTTTTTCTCAGTAACGGATGAGATTTAAAATGTAGCTGCTTCAGACAAAACTTACTTAAGTAAAAGTGAAAGTACTGATTTTAAAAGCTACTTGAAAAAGTACAAGTACACAAAAGACTACTCATTACAGTAACGTGAGTAAATGTAATTAGTTACTTTCCACCTCTGGACACTTGTGAACAAATGTTCACATTCAAAAGTGTGTTACTATAAAAAAAAAAAATCACTTTTCCCTTCAGTTATTTCATATGTGTGAGACTGTTTTTACTCTGTGGTTAACTCTCAAACTTTAACACCATTGCAGTACAGATCTGCATCACTGAATGAAGAAAACATCATTTGTTTTTTGAACAAGCACATTCTCATGTACGTGAACACATTCATGCATTTTCTATTCTGTTTTACTCGTGTAACTTGTGTCCTATGACATTTAGTTCTAACTTACATATTCATGAATGACACTGTGTCATAAAAAAACTATGATCAAACATGTTGCCTTTGAACCACCATGTCACAAAATATTTAGATGTCTAGTCTGGGTAAAAAAACGCAACATCTAGAGTCAATGGTTCTCATTTTTTAAAGCGATCCCAACTCCATTTCAGTGTTGGACTGTGCTGGTGCAGTGTGGGCTTGTAAAAATGAGTGCCAAATTGTTAAAAGCAAATGACTTAGTAGAGCAAAGAGATTTTATTAAATTTCACATCCACCCTGTGAGGGCATTGCAGGCCACAGTGTGATGGTCTGCGGGCCGTATTTTGCCCGTGTGTGACGTAGGCACTTATATCTACAGTTGGAAGTTTTCTTAAATAAATAAATGGACTTTGTTCTCTTTGGCGACTAAAGTGAGGTCAGCTGATAGTGACAGGCAAGCAAGTGATAAGATAAGATGTGTTCTTGTTTGAAATGTTTGCCTGGGGATTTTTGGCGATTTGGAAAAATAACTGTAATAGCATCTGAATAAACTTTTAATACGCTCAAGGATCTTGTAAAGAAAATTCAACCTGCTTAATCTGCAAAGACATACTGCAGTACTTATTTGTCAGTTTTCTGTCCAACCAAACCACAGCAAGTCACAGACAACATGCAACATAAACCACAGTTGTTCCTCTCAAATGGTTAAAATCAACAATCCTCAAGATGTGATTGGCAGCATGGAGAGGTTCCTGCCAAAAGATGTCTTGATTTGAGCTCAGATGACTGTGCAGAGATTAATATTTGCTGTGCAGCTCAAAGGAGAGAATAATACCCCGTAGCACCAGCTGCAGGATATCACAGAAGGCTGAGACAATAACACAGAGAGAGATTAAGTTTCCTGCATTGTGCTTTCCCCTCTCTGTTTGTATGTATGGTATCAAGGGCGAGTCCTTGAACTTCACATTTTTAAGGGTTTCTTTCTGCCAATCCTTTGCTTACTTTCAGGGTGATTCACTTCCTAGTTTATGTTTCCAGTTTTTCATCATCACTTCCCATTTTGACCGGATTTTCTCACAATGGCCTGACTAAGCATCCCGACAGATATGACGTGCGCTGACTTGACTCACTAATAATATTATTTCTTTTCCAGAATTCCCCCTAAGACCCTCCGTATGCCACACCTTGCATTTAGACCTTATAGTTCCTCTGTTATAAACTTTTATTAGAAATAGGCAGAAATGCCAACAGACAGGTGAATGTAAAGAGTTAAACCTCCTCCTCACAGTTGAATGGAGCTTGGCTAATGGTGCCTTTTTTGAATATTTTTTATTTGAATCCTCACATGGACATAACATTCACGACTGCACTTATGCAGGTAAATGTATATGTTGGAACACAACAGTAATGTATTGTAAAAACAAAACAAATTACTACTTTGGGGAACTATCTCCTACTATTATATTTACCACACATTGACATGTGCATGTTGAATATCACGTGTGTTCTGGTTTTAATGGCTGATTAGCTTAGAGACAGTTGTAACGACTTGTTGCAACTCTCTTCAACACATCAGCCACGACAAAACTTCATGCATGTCCTCTAGCTGCATACTCTGATCTTGACAAAGGCAAACTATGTTACTTAGAAGTCTTCAGACTAAGTTTGCATGAATTTATACAAAAGTCAGCAGAGAATGACTACAACTTGTAAAAAAACAACAAAAAAACAACAAAAAAACAACCTTTAGGCCTCCAAAAAATATGTATGCTTAATATGTTCTTAACTCTGTACTAGAAGGCTTTTTGAATATGGTTCTTTGATGTGTGCCATACGCAGGCCAAACACTGCACTCATCCTTGTAGTACATTTTATACTTCATGAGCCAGTTGCAATGTAATTTATTTCAGATATGTACCTGTCTGTCTCCTTAAGATGAATTTAAAAGTCCGAAAATTATGCTGCAGATTTACACCAGGACATGAAAATGACCCCCAGTGCCTGCTTTTAGTTTTAAATTAAATGAAACAGAAATATAACCGACGGTATCACGTAGAAAGATAAGTAAAGGTCGTTTAGAAAACACAAGTGGTTCTGAAGTCTTGGCTGGATACAGGGAACTTTTTTTTTCTTACAGAGAATAAGAGCTGCTTGCATTCAGAGCAAAAACAATGGCAGAAACTTGTTAAACCACCGAAACCATAATCAGCTACCAACAGTCTAACTGCATGCTCAGAATGAGGAAGACAAACACGTGCTATCAAGTGCTGACATCACAGCAAAGGGGGCGACAACTTCCTTATTTCCAGGTTTATTGCAGTTGTAAAGCAATCAACAGACAAGCAAATACAAATAACAGTTGGAAAAAAATAACACAGAAGTTCACATGGAGGAGGAAAATTACTTAAGATTATGACGGAAACCTTACACAGTTTATAGATAACGTGTGTACAAATGTAAAAGCAGTGATGTGGATGTGGTTGCACACGTGATGGTTTCAAAACATCATTTCAATGTGACTCAATAATCTTACCGAATTTGATGGTCCAATATGTAGGTTTAAAACGATGTATTTATAGAATAATGCTGAAATGGAATAGAATATTTTGGTGTATGTTTTCATTTGTGTACACCCTCTGAGAGTGAGAATTGTTGGGTTTATTACCTCCGAATGAATCCTCAATTTATGTTTGCATTGTTAGCATTTTTGCAGAGTACCACAGACATCAGAGGATTTCCTCCAGGTTTGGAAGGAGAGGAGGGGCAGTGGGGTATTCAGTCAGGTTCATTCTGCATTCAAACCACTAGATGCCACTAAATCCAACACACTGGACCTTTCAGGCATTATCAGGCTTTAAACTCAAGTTTGCATTCAGCAAGACTTACATCACAGATCTCCAGTCTTACATGGAATATTATCATTGATTAATTTGAATATGATAATCCAGTAAATGTTGAATATATTGAAACTAAAATAAGAATTGTTTGAGACATTTTGTTGATTTCAAAACTTGCCTGAAGAACAGGAGAACAATTGACAGAGAGACCAGTCAAAAGGTCTTTGATGCTATACAAATGGTTTGGCGTGTCATGGCTGAATAAAAAACACATTTGGGCACAATTATAACTGTAAATATATTTAAATCAACATCACTGAACAAATGATGCTGCGGTTTAAACCAAAAAGGTTTTGGACAGATTAAATTTATAATTCACAAGTTTGCAAAAATGTGTTTTTTCTTTCGAAATTCTCAGGCTCAAACACAATGTGGCACACATACACATTTACATGCACATTAAGATACATTCAGTAGTGCTTGCACTAAAGGTTTTGGTCTGGTCAAAAGTGACAATTTATCAAGATGCAAAGTCAAATAAAGAATAAAAAAGGCACTGTTGAGAAAGAGGAGGCAAAGATTACCATGTAGGACTGGTAGAGTGCAGATATGTGCATGTTTCTGCAAAAACAAGAGTCCATGTGTCCCATCACGCATCATAATCTGATGGTTCATCGCTCCTCAGCCTCTCTCGTTCTCGGTGCCTCTGAATGGCTCGCCAGATGCGGCAGAGCACGCCACCCCTGAGGGAAGAGGGGTTGATTATGAAAGACTGATGTATGGTGGCATCCAAGGTTTGATAAAAGAAAGACTTCATGTCATTGCATTACGCGAGTTCTTAAAGGGCTATGCCAACTTTTTTTTTTCTTTTTGTTGTTTACCTACCTCCTCAGTTCCAGACAAGAAGTCACTGTTGTTTCAACTGTGCGTGCAGTAACATAGAAGAAACAGGCAGAGCTAGCTAGCTCAATACTTTTAGCCAATGGGAGGTGCTAGCCTGCCCCCGCCTGAAGTCATCAAATGAACTTTCCAACAACTCTAAACGGTCCCGTGTGCTTGTTGTGACTTGTTTATTTTCCTAGCTATGTTTTCTCTAGACTTAAGCACGTCATCTAATTTTAGGGTAAAACTCGCGCTGAAAGTAAACCTCAAGACCAGGAGAGCCAGTGCACAGAAAAAGAAGAAGAAATAGTATTACATAAAGTAGTAATCTAAACCTAAAAATAACATTACGTGGTGAATAAACACGTCACAACAAGCACACAGGATCTTTTAGAGTTGTTGGAAGGTTTATCTGATGACTTCAGGCAGGGGCGGGCTAGCACTTGCTATTGACTACCAGTGTTTGAGCTAAATTCATTAGCAGTGGGCGATCCCTGCATGTATCTTTTTCGTTACTTTATACACAGTTGAAAGAATGGTATCTGTCTTCTTGTCTGGAACTCAGGAGGGAAGCAAATAACCAGAAGAGAAAAAGCTGCCGTATCCTTTTAAAGGTATAAGAGAGACAGCACCAGGGCTCAAAATTTTGTTAACATTTGAAAAAAGTGATAGCACAACAATATGCTAAGAGACATCTTCTTTTGATTCTGGATAGTTTCTTTTACAAACCACTGCTGGTCTGCAGCTTTGCGAAGAACCTGCAAGTTGTACTATGACAAAAGCGAAACATGTAACATCTGATATCTTTGTATTAAAATAGCCTGAAGCCTTGTAAACTTGAGAAGATTACATCCCAAAATCCATCAAAGAATGACTCTAGCCAGCATTAAACTCTTTCAGCATGGCAAGACTCCATGAAAGGTACCTGAGACATCTTTAAACTCATGTAGGCTGCATATGTGCACACAAAAATGTAAAGACAAACAACTGACAGCACCAAATCAGATAAAAACTTATTTTTAACACTCCCTTTTAGCTTTATCTACTTAGCTTGATTTGCATCTTGCTGGGACATAATAGACAGATAATGGCGAGTAGTTACCGTATACGTAGACAGCGGAGGTCATCTTTGGTTACATCATTGAGAATGTCAGTCAGTGTGTATTACTCCAGCACAAACTAGAGGAAAACACATCCATCAGTTAAAACGTTACATATTATGCTATATAAATGAAGAAAAAGCAGCTATAGAACAGATTTTCAACCTTATCTATAGTGTCAGCATCTGCCCCTTGCTCTTTCAGCCAATCAGTGAGCTGCTTGTCCGGCTCGTGGTCTGCTGGGATGTGGAAGATGGATGGGGGTGAAACATCTGTTTTATGAAAAACAAGAGCAATGAAGCACCAACGGAAGAATAATTAATGAATCGGTGAATGAGTGTGTTCACCTGGCGGTCTGTGCCTGACTTTAACCAGCTCCAGGTCGTGTGTTCTCTGCTGCAGTGTGGCCTTCAGGAGCTGCTGGTACTCCCTCTCCTTCTGCAGCAGATCCTCCAGCAGCCTGCAGGGGGCACCAAAACAACAGTGGCTTCTGTTATAGTAAACTGACGGGCCTAGTAAACCACGCCAGTGGAAAGCTTTCAAAAAGAGAGTTAATTCTCCGCCATAATTTACATTGATCACAAACAGCAAGATCTGTTAAAATCGTATCTCCCAGTAAAACAGATGTGTCAACTGATTCTAAATCAGAATCTTGGGAAACTGTTTAAAATTAAATTAAATTTAATCTGCCGTCTTCCTGTTTTCCCAGATAACAGTTACCTCCTTTGAGTAAAGTGTTGCAAATGATCATTTTTACCAAGACATTTTAATAAAATGTCCAAAGAATAAATTCAGCAACTGCTTTTTGTTCAGGGCATTAACATCACATTTTTAAATTCTGAATCATCTCTTTGGGCTTCTCTGTTGCATGATATCATCGTCTTTTTGCCATTATGCTGTTTGTGTGCTGTTTGTCTTTATGATAAAATGGATCATGAGTTGATCTTTAACTGGTTAAAAAAAAACTCTAAAAAACACAAACTACATTACAGTGTCTTATTATAAGTAGTAAAGTTTTTTTTTTACGTGAGTGGTTAAATAGAGTAAAGGTCAGATGAGGTGTTTTAACTTTGACCTTATTTTATTGTACTACACTGTGGGATTCAATGACAAACACTGATCACATGACTCCTTAAAGTCAAGCTTTCATGACATACTTGCATGTGAAGGTTTTAAGGAGTGGTTGTGGGTGTAGGTGCACTTCCTGTTGAATGAGTTCTGGCATCATAACGATCCATTTCCATGATACAAACAAGACCAACTATATTTCCATGCACGTGTGGGTGTGTGATGCAATCTTTGACACATCAATGGAAAAAAAAAACAAAAAAAACAAAACGGACCATAACACGTTCATGTGTGTGACTGACTGCCGCACCTGTTGGTCTCCTGCTTGAGCCGGCCCAGCTGTGCACCTAGCTGATGATGGGAGCGCTGATGCTCCTGGGAGTGGCCGGAGTTTAGTGCACATACTGCTGAGTGGGTGGGGTCAGCTGTCGTCCCGGATTCATCAGCGTGTGACGCTAACACGGGACCGAACTCCTCTTCATCCACTTCATCTTCCTTCTCTGCCCCCTCGCACTCTGACGCCGGGCCGAAGTGAGTCTGCAGTTCTGTGAGGTGAAGGTCAAAGGTCAAGCTGTGACATCTTAATGTATTTTTGAAGTTAGTTACAGAATTATTGAGTAATATTAAGAGTCTTAATACAAGGCTATACTTCCCCATGACATCTTGTGAAGATTAAACCCTGTTATTCTCTGTATAAACACGTAAATGTATGACAGAAAGACAATGAGAGTTAACGTTTTGCTTTTCTCCACTAGATGGCGGTAATAGCTCAGGCCAGGCTGCAGCTCTGTGACTTGCCCACCTGGTATGAGGATGGTGATGGCAGCCTGCACAGCTCTGCGGATGATGTTATCCATCGCAAACATCCAGTGGGGTTTGATGTGATGGTTCCTCAGGACTTTGTTTACCTGAAAAACACACAAACACACAAACAAAGACAACAGTTCAGACCTATGACGACTCTCTAAGCACTAACCTGAAGTTACACTCATTAGAGGTAATTTTACATGTTTGGATAGATACCGTGTGTAATAACAACCAAAATCTTTGCACTACATTTACATGGTGTCTTTGCTTACATAAACTGTAGAAACCTAGTGTGAATTTCCAGCTGTGCATGAATGTGTGTGTGTGTGTGTGTGTTTGTATAAGAGCTGACCGAGTCCTGGAATCCAAAGAGCACCAGCTGTATCTGATTGATGGAGGTGGAGTCGAAGTCCAGGTCCAGCTTGAGTTTGGAGATGGTGGCTGCCATGACGCGCCTCTCTGGGGAATGGATGAAGTCTCGAAGGATGCAGATGATTTGCTTAATGTGATCGACGGACAGCTGGAGCTCTTCACTGCCCTGTACACACACATGCATGTTATTTATAAGAGGCGCAGGCCTAACAGACAGGTTTGTGGCTGGGACACACATTCTGCGTCACGCCTGTGACAGCAGCACGTCTGCTTATTTTTTAGGTGCCCATTAAAACAGATAAGAACAGCCGCAGGAGACGCATGTCGGATGCACATCAGCAGTGATGCAACACTTCAGCTTGGGAGGCTCAGCAAATTTTTTGGCAAGACACAAATGATTCTCTGCTAAGATAGACGGAGGAATAACCTGTTTTCAGTCATACTGACGTCAGCAACATTCTCTGTAGTTTCAACACTTCCAGTGTGTCTTTCAAAATAAAACCTCTCACGAGCATTTATGTGTAGAGAATTACCTCATTCAAATATTTAATTGTAAAGCATTTGAAGGATCTTGATGTGTGAAGCAGTATTTGCATTTTAGAATGACAGTCAAACCAGAGACCCAATGTAGTGATTTTCTTTTTTTTTTTTTTTTTAAATTTAGACTGATCACAGACTTTGGCTGACTTTATCTAACAACACAGAGCACATCGTACCAGCTGGAGTGGGGATACATCTGCACTGTCTGAGCAGGACTCATCTTGATATAATGACTTTTAAAGCAGCAAATGACTTGCTTTAACGAATTTTGTTAGTTTATAATGTGAAGAATTGTAAAGTATCATTTCCATGGGGCTGTTTGGTCAGCAAGTGACAGATCATGAGTAAATAAATTAGGCATTTTATCCTCGCAGCAGAACAAGCAGCAGCCTAGCACTTCCCTCGCTCCCCCTCTCTCTCACGAGTCACACGATTTTCTGTCTTAACTAAATATGAATTAAATCTATCATGTATAATGACATTAAACACTTAATATTAAGAAGAATTTTCAAAGGGGAATTCTACGTAGAAAGACAGCAGCGCTGCCCGCAGCAGACGCTGCATGTGTGAACAACAACAGCGAGTGAGGCGCAGCATTCTGGCGATGCAGACGTGCTGTAGAGGCAGATGCAAGATGTTTGTCCCAGGCGTAAGAGATTCATGTAACTGAATGAGTTTACAGCTTTCATTTCGCTTCCCTAGTTTATGATTTAGTATCTCTCAAAGTACTGCAAATCAAGCATATGTATACAGGGCTCATGTTGAAACACCATAAACTGAATGGCTTTTGAATGACAATTTTCATCATTTTTTCATCGACTTGTCCGCCCCCTGCTGGTAAGTAAAAGAAAAGACACTGTCGCAAGAAGCAATGCAGGCTCTCGTTTTTACACTGTGAGTTTCACACACAAAGGGTCCAGAACTGATTATTCCAAGTGTATTAATGAGTTAAAAAAAACAGCTGAATTGATTTCTCAGTAAATGAGATCCTAACCCTGACCCTACCCTGACGTGGCTCCATCTTACATCAGTGGTTTTGGGGGCCTCAGGGTGACTGCATGGGGTGCTTGGACAGACACACAAACACACCTGGATGTAGTTCTCCCTCAGGTTGGAGATGACCTTTGCCTGATCTTCATTGAGGACCTTGAACAGAATGGCCCGTCTCTCGCTGTCTTTCTTCAGCAGGAACAGACCGCTGTCCCTGTCCTCGGGGGAGGGGGGGGCACTGCGGTCCTCCGAAACCGAACCCTCATCTGGAACACTGCAACATGCACACACACACAAACAATCTCACCACCATATAAGCCTGATTTACAACTGTGCGCTGCGCCGTTCAGTTTATTTACAGATACAAGCCTCTCCTGGCTACTATGTGTGCGCAGCAAAGAGCAGAGACAGCATGAGTCAGTGCGGCAGGAGTGTGTACAAATGGATACACACACATGTGGCTGTGCACATGCACGTGTGCGTGTGATAGTTTGTGTGTGCTCAGCCAGAAGCTCCAGCTCCTAATATTATCAGAGCTCATTATGTGGGGGTTGTAAAAGGCAGCAGAGCACACGGTGAGCACAATAAGGCCACCTGCCACCCAAATACACACACACACACGCACACACACAAACACACACACACACACACACATGCACATTCACATCTTTTCACATCATCTGCTCTGTCCCAGCTGGATTTTGTCTGCAGTAATATGTTGTTTTAATACCGGTCTGAAGGTCGGTCTAACACAAATGAGCTTAACCGTTTTAAGATGGTGACTCTGTTGTTTTGCATGTTGAAATTTCAGGTTTATATCACCTTGAAAAATCATCACGGATGACAATTCAGGAAGACGGTAACAGCTGAGACAAAAGACATTTCAAGCTATTTACGGAATGTCTGCGCCACCTCTGAATTTTGGATGTAAAATCTTAAATCATGACCCAGCTCACCAGCACGAACTCACTCCCTGCTCTCAAACAAACATACAGACCTTAAATAGTTGGAGTTGGAGGGTTTCTTGGAGCCAGAGTTTTTCTTCTTCTGGAAGAAAACATCATGTTTGGAATCGCAGTCTGGGCTCACAGAACCATGTTCACTACTGCTGCTCCCGGTGGCCTCGCACTGTAACTGCACCGGCAGGGAAACGTTGTGGATGTAGTCTGCAAAAACATCAGTTGAGATAGGAAAGGGGATCAGGGTAAGTCGCTGAATGTATGTTTTTTTTTTCCTGCATCCAGGCTAATGAGCTGATTGACAATGTTGAGCCAATCAGCTTGCTGCTGTCAAACTTTAAATCTGTTGCCCCTCAGCTGTGATTGTCAAACATTTGTTGTAAACCCAGTTTCTGGCTGATGCAACCTATTTCCACCCTTCCTTAATGTTCTTGTTCCTCCCCTCAATCAATGGTTCAGGCAGAGGATGGTTTTGCTCAATTTTCAAAGAGATTACACAAGTAGTGTCAACAGTTAAGTTCTTGAGACAGAACTACTGTTTGAGTATAAGACAGCAAATATACAGTCTCGCTTCCTTTTTTAGCCTAGTCTGCCCCGCTGTAAGTCTGTCACTGGGCTAAGGTCAGTCAGCATATTTCTTCCTTTGCTGTCTTTGCTTTACTATATTTTGCATTTGCTGCGTTCTGTTCATAGCGCTGCCAATGATAATTGTTATTGGTTTAAGAAAATATGTGCAGAGCATTTTGCAACAAATGATTAGTGGATCTGACAGGGTGGTATGGAGATAGGGCTTGTTATTACAGACTATTAAAAATAGTCTATTAATAATAGATAATACCTAAATGGTTTTCAAATATAAATGTTTCCTGTGTTTTGTTCTTCTTTGTGTGTGTGTGTGTGTGTGTGTGTGTGTTTTAACCTGGTGGTTTGAAAGCGATCTTGCTCTTCTTGCCCTTGGTATTGTGTCTGACAAACGTGTCTCTCAGGAGGTCCGAGGCGATGGCTCTCTTGTGAGGATCCGGCTCGAAGCAGCGCAGGATGAACGACTTGGCCTCCAGCGACAAGGACTCAGGGATCTCTGGGTGGATCTTAAACATGCCCACCTACAACACACAACTCAACACAGTCACACTGAACAATCATGGCTTGGAAAGTTTAGAAATCAAAACTCAGGTCCTCTTTCCTTTCGTGTTTCTAACAAAAGATTCTGGATACATCTCGTCTCTGTGTCCATGTGCCTACTTTAAACATGGCTGCCTGTGGTTCTCCCAGCTCATGAAAGGGGGGTTTTCCTGTAGCCATTTCTATGATGGTGCAACCGAGGGACCATATGTCAGCTGGAGCCCCATACCCTCGAGGGCCCTTATCAATGATTTCTGGAGCCATATACTGCAGAGTACCTGCAGACAGAGAAAAAGATGGTGACCCTGAACAACAACTGCTAAAAGATTTGGAAAGACAATTTGGTTATTCAGCATTAGTGTGAACAAATCTTTGACTCATTAACTAAACTCAGATTTTGGAAATGAATGTCTCTGGACAGGTCAAAAAAGCTGCAGCTGCGGACCCTGAAAGAACATTATGGCTCATTCAAGCGACTAAAAGAAACTGAAGACATGCGATTAGAGTTGTTTTAGTCCCAAAAAGTGAGGAAGAATTTGGTCATTTTATTGTGTTTGTATGTGTTTTTGTGTGCACTCAGTAATTCCAAACACATCTGCCATTTATGGCCCCGCTCTAAACACTGATGTAAACAGTGAGAGACAGAGCGAGCTGTAAAAAGACAGTCAGAGGAGAGAGTGGGAAGCAGCAGAGAGGAAACAGATAAGGACACAGACACACACACCTACTAATGAAAGGTAAACACCCTTCTGCCTCTGCTTGATTAGCTAATCTAATTACACACCTCGCTGGCTGCTGGAGAAGGCCAGATGGTCAATGACTGTGCATGTTCCTATGTGTGCACACGCACACTTGGACACGCTCTTGTGTGAGTGTTTCCATAGAGGCTGATAGTGGCTCTTGACATTTTGAGGGTAATGTGATATTTACACTCATGGACTGCAGCACTTCTATGACTTCGTTTAGGCTGAATTACCATCTTGTGATGTGGGCTGTTTATTTCTCTCGAAGCCGCTACTGAGGCAGTTTTTTCCATTTTGTTTAAGATGAGTTGTTTCAGCGAAGCTTCATAAAACTGTTCTTTTTTTGATGCTTTAGTTAGTTTCCCTTGAATGTAAATTTATCTTAAAACAACAGCTTTATCAGATGATCAGTTAAAACTCCTGCATTGTCAAAGTTTACCACCACGGAGGTACCATCAGTAATCAAATCCTTACAATCCTTACCGAACAGAATCAAGAAGCCCTTCATTTGAGTCCATTTAAAGTGAAAAATCTGTGTTTTTTGAGATGTTTTGGTTTCAAAAATTATGCATGTATGTTTTTTGTTTTGTTTTGTCTATGTGTCATATTCACACTGTGACCATTTTCCTCCAGCATCACATTAGGGATGGAAAGCTCAAAAGCAGCTTTACCCGGTTGAAAGCCAAAATCTGAGAAGTAGCTATCATTTTACTGCTTTCAAATCAATCACCAACTACAAAAACAATGAGTAGTTAAAATCTAGAGGGACATGGGCAGTATTTCAAGATAAAGCAACACATTTCATAACCCATAAGCTACTGTTACACATCTGCTGCCAACTGCTTCCTAGCTTACATTGTCAATAGCATAAATCAATTGTGGAATATCGACATGCGCCTGGGACACTTCTGTTCAAGCATAAGTGGAGGTAAAATGCATTGGATGTGATCAAGCAGGACAACAGCAAAAGTTACTGTAGAAAAAAAAAAGCTTCAACAAATTACCAGTGAATGTCTCCGTACACGGGTTGACTCCTGCCAACCGCTTAGAGGTACCAAAGTCTGAGATCTTCAAGACACCACTGTAAGTATTCACCAACACGTTATCACCCTAACGGAGAAACAGAGAGAAAGCAGATTTCTATACAGTAGTACAGTACAGTGATTGTTTCAAACAACAACCGAAACAATTAACAGTCATTCTTTTTACCCATATTATCCACAATAGCATAAAAATCCATTAGCACTGAGTTTTGAATCTGGCTTTACTTTTGGTCCAAGAAGTTATTTGGAAAAAAGGACCTTTTTTTTTATCATGGCAGCCACTTTTGAAATGAACGAGGTGCCTATCGAGAGCTGGTGAAGAGGGATCAGAGAGAGTGTAACAGAATTTAAAAATACTTTTTTCTTTGGTTATAACCAGACTTGGGTTAACTTCATTTATTTTTTCACTTTATTTACTTTTTTGGGGGGAGTACAAACAGGATAGTAATCTGGATTCAACTGCTCCTAATTCGGGACCTTTTGAAACTTTTTAAGACATCTGGTCACTCTTTTTCAATCATCTGTCACCTATCATGCCATTACCACACCACAGCGATTGCTAAACGTGACTGAATCACAGACTGTGTTGTAAAACGATCTCGGTCGACGGGCTTCCTTTCACCTTGATGTCTCGGTGGACGATCTGGTTCTCGTGCAGGTATCGCAGCCCCTCGAGGATCTGTCTGGTGTAGAAGATTATAGTCGCCTCCTTCAGCGGGCCCCATTTGGACCGCAGCAATGCAGACAGGCTTCCTGGAGAAAGGAGAGAAGGAGTGTCCAAAACCTATCATGAAATGGGAAGATGACCAAGCAGTTAGAGAGACCGCCCAGCAACCCAAGGGTCACAAGCACCGATCTCTTGTCCGTCACGAGCTGTTCAAGTTTCTGCCTGCACAGGATGAAATAATCGGTAAAGCACAAAGAAGGCAGTATTTTTGAGATGTTCAGGTTTTTGAGGGGTCATATTCTGTCCCTCTATGAAGAGTCTTCTAATGTACATCGATGTCTAGTTTCAAAAGATTGAAGGATTTCCAAGCAAAATCTAGTCCTAGTTCACACAACAGTAAAAATGTTTCACCATCTCTCTCTCTGCACAAACACACCTCCAGGCACTTGTTCCATGAAGATCTTGATGTATCCGTTCTCAGACACTGAGCCCAAATACTGAACGATGTTTCTGTGCTTCAGGTACTTGTGAAGGGCGATTTCTTCATGAAGAGGCTGGGAGTACCTGGTTCACACAGAGCAAACAAGAACCAAAGAGATGTACTTTTTTTCTCTTTATTTATCCAGATAAAGTTCGCTTATCATTTGTTACAGCATCAGCCTGCTTCGTATTCTGATATTCTTGCACTAGTAGCCTTTACACAATGGTGCTGTTTTTTTTCGTGCGGCTTTGCACAAAAAAATATTTTTCATATTGTTGATTGGGCATGAGGGTTTTTTTCACAGAGTGTGAAAATCACGTGGCAAAAAAGCAGCCTTTTTATTTTTTGGATCATGGTCGATTTTTGCAGTGTGAACAAACGCATCAACCAATCACAATGGTTGCGCGGAGCGGACGTCACATCAGTATCCCACAATAACAACATGAACAACAATGGTGTCTGCATTTTCTTGTTGTTTATCCGTTATGTGTCCGGTGTGTAAAGGCCTGTAATCTGCTGCCAAATACACACCTGCAGTGAATCTTAACAATGTATTTTTAAAACTTGTATTTGGGTTGACTGTTTACTAAACCACTCCCTCAAGCAGCAAGTGTCCAATCATAGCTGAGCTCATGAGACTACGCCTGTCAAATTTTGTATTTACCGACATTAACAAAATATCAAGCGAGCTACGGCTGATCAGACCTACCAGCTTGAGTCGTTATTTCAGGCGACAAAACTCATGGCAAAGATTTAACGTGAGTAGAATACCTTTGGTCTACATTTGCATAAAATCAAAACTGACTATTTCTGAGTGACACTTGAAGTGGCAAAGCAACAGTGACCGAGTGGGCGGAGCTTAGGGACCCACAAACACTCCTACCTGCTGTCTCTCTCAGGGATCTCTTTGATGGCGATTCGGACCTGGTTGCTGAGGTCTCTCCCAGCATACACCACTCCATAAGTGCCCCGCCCCAAAACCACTCTGTCCCCTGTCTCATTGGTGTCATACTCATACTGTATTGCACACACAAACAAACACACACACATAAAGTAAGATATGGTAGCTAGTAATCATTTGACATTTCCTGTAAAATCATATTTTGGGCATATTTATGCCAGCACCCCCTGACCTCCAGTGTATCTCCATCTCCTTCACCCTCAAGCTCCACAGCATTCCCAGTACCATCAGAAATCATCTCTTTCACCATGGAGCAGAACCTGAAACACACACACACACACAAACACACAGAAAGAAGTCATAACAATTTACAGGTCATGTCCATCAGGCTCTGTTGCAATACAATACACACACAGTACGTACTGTACAAACACAAACGCAGACAAACACACACACACACCTACACAGATACATCTATGGGTGTGTCCTCACCGCCCGCACTGCTCCTCAGTGGAGAAGTAGATCTGGAAGTCATCGGAGTTATCGTGGACGTAGAGGAAGCAGCAGCGCTCGTCGAACTTACTGATGCTTCAGACAGAAAAATTAAAGAAGATGGAAGCTTAGATGTTCAAAGTTTTTCTTTATTTTCTATTTTAAATCAATATCAATTTTAAACGACCAGTTAAAAGTTTGATCATGCAAATGAAAGTAATTCGTCAGTGCATTTTGTCAAAATATTGGTAATGGGATCATTTAATTTGAAATGCAGCAAATTGGTAAATCGAATCTTGCACGATCAAATAGCTCAACAAAGTGATATGTTTTAAAGGTTGAGTTCGCAAATCTGGAAAGAAAAAATTAATTTAGCCTCTAATATCAACAAATGACAATGCCTTGGGATGACCTTTTGACAGGACCACCAACCCAAATCACTGGTATTTTTCAATCTGAGAATGAGACTTTACAATCGACTATCTTTCTCTGCAATCACCAATTCACCTCTAGCACAGGTGATTTTTAACTTAAAATTAAGAGCAGGACTTGCTTCACACTTTTTACAGTAATTTGCCCAAATAAAGAATTGAGAAAAACAAAGCCTGACAAGCTTTCCAGTTCAGAAACATTTGCATTTATTTTTCTATTTTTTTTTTTTCATTCCTAAGTTAATGTTCTTACCTAATGCCCTTGATGGACATCGCAGTGAAGTTCCACTCATGGATCCCTTTCTGTAATGAAAGAGAAAGACCTTGAAAACCTGTGGTGAAGAGGAAGATGGTTATGTGGACACTAAGATAAATCTTCTTACTGTTTCAGCAGGAGAAACGTGCCAGATAGAGACATTCTTCTCTTCAGCCTCGTTATTAATGGACACGTAGGAGGGCTGGTAAATCTTAGTTGGCTCCAGAATCAACACCTTCAGCAGAAAGGTGAAAAAAAAGGATTTAAAGGCATATTAGCATGCGTCTTTAAACATGTGATCGAGCATGTCAGAGAGTTTGAGTGTGAGTGTTCGCACTGGAAACCGCAGTCGATTGGTGGTTCCCTGCGTGGCCTCTACGATGATGTCCATCCAGAAGTTGAGTCTCTCTCGCAGGGGAGAATGTTCCACCGTCTGCTTCTTAAACCTCTGGATCAGCTGCAGGTTCTGCACCACCGACCGCAAATACCTGCAGGAAAACACATATGAATCAAATTATAAGTTTCCATTAAACTGATTAAAACCAAGTCTTTTTCTGTAATGCTCTTTATTTTGTGAAACTAGAGCTTAACAACACAAAAACTATTTTTTAGGCGACATACAAAAAATGTTTCTGATGCAGCACCATTACAGCACTGACAACACGGGATGAAAATGGGATTTGTAATGTGAGTTTTTCTTACCAGAGAGGCGGCTTGAGTTTGAAGAGCTTCTCGGCAGCCTGAGTAGCTTTAGGGATGTCGTTAGCTAGCATGCTAACTGTGAAGAACTGGCCCACGTCCCAGTAGTTATTCATTTTCTCCAAGGAACCTTTACGCCCCAGCAGACTGTTCAGCCTCACACCTGAGACATCAGATCATATTGTGGAAACACTTAACACTGATTTTTTTTAAACCAAAACTCTTTGATGTTTTTTATAAAAGTCTCAAAAGGGCAACAACCCAGTTCCAATCTGCAGTCTGCATTTTTTCAAACAACAAATCCAACCCTAACGACAATTAATCACAGAGGCTGTCAGGTTTAGGATCCTTTTACCTATTTTCCTCAGTTCAATGGAGCTCTCAAACTGTTGGCCAGCAACTATGAGAAGGACAGCGAGGTTGATACCAGAGTAGAGCGTTGGCTGCAGCTCAAAACCCTTTCTGTACCTGCAGGTGGTGGAGAGTAGCGCACAGACAAATAAATGTAAATAATTAGATCACATATTTTTAACAGCATGTTTCTTAGAATTTATTTTAAGCCACACAAATGAGATACAGTCATGCAAAATTTTGTACAATCCTCTAAAATCTAAAAATGCATCAAAGTGCAGAGTGCATTCTCACCACTGTATAGCGTTGTCCCTGTTTTTGGTGTCTTTGCAGTCTGAGTCCAAGAAGATGTCTTTGTATATCCGCCCACAAAGGCAGAACATGTCCGGCGCTGGATGTTCACACGACTGCAACACCTGCAGCATCACTCTGAGCGCCTGCTCCCTGTCACCTGGACTGTTCCTCCTAAACACACACAGATTCATGAATCAGTGTAAAACTTACACACAGGAACTACATTTTCTTTCCTGGAGTCATTCAACTGTGACAGTCAGTGAATTAAGTTGATGAAGTGGAACAAAATGAGTAAATTAAACAGGCCTTTGAGCTACTATGAGGCAGTAAAATCTTCCTTTGGTAGACGCATGATTTTCCTTCAGGCCTGATTTTGAATCCAGCCGTACCTGTTGAGGGCGAAGGCGTAGTGGAACTGGATCATCGGCTGCGTGGCCAGATCACAAGTTGGCAGCATCTCCAGCGTTTGCACCAGCTTCACCATGGCATCGTAGTCCTGGTGGAGGGAAAGATGCCTTTTACTTGAATATGCTTCATGTGCAAGATTAGCATGTTTCTCCAGATGAAGACCATGTTGTAAGTTTGTACCTGTATGTCTCTGTAGGAAAACAGCAGGTTCATGACGATGTCCTGAGTGAGGACCTCCGTGTTATCAATGCGGAGTTTGATGCGGGAGAGCTCCTTCGCCAGCTCCTCCCCCTGGTATTTCTCTCTCGCCTTCCTGATGTCATTTAGCAGCGTGTCCTTGTAGGAAGCACTGCAGAGGACAGACAGACAGACAGAGAGACAGAGAGACAGAGAGACGATTCAAGGAGAGACAGTGAGATGAAAGAATAGAAGATGTTTTTATGTTATGTTAAATGTTATATTTTTGTACTTGAGTGTGACTTGTTAAATCTACTGATAAATCAATTATCTTTACTCTTTTTTTTTAATTACAACTTATTGTTATAACATAACAAACTTTTTCTCGAAATTACAAAATAACTTGTAAATGTAAAACTTTTTCTTAAAAGATAACGAATTCTATTCTTAAAATTTTCCTTTTTCCCACAGTTTCGGATTATTTGTCCTAATATCGTTTTTCCCACCATTTTGAAGACTAAATTGCTGCAGTGGATTGAGTGAATGAAGTAATTAAATCTATTTTGTTCACACTGTGTTCAGTCAGCATCATCAGACAGCAAACACTTTCTGCCACTTATCCAAGTCCAGAGTTTTAAATTAACAAAATGATACCATTCAGAATTATGGTTATATGGGACTAAAACTATGTGATAATATATATATATATATATATATGAAAATGTGCCATATTGTCCCTATTGATTTCCACTGTGCTTTTATACACTGACAGGTTCTGACAGGTTATCATGACAAATGGATAATAAATTACTTTTTTTTGTGGTTTACTAAAAAGTCTTAAAATTAACTTTGTTAACGTTAAACCCATGTTCCATGGTATTTAAAAAATAACTGTGTATTACTGATGTTTTCATCCAATCTTCCCAATCCTCATAATAAAACCCCAGATTTTTAAGGCAAAAAAGCAAAAACATTGGTCCATTTAAGCCACCCACCGTGTTTGTGTGTCATCATGTTTACATTTAAATGTGTCTCACCAGGAGGTGACGTGGATGTCCTTCAGCAGGCTGGTGAAGCGGTCGGTCAGGGGGACGCAGAGCGGCCCCAGCAGGTTGTCCCAGCTGGGCTGCATGTACTCGCTGGCCCTGCGCTGGGCGTCGCTCTCACAGCACATGTACTCATGGTTCGGAGTGACGATGTAGGGGATGAAGTAGTAGTTACCACTGGATGCCTGGAAGGAGAAAGAGTGCAGATTTTTTAATTGAAAAAGGCAAATAATCAGATTTGAGTGTGAGTGTCGGAGATGCTTGAAATGCCTGGTGGAGATATCCTACAGCAAATACACACACATGCCAGACGCTGTAAGAGGAGTCCAGACAGGGAAAACAGGTAGACTGAAGGAAGCAGGGGATGGAGAGTAGATGTAGTGACATCACACAGTGAATAGAGGAATCAGCACCACTGAGTTTGTTTGGTAGCATCACGAACACATCAGCAGGTTAGCTTCAGTGACAAACCAGAACAAAACCAAACAAAAGTAGAGGGTGAGCAGCCTGTTCAGAATGCAGGATATGTGAACTTGACTTTCTCCACTGCAGAACAAAGCATCATAAACTTTATCTTCTAGGGAGGAGACAGTTTTGTTTTCGCATTTCAGCTAAAGTTGAGATCCCGTCATCATCAAAACAAAAGCTGCAGAGTTTCCAAAAACTCTTTCAATTCGTCTCTGGCTTTGTAAGTTTCATGCTGTTAGGGAACTTAATTACTTATTCACACACAGCATCCAGTGAGAAGGACAGTGTTTTTGAGTCACTCTTCTATGTTTGATATTATTATTAGCCTGTGAGGAAATTTCCCATCATGCCACGGTGCAGCATGGTACCTACTTTATTGCGCAATCCAGAGCCTCTGTACTCTGGAGGCAACTGAACCCATGGAAAACCTAATGCTGGAGGGCGAGCGGCCTTCTCCACACACACACACACACACACACACACACACACACGAACACACACACACACACACACACACACACACACACACACACACACACACACTCTGCTGAGAGCCACCAGCAAAACCATCCACAGATGTTTTTCA
>JAQLOL010000013.1:4660754-4680637 GCA_029783665.1 Naso thynnoides
AAGGACCATACCAGTCTATTTTTTACATTTCCCCATTGGCAGAGATCGCTCCTATCTTCTACAAATGTCGTAAAAATTCGACATGCGTCTACAGCAGTAAATCTCAGACTGCATTTTTAAACCCCATTCATTGCCATTCACGTTGAAACAGGGTATAGAAACACTACAGGACACGAGAAAGTTGCTAGGTGTTGGCAGATAACCTGTTTACAGAGAGCGTCGACATTCATTTGGTCAAAAATCGCTAAGCGAGAAAGAAGGGAGACGAAAGTTATTCCACCTGGAAAAACAGTTCCTTACAAGTGGTGCTTTCCAAGCTCCGGTATTAGCGCGAAGAAGGATTTTGACACAGACCCCCTTTTAATTAACGTCACATATTTTCAGGTACTTTCTGTAAAGCTTACTGAATATGGACAAAATGTAAACAAACATGATATCTCATAGATAAAGCTATTTTGGGAAAAATGGGTGGGGTTGTAACCTATAGTATGAGGCCGATGATGACACAGTTAAAGGTACTTTATCAGTCACATATACAGCAAACAGTGAAATTTCATCTCTGCGTCTAACCCATCCCTGGGGAGCACTGGGCAGCCACAGCCCAGCACCCAGTAACACCCTAGACCTTAGCCAGTAACTCGGTCAAGGGCACTGACTGGAGACAGACCTAACATACATGTTTTTGATGGTAGGGGAAACCCACGCAAACACGGGGAGAACATGCAAACTCCACAAGGCCCTCCCCCAGCCGGGAATTGAACCAGAACCTTCTTCCTATGAGGCGACAGTGCTAACCACTGAGTCACCGTGCAATGACAATGACATGTCGTAACACTAGTATGGTCCGTCAACCACTTCACCATCAACACATCCAACACGAGCTGGCTAGATAATAGCTTCAAAGGATATGATCTACAAATATGGAATATTCTAGTCAATTAAATTAGAAAACTAAGACTGCAGTTATGACTAATGTTAATGTACAATAATTCCTGTCCATACTTGTACTAAGATGCTGCAGTAATTACTTGATTAGCCTGTTTGTTGTCTGAGAGTAATCTGCAACTGTTTGCTGAGGGATAAATTCTATCATTTGGATAGAAAAATATTTCTCACTTTCCTGGGCTTTAAAAAGCTACTTAAACATATTTCACAGACAGAGCAATAAATAGATACAAATTTAAAAAAATATTCTGCAGATTAACTGATGTCGAAAATAGTTGTTTGTCTGAGCTCTGCATGCAAATGCTTAGACACTCCTACTCGTGTTTATTAACACATTTACTGTGTTTGCGAGGCTAAAAATGACAGACAGGAGGCCGTAAAAAAGACAAACAACAGAGTATTTGAAAGTCTGCAGACAAAACAAAACTCCCACTTCAATTGTCAAAAAACACACACGGACACAGACACACACACACACACACACACACACACACACACACACACACACATACATACAGGAACTGAGCGTCCTCTGAACAGCTGCAGTCAGTTTAGATAAGGGGAACTCTGCACAGCCACACTAACATTTTTCTGGTTTACAGCGGACCTGTGTTTAGTTTTGGGTATGTTTCAGTGCTGTCGCTGATGATGTCAAGAGCAGCTGTCTGTTTCTGTCGGTAAAACATTCACGCTGGACCGCAGCCCGCCGGGAGTCAAAGCCACCCACTCCAACTGTGGATCAGATCGCAGACTTCTGCACATTCTCCCACATTAAAGGAAAATTCTGGACATTCTCTGCTCATCACTCCTGATCGTGTGAACTTCTGTTGTGATGAACAAACTCCCAGCATCGTTTTCTGTTTCTAAGTCCCAGTAATTCCATTTCCCAGAATGCATTTTGACAAACCCCAAATAAGAACTTTGTGCGTCTACCTTTGTGTTTTCAGTGTAGGTGGAGAAGGCAATGACAGAGAGAAACTAACCTTTTTGTATTTGTATAACTGTCGAATCTTAAGCAAAATAAACCATTTGGCTTCAATTATAAGGAGCTGAAGGTCACAGTTTTAGGTGACAAAGTCTCTTTGAAGACTGCAGGAGAGGCAGAATGACAGAAGGCAAAGCACTTGTCTTCATTTTGTGAGTCTTATGTTGAATGTAGAGAAATTACCGCAATCACAAACCAGACCTACAATAAGGTGCTTTACAACAA
Source organism: Naso thynnoides (assembly GCA_029783665.1). Taxonomy (NCBI): domain Eukaryota; kingdom Metazoa; phylum Chordata; class Actinopteri; order Acanthuriformes; family Acanthuridae; genus Naso; species Naso thynnoides. The sequence goes on from JAQLOL010000013.1 coordinate 4,662,910, forward strand.
GCTGTTAAAAGTCTCACATTTTCTGGCCAGTTCGCTGTAAGTTAAAAGAGGCCCTTAATATCATTAAAGGACCATACCAGTGTCAGTATGTCATTGTCTTTAGTCAACATCGGACACATCAGTTACATAAACCCCACCAATTTTTCCCAAAATACCTTTATTTATGAGATTATGGAGTTTGTTTACATTTTGTCCATATTCAACACAGGTTACACAAAGTACCAGAAAATATGTGAAGACCTGAGTTCAAAACGTCTGTGACAAAACCCTTCTTCGCACTTGTAAGGAACTACTTTCCAGGCGTAATCATTTTCGTCTCCACTGCTTCTGCGACAAATGGCAATGAAAGGGTCTTAAAAATGCTGCCTGAGAGCTACTGAAGAATACACATGGTCGAATTTTAACGACCACACTTGCAGGGGATGGGGGCGATCTCTGCCGAGGGTGAAAGTCAAAACTAGACTGTGTCGTCCTTTAAATCAGAGTTGTTTTTATTCGATGTCTCGCGCAGTAAAAAACCTCATTAGCTACAAAATTAAAGCAATCCAACACAACTGTTCTGCCTTAATTCATTTTTAAGATTCATACAGAAACATCTCTACAGTGTAGTCCAGCACAACACGACCTTTAACTATGACTTAAATAATAAGCCTACAACTGAATTTCCACATTTCAGACAATGTCACATTAGAAACACTGTGAAGGTTGATTACATGGCAGAGCTTCTATATTAAATTGCATTGGGTTTTACAGGTGTACCTAATAAAGTGGCCACTGAGGGTAGCTCTTGAATAAGGCTTTTTTTTTTTTTTTCCTTGTCATGGATGGATTAACCCTCACTGATACATGACCACCATGTGTCTGTGCACTTATCCTGTCACCTTTAAGTTACAGATACACAAACAGGGAAATGCCAGATGAATGTTACACATATAAAGGTATTAAAACTACTTTTTGGAAAATATTTTTGGTAAACTTAGCTCATGTGTGGGACCTATTTTACTGGACCTTGTAAGTGGAATTTCGTGATGCCATCCGATCAATTTGACAGTGTATTAAACCACCGCAGTACATGGCATGCGTTCGTAAGTCTGTGGATTTTGAAGAATGCCACAGCGAAGCTACCAGTTTTTGGTAATCCTGCCTTTAAAGTTGTGTAGGCTATGAATGAGTGCCTGTGAGTTTTTCCATTGAGGCTCACTGTGCATTGTTTGTTTACATTCAGCACAAACAGAAGACCAATGGCGGACTCAGGGGGGGGGGGGCAGAGGGGGGCGTCGCCCCCTCGGGTGCCCTAATGTTAGGAAATATGCAGGAAAGTGCCCTCTTGGATGCCCCTAGAGTAGAATAAACATGAAGAAGCGCCTTCTAGGGTGCCCTGCTAGTGGGCAAAAGGTGACAAAGTGCCTGACGACTTTTTTATGCTCCGGTGTCCCACCGCATACAACAAGAGCCCTGTTCACACACACACACACACACAAACACACACACACACACACCCCCGCCTGTCAAACATCCTGTGTCAGCCACTACAGAAGAAGAAGATGTCCAGTGTAAAATATGCATGCACATTTTGACAATGAATGCAACTCTTGATAATCTCCCCTACTAGTCAATATTTTGGAATCATTAAAAAAAAACAAAAAAACAGCTTGTTAAAAAATACTACAGAACTTTCAAGTGATCAAAGGAACGTGGATTGAAGAGAAGCATGGAAAAAAAAGGAAGTTCCACATCCTGCCATGTATGACAGCTGTGAAATAACCACATAATTTGCAGCCTATGTGCTCCTAATTGATTGATCGCTGCTCCATCAAACCTGCAATTAATTAATTTGCCTGCATTGTGTGCGACAGCGCAGGGTTGTGGGAAATGAAGGCGATGATGAGCGGACTGTCACAGCCAGGCCTGTTTCATCCACACAGACAGAGCTGGGGAGAGTCAAACACTGTGCAGCCCAACACAATGGCCAGACAGACAGACAGACAGACAGACAGAGAGTGAATGTAAACGTGTCAACATCTGCAACTCATCAATGTGACTGACTGCTTTCCTCCAAATCGCACCCGCACGGCCGCCCCCCCCTGCACACCCACGCGTAGCTTTCTGATCATGAATAAAGCAGTAACGGTGTGAAACGCCGAGCCCGCACGGTCACTTACGAACAGCTCGGCGTTGCGTCTGCAGGGACGTCAGGGTAGGTGAGGCAGGGAGGAGTGCGAAGGCGAGGGGAGAGGCTGAACCCCGGAGCGCATCTGGACCGGGCGTTTATTCCAGCCCATCCAGATGCGCAGAGGCGCCGGAGGCTATTTTAGGTCACTGTCCAAATTAGGAGCAAAGAAAGCGTTGCATCTCACCCATTTATGTCTCCCGGTGTGCTGGCGGCGCTCCTGCAGGCTGGTCGGTCAGGCGGGAAGGTGGTCGTTTCAGGTAGAGAGAGGGGGTTTGCACCGGACCGAGCCCCAGCCTCCTGCTCGTGCGAGAGATCCGCTACAGCAGCGCTGAAACGGGAGGAGCGTCAGCTGAAACCATATTCCTTCCTCTTTTTTTCTCTACGGTGACACGGCAGAGGAGGCAGAGCGAGGAGCCAGAAAACGGAAAAGCGCTGATGAACAAATCTCTCTCCCTCTCTCCCTCTCCCTCTCTCTCTCTCTCTCTCTCTCGTTGCCTTTAGGTGCACTACGTAAATTCCGGCTTTACTCCATGGTGCGTTTTCGCCACAGGCAGATGTGGGAGCGCCGTGACGCAATTTGTTGCACTATGAATGATGCGTTCAGAGCAGACGGTGCTGACACAGTTACTCTGCGGTGTGGGACGGCAAGTCTCCACAGTCCGACTCAGAACGGTCCAGTTTTGTCCTAAAAAACTTCACTTTCTCTGGACATTAGCCAGACGGAAATTTATTTCGATTTGACTTTTTTTTCTAATATTCTTCTTTTTAAAATTTCCAACGTGAATAACTTCAACTCCAGCCAAGAGCGATCGCCTACACAAGAAATTGGTTTTTGATTTGCTTTTCGCATTTCTCAGCACCCACTCTGCATTACTCACATACATTCCCAAGTATGACACAAAAAAGACACATTTTTTGTCTTGACCCCGCTGGCAGTACCCGGCATAGTGCAAGAGAGACTTACATCTGCTGCTAATGATTATTTCGCTTTTTCAAAGATGAGTTATTTCATCTATGAATGTCAGAAAAATAGAAAACTGCCCATCATAGCAGCATCCTTAAATGTCTTGTTTGTCCAAAACCCAAACACACATTCAGTTTAGTGACATAAAATGCATTATATTTTCAAACATGCAACATGATTTGTGATTAATCCTTGCAAATACTAGTTAATCTATGAATAGGCATGCATGTGCAATTACAATATACAAGTGGACCTGCAGGCATAGTATAGGTTACTTTTAGGTAGGCTATATTTAGCCGAAATCATATACAGATGTGAAACAGGAAGGTTCAAGTAAGTCAAGAAAGAATCAAGAAAGTCTGAGATTTAATTTCATAATCTAATCAACTATTTTTTTTTAAAATTCATTTCTGCTCAAGGGTTATGAGACCATTTGCTATATAAATAGGCTAACTGTCAGTTTCAGTGACTTATTTCACTTTTTCTAGGGGTTTTTTTTTATGCACCTTCTTCAAGAATGTCAATATTTCCAACAGCCTTTGAAGGCAGCATTTTCTTCTAAACCCAAACCTCGTGCCAGTGTAGACAAAACCTTGACACAACTACTGTAAATTTAGACATACCTCAACGCCGCACCGTGGGAAAGCGCTTGTCCTCAAATAAGAGGAGTGTGGGTTTATTTTTCGGTGTCATCTCGTTGGAGGTAAATGTCACAAATAGTTTTAATTCACACACTTATCTAACATACAGTAGCCACAGATGCACACATTCTCTTTCACACACACACACACACACACACACACACACCATGCTAAGCCCTGCAGTGTTTTTGTCCCCTCTGGATCAAACTACATGCAGGGGAGAATGAATGTGCTGGCAGCAGCAGAAACAATGAAATGATGCAGCGATAACGGAGAGAAAGAGATGAGGAATTTTGATTTTTTTTTTTTTTTTTTTTTTCCCCACAATCAGCTGTCACTTGGGTGGAGTGACTGAACTCTCACCTACTGACGAGCTCTGATATACGATAAACTAGACCCAGCTCAGAAAAGAGATTCATTTGACTGCACATAGTCTGATTAGCGAGTGCGCAGGCATTTGTGACGCAAGGGGGACGCTGAATGCGTGACTGCAGGTAATGCAAGTTAATATCAACTGTGTCTGCTGAGGGAGGTTCTCGCGAGCAGATGTCACGGGGCTCATCCCACAACGCCAACAAACAGCCAGGCTTTTGACTTACAAACTGAATCACCTCTTCAGTCACAAGAACATACCGTGAATACAAACCGAATGTAAAAGACACCGTGTTAGAAAATCACCAGTATTCTCTCCCAGAAATGCCATCTGTGCTGCCTGACTTGCAGTTTCCCTGAAGAGAGGCAAATTGTTTTCTCATCCAGAGATGGAGGTTAATTCTCTCCAGAGATGAGAGGTAATTTTAACACAAAGCACTGAGGTGACACCAGCTGGGACAGTGCTGCTACTGCATGACGTGCTCAGCCCCAATTAAATTTTGACACCTACTGTATGTGGAAAACACACACACACACAGAGAGAAAGAGAGAGAGAGAGAGAGAGAGAGATGCCTCAGCAGTGCAGTCACTATTTCTAGCACCTTCATCCCACCCCTGAACACATTTGTTATTTGGCATCTGCAATGCAGCATTAAAATGAGCTTGGGGACTGTTTGAACATCTAACTACATTATGGCAACGATTAGCTGTGTAAAATACATTTAGAAGAGCTCTGGTGAATTAAGGAGTAAAATCAGGCAGATTGTTGGTTGGCTGGTAAAAGGAAATGTCCTACAGCTCAATGTCACCTGCCATTTTCTTGACCCTAAACAAAATTAAGAGCTTCCTTTGGTATTGAAGAGTGTCTGACAGTGTCTCTATCAGCTGTCAGGATGTGCTGCCCCTGTTATAATGGAAATGGTTTGAAGACACAGATAAAAACCTATAAACTAGTGTTATGATCTACTGTTCCTTTTGAGAATTCCTCAGTAAATTGCAGCCGAAATATAGCCCATTTTGGGGGGGCGACAGAAAACCAATATCATTTGTCCTACTAGAAAACAGCTGAGCTAAAGTGGACAACAGAGCCCTCTTGTGGGCAAATCATTCAATTGCATTTCGAAAATAAAACTGTCAGGGAAAACAAAACGGAACTCGAACACAAGGAGAAATATGTGATACGTCCAGGTCTATTTAGCCTATATCCTACAATTTTAATGACATTTTTAATAATTAGCTTTTTTAAAATACTATTATTCTGTTGTTTATCGATATAAATAACAGTAGTTGGTTGTTTTAAGGCATAAGAGCGCAGTAAACATGGATTATGTTTGCCCGTTTTCCAAATAAACCTGGACGGTCGTGGAATTTCTCTTCCTGTTTTATAACGGCCGAGACGTTCTACATCCTGCGCGCGAGCGCCACACGACCTCAGAAGCACGAGCGCAGCATCTCGGGCGGACGGGGTCTTTTCAAATTAAAAGTCGCCTCATATTTCATTCACAGCTCCGGACTTCAGTGTTCTCGTAGCTGTTTGGTCGTTCTCAGAAGTATGAAACAGGTTTGATACTTTCAGTCACGAAGGGCAGGGATAAATCGCTTTTCAGCTTGATTATTTTTTTTTTTTCAATGCATAACTTGAATAAATGTTATGCTATCTAATATAGTTAGCAACAAAAAACGGCCGTGGATTAAGTGCAACTACAGGCTACTGAGTACTTTTAGGCTGCTGAAAATTCCTTCAAAATAAATCACTAAGCAAAAGGATGGCTTTTTATTTATTGAAGGTGAGTAGCCTACATATTGCACGTTTATTTTCAATTGTATTCTGTTTGTAATTTGTGTGTGTGTTACACTAGAATTCTGAAAATTAGGCAACATTTTACAAAAAAAATTAAATAAAATAAAACAACTTTAAGATAACTAAATTCAGTTGCATTTGAAAACAGGCTGTGGTATTCTTTTAAAGTTTTAAACACAAGACTTTCAGCCAAGGGGGAGAACTCATTTTTCACAAACCCATCGTGTTTTGAATGTAAATTCGATCTGGCAGGCTTACTTAGGCCTACTTAATGTGTCAAATAATTGTCGAGAATGTCCGAAATGTTCAATAGGCTTATTCGCTTTGGGGAAGGTAGGCTAAATCACAAAATGCTCGAACATGCCGAAGAACAAATAGGTCTACAGTAGGTTGCTTACGAAAGATTTACTTGTGTGAGACCTACTTACTATTACTATTACGTTACTATAAGTAGGCTAAGTCTCGCCTGTAAGACTGCTACAGTCCCAAAATGAGCGTGTATGCGTGGTGGTAACCGGCGCTGATGCGTACGTGACTAATCACCAGATGACGCAATGCGGAAGTGAGGGAGCCCGTATAAGGGCATAGCTGGGACGGTCCAGAGTAGAAGAAGAGGGCTCTGCTGGTAGAGGTGAGTCGACTGACATAAACCGGACTTCTGTTCATTTAGAACTGATGAAATAAATTTGGTCTTGAGCTGCTTTGCCCTTTACGTAAGTCTGCAGCAAACGGGAAAAAAAAGACGTGAAGGACACCGAACGGGCAGCTAACTAGCTTAACGTTGCTCACAAATGATGCTGCAATTGTCACCTGTCCTCTGCCTGCTACGTATGCAACCGCGGGTTGTTTGATGAATTAATCCATCGAAAATTGCATTTATGTTTGATATCCTTTTTTGTTTCGTCGCCTGGAGCGCAAGCATAGACTTAAAATAACATGGAGGACCATTAACGAACATCGCCGGGAAAAAAAATTCAACTCCTGTTAAAATTTCTCCTCATCAATAATGAAGAGGCCATCTGTTAATTAAGTTAGATACACAAACACCCACACAGCACAAAATGTGTCTGTAGAAAATGTTTTACCTTTTCTGTGAAAGGTCGACATGTGGAGGCATGATGTGATGCAACCTTGTGTAACCTCTTTTCAACGGATACTTTTCTTTCTAATATCATCTGTTACACAATTTTAAAACCACATTTTTTGGAAGAATGCAGCTGATTCCATGAGAAAATGAGTGAGTGACATGGCCTGTTGATGACCATGATGCTGTTTTTTTTTTTGACATTTATCATAATCGAAAGTATTAGTTGCATTAATTTACATTAACAATATAATGTTTAATTGCAATTTAAAATCTGACGTGCCATGAGTCTATTAGTTATATCATTTAAAAAAAAAAATATTAAGCCGCTACATTGATATTTGACTAATAAAAAAAAAAATCATTTTGTTTTACCACCTTCTGAAAACCAGACCAAGCTGTTTGAGTGTAAGGAGGTGTGCTCTTAAATGTATGGACGTACCAATTTCTGTCTTTCGACAATTTTATCAATCCAGGAATTGTTTTTTTTTCCATCATAAGTGATGAATGACCTTTTTGTAGAAAAAAGAAAATTGTGAATAATGTCCGTTACAAGTTCCTAGAGTGATGATCACCATGTTTTTATTCGACCAACAGTCTTAAACCCAAAAATATATAAATGATCATAACATGTGACAGAATTTGCATATGAGCAGCTGGAAACATGATCATGCCAGTTCACCTGTGAGTCCTGTGGACAAATGATGTAAAAGCAGCCGAATCAACCAGCTGATGAGCAAAATAGTTATTTTGCACAACTGGAGCAATTCTGATTGATAAATGATTTACGCCATCTTGTTTAGAAAAAACAACTGCCAACAGTTTCAGCCTCTTAAATGTGAGAATTTCATATTTAATTTTTTTAAAATGCATGACTTCAGCTTTAGTGTCTTTTAGCTGTATTTTCCACAATGCGTAAATTTTCTTCCCGTAAAGAAAATTTATCTACTGTTTCCTGCTTCTCGCCAGTAAGGAAGTGGTACGTGTTGCAACATTCCCGACCTGTTTTAAAAGAAAAGAAAATGCCTGAAACTCGTAGTGTGTCAGTTAGTTGGAACAGAGGCGTCTTCCTCGTGTCAATCCGCGTTTGACATGCAAACAAAGTTGATGCGCCGGAGGTATTATTGTTGTGATGTGAAAACAGTACCTGGAGGTCACTTTGTCAGACTTTTACCCTTCGGTTGTTTTGAAAGTACGTGCGTGTGAAGTGACTGTCAAACCAGTTTTAGTGTCATTTGAGGCCATTTTCTGAGACACCTGAGCAGGGAACAGTAATACAATGCGTTTTTCATAGCTTTTCATCTGGCCTGTGAAGTGTCCAAAATAAAAAACAGACATCCGGAACAATATATTATTGTTGTTTTTTTACAGCCAAGTAAACTTAAAAGACAAGTGGTTGTTATGGCTGACAAAGCAGCAAATCTTGGCGTTTTTGCAGGAGCGACATGTGAACATTTTGTAAGTTTGACTCTCTAAATTACTACAAAGACTCACAGCTGTCTGCACTTGTTAGGTGGTCAATTTATTTAATAATCAGGAGCTTAGCCACCCAGATTAGCTCTCATTTCATCCTTCAGTTGATTTATTTAGCCAGTAGTAGTAAAATGTGTTTAAATAACAATACACCGTAGCGGTTGGTGATGGTTTTTAATTTATTTTCTTATTTATTACATTATTTGAATATTTTATAATGACATGTTTTTTTCGTATTGTAGCTTTTTTGTTGAGACAATTTGTGGATAACAAAATGTGACATCAAAGGTTGTTGTTTTTTTGTTTTTTTTTAAGATAATTTTCAGCCAGTAATTGCAAATTAAAATGTCTCATTTGTCAGAGCAAAAAATTATAAAAATGTATTATTGCCAAACATAAACTCTGAGTGTATCTAAATAATCATTTGTATATTCGATAATTAGAATAACGATTCGTGGCATTTTAATCCGATTTTAAAGTCGTTGGTCGGGTTCAGGTTTCAGCCTCAGAGGAAAGCAGTCAGCCTGTTTACAGAGAAAACGTTCTCCACCCTGCAGACCAACAGAAACCCTTAATGCTCGTCTGAATAGCAACTCTGTTAGAAACCCTGACTCACCGCACTCCCCTCCTCCTCTTCCTCCCTTATTCCTTTAGTCTGTCATCTTTACCGTGCATTTCTTTTTTGCCACTCACAACTTCATCCCTCTGACTGTCTGTTACTGTGTGTTTTTAGAATAATAACAGCAGCAAGAATGGATCGTCTCAGGTCTGCGTTCAACAATATGGTGAGTGTCTGTTACTTGTATTTATATATGTAATTTTTTCCATTTGTCTTTGAGTGAATTAATTTAAAAGGTTCTTTGACCCAAACTGTGTTGTGCTCGATTGTGCACCTTCCGATATGAAAATTGTTACGTTATTTACGGTAACAATGAGTTCTCTGTAACCTCTTGGCCACCCATCCTCCCACGTACCTGTGGGATCGGGAACACTTTGCTCTCATGTTTTTCACTCTTATCTTTTTCCCACTAGATTAAAAATGAGCGCTACAGCAGGTTCACTCTGCAGTCAGTGGAGGACAGAGATAGGCACGTCGAGGTCAAGCTGTCTGATGATGCCACAGATGACGCCACAGATGACCCCACAGAAGCCGAGGGCCAGGAAGGGGGTTCTCCGAGCTTCAGGCCGGCACGTCCGCATCACAGCCTGCGTAACGTGTGCTTCCTGTCTGGTGGAGCCCTGCTGATACTACTTTTCGGTAGGCCAAAGGCTTATCATGAACAAGCTGAAAGTTTCCACGTCTATTTGCTAATGGTCTGCGTGTTTTAGGATGTGGTCTGGTACCCTTTTGAACCAGTTTCTGTGTTGCCGTATTTTCTGTCCTCCAGGCTACATGATTGGCTACATCAGCCACCGCAAACCTCAGGTGCAGCCGGTGAACTGTGGCACAAAGCTGACAACAGAGATTCCTCTGACAATGACTCCAGCTTTTGTTGCATCAGCTCCTGAACCTCAGCTGGGATGGAAGGACATCACCCAACTTCTGGATCAGAAACTCACCAGCCAAGCCTTTGACCGAACACTCAGGTACATCGTGCATGTCCTCATCCTTAAACCAGTTCATTGTCATCATACCAAAGGGGAAGTAAAAGAGGCCGGACCTTAAAGCCCGAACGTACTTTCTGCATTGGGCGTCGACAGACTCGTCTGCTTATGCAGACTGGGAAACTGGTTTCAGTCATACTAAAAGGTCTGCGCCAGTCTGGTCATATGTGACATGCAGTGCGCAGGTTGCAGCAGAATAAGCAAAAGATAACAGAAGAAGTTTTGGTGGCTGCATTTCTTTTCTTTTATCATTTTTAGCCAGACTGACGTTAATCATGCTGCAGCTACAACTAAATCCGTGTCACATCAGGAAGAAAAAAAAAAAAAGGCTCTGCAGATACGAAGGAGAACATTCTTTTCTGAGTGGGATGTATAATATTCTTTTTTGTTATTTTTGTTGTTGAACGAAATGAGAAATCTTTCAGTTTGAAATGTTGTCGTGAATCAGTGTATCTACAGTGAAACTAGCTAAGCCAAACATTGCTCTATTTACACGCGTGAAAGAGCGTTCACAGCCGGTGCGGTTTCAAAGCAGTCTGCGCCGTCACAGATTTTGGGCTGCACACAGATGTCTGCACAGGGGTTCATGTGAACCCTGGTGGACATGGGTGGATGATGATTTTTACGTCACGAATACCAGAGTTGGACCCCTGTGGACACGCAGCCATGGAAAGAATGAATTAGCCTTTAGCATACGAAACCCCTCGCCCTCACACATCCTGTCTCATCTACAGCTACATTAAAAATAAAATAATTTGCATGGTTTTAACTTGAAAACTATTGATCTGTTCCTCTGAAAATTAGAGGTACAAAGAACCAATGCCAGTGTTGGATGTTATGATCCAAAGAGTAAAATCTTGCAAAATGCAATGACTTTCATGGCTTTGCATCTGTCTTTTCGAAAGGACAGATCTCATAATGAGGGTTGACATTTAAAATCAAGCTCGATATGTCCTGGAAGAAAACCTTATGAGTCATCTGTGGGCTGTTTTTTGTTTTTTTGTTTTTTTTTTTTTCCTCCCTGTAATTTCAGATGATTTAAAATGAAACCAAGTTTGTTGTTTTTCTCCGCAGCGCCTTTGATCTGCCGAGTCGTTCAGCAGGAAGTGCGGAAGATATGAATCTGGCAAACCGCGTCTTTAATGAATTCAAAAATCTGGAGATGGATCCCTGGACTGATACTCACTATGTTCAACTGCAAACGCCTGACAGGTTGGTGCGACACATATGACTCACTGCTCACTGTAACCTATAAATTAATTGATTCCACTCATTTTATAGGAGGAATTTTTCTTTAAAGGTCAGGTTTTTAGGATATTGGGGACTCTATTGACAGAATAGGGTAGACATTAAATGTAGCATTTGTAATTCAAACACTGGGTTCTGTAACATACAACATGGCCAATGGAATAAGAAAAAAGAATAAAATTGTAATAAACTTTGCTCTCTGTTGTTAGCGAACATCCAAACCGTGTCCTCTTTGGTTCAGACATCTTCGCGCCGACAGGGTATCTGGCCTACAGTGCTCCTGGGAAAGTTCAGGTGAGTTACAACTCACACTTTTACAGTCAAAACTTGAGAATACTTATTACTTATTTTAAATTCAGAATGTAAGTATTTGCAGCCCATCGGACTTGTGTGCTTGGGTTTGTAGGGGAAGCTGGTGTACGGGAACTACGGCCGCCGCGAGGATCTGGATGTTCTGCAGAAGAAGAACATTGAGCTGAAAGGCAGCGTGTTGCTGATCCGAGCCGGAAAGCTGAGTTTTGCAGAGCAGGTGTGTGCTGATTTGACGCCATAACACGCTTCATATCACTTTCTCTTTAGTTTTTAAGATACTTCACTATCAGCTTGTTTTCATGTCTTTCATGTCTTTTCACGTCTGTGTCCTTATGTTGGTTCAGGTGGATAATGCCGCCACAAAGGGAGCCTCTGCTGTTCTCATTTACCCTGACGGCGAAGATTTCAAGTATCTGGCAACCACGCCTCTCTACGGACATGTAAGATTACACAAACAGCTGCTGTTTGTCTCATGCAAAAGAAGCCAGTAACGTCTTTGATTGACACAAATTGGTACAACACGATAATTTGAATTGTGTTTCAATTTATGTGTATCCAATTTCAGGTTCATCTGGGTTCAGGGGACCCCTACACCCCTGGGTTCCCCTCCTTCAACCACACCCAGTTCCCCCCGACTCAGTCGTCTGGTCTTCCTAAAATCCCAGCCCAGACTATCACCGCCAGCATGGCTAAAACTCTTCTACAGTAAGGCCACCTGTACATACACACACACACACACACACACACACACACACTACAGTCAACAGAAAGAACATATCACAGACGTGTGTTTACTTTAATTATTCATTTCATCATAGGAAGCCAAAATCATGATCAAGGTTAATATAAGTTTTGCAGCCCTTATTCAGGACTTAAGTTTGTCTGCCACGCACATATGTTTCTCAATTATGCCGTAATTGTGACTCAATATTTTAGAGCATTTAAAAAAAAAACTTCAATAAATTTGTCTCTAATTTAGAGTGGTTAACATTATGACACATTTTTATTATATAACGACAAATTGATAGGGAAATCTGCTCACAGCGGCGTGTTATTTTAATTAAAATGTCGATATTTGGTGCCAGTGATTCGATAATCATATCTCAAGAGTCAGGGCGACACGGTGGAATTACAACGACGACATTTGTAGAAGACTGAGTCGATCTGTGCTAATGGTGAGAAGTCGAAAAAAGACAGGTACGGTCCTTTACGGCCAGTTCGTCGTGTCTCCATGAAACGCCTCAATGGAGGCAACAGCACTGTGACACCACAAAAGATACAAATATATCAATGCACTGTATGAACTGTGTTGTTATAAAATATAAATATAAATGTGCTGTATCTTTAGGTATATTTCTGACGGATTTCAAGGATTATTTTTACTTTCTTTAAGTCATCTTATTGTGTACTTTTTTCTCTTTGGCTGAATAATTGTTGAAACTCACCAGTTCCGGGCCTGGATTTCTTTATCCTCTCTAGGAAAATTGGCGGTCCTGAATCCGATGCAGGCAGTGGCTTTAAAGGCGGCTTCAAGTCGGTCACTTACAGCCTGGGGGGCATCGAGAACGTCACTGTCGAGGTGAACAACGTGCTGGTCAACAGGGAGATCCACAATGTGTTTGGAGTCATCAAAGGATTCACTGATCCGGGTAGAGCTGATTTTCCCTCTCCTTGAAACATCCAAAGAGAGATTCCTGTACATCAAAATATTTACTGTTTTTGTGTCTGGATGTGAATCTGCAGATCGCTATGTTGTCCTGGGAGCTCAGCGAGACGCCTGGGGTAAAGGTTACACCAAGGCCACTGTTGGAACCTCTGTACTGATAGAGCTAGCCAAGGCTGTTCAAGAGATGGTGGAGAAAGGTAGCAACTGTAATCCTTTGGTTACCATAAACAACACACACTTTCCAGCAGCTTCCTGTTTATTTTCCTCTCAGCAATCTTTACCGGAATCAGTAGCTTAGAAGCTGTGTGTGTGCCTGTAAGTGTGTGTGTGTGTCAATGTCAATGTTCTCTCTTCAGATGGATTCAGGCCAAAGAGAAGCCTGGTGTTTGCAAGCTGGAGTGCAGGAGAGTATGGCAGTGTTGGCGCCACCGAGTGGTTGGAGGTAAGAACTATATTTACTTTAATATGAATGTACAAAGGAAATAAAATCCCTGCCGTGCTACGAATATTCTTGAACATGCTGTTGTTGTTGTGGTTGTTGTTGTTTTAGGGTTATATGTCCTCCATTGACAAGCGTGTTATCACCTACATAAGCCTGGATGGAGTGGTCATGGGTCAGTACACTTCGCAGCTGCAGTTTATCTCTGTGCTCAAATGTTTTCATGGTGATTGTTAGTAAACTTAATGTATCTTCTTACAAGGTCGTGGGAGCTTCATAGCCTCAGCCAGTCCCCTGCTCCGCAGCCTCCTCGAGAGCACAATGAAAGAGGTAACAACACAGTCACTCCTCAGTCAGTGCTGAGCCACTTCTGCACCAACCAGCAGTGTTCGTGTTAACTTTTCCTCGTCCGTACAGGTGAAGAGTCCTCTGGGCGCTGGCACCATGTATGACATGATGGAAAAAAGTAGCTGGGAGGCCAAAGTGTAAGTAGATAACCAGTATGTGAAGCCATGGTTTTCTGCCAGGATTTTTCTTTAAAATCCCTTTTTTTCTCTTTTCTCAATATATATTTTTTTATTTTTAGATACAGGTGATACATTACAAAGACCTACAATTAAGAGGAAACAAGATGGACCCACAAAAATTTCAGAACAGACAAAAAACACAGGAAAATAAATTTTTTTTAAAAATCGTACAACCAACAAAAATGAATTGACAATATTAGTAATAGCAGCCATCACAACCCTTTAACATTTACAAAGTGCAGCCTTTGTTTGCTTAATCTGTTATATTTGATACCCAAATGCTTACTATTTTGAGTGCATTAATTTATTTTATATATTTTTTTCCCTTTTAAGAAAGAAGGCAAAGTTCTAGATTAGTTAAGTAAATTCTGGCTAAAAACGAGCAGCCAGGTGAGCTTTGCATGAATAAAATAGTCAAAAACGGACTCATTTGATTTAATTCAGAAAGCATCTAAACTGAAAGTCAGTAAACAAGATCTGACTGGACATTTATTGCTAGATTTAAAAACTCAGTCCTACAGCCATCTGTCTGCTGTGAAAAGGAGTTGTTTTTCTTCCCCTTGTTAATTCACTTTACATTGTGATATGTTTAGACTTAGGCCGATGTCCATGGACGACCCTGCCTATCCCTTCCTGGCCTTCTCTGGAATCCCCTCCATCTCTTTCCACTTCATCTCCCCCAATGTGAGTCTTAAAGCAGAACAAACACCTGATATTTACTGATAATATTCTGTATGTTCACAGTCACATTCACACAGAAAAAAATGTAAAAAGTAAACAGGCCCCCATATAGCACTAGTTGAAGTTATTCTCACATTAAGGACCCCAACAACACCTGTAAATATAAAGATAATTTAAAAAGAAATGTTCTGTTAAAATCAAGTTAGGTTGAGGGCACAACATGCATTCGAAGCAAAGATGAGATTCATTGTGTTAAATAGACAATCAGTCTCAATAAATTGAACCACTGACATTGCACTTCTACTCGTGTCTTCTTGTATAAAAAGACTGAGGCCTACTCGTACTATGGCACCAACCTGGACAGCAAAGATCACCTCAATTACCAAACCAACCAACGCACCGGTGAAATGACGGCGGTGGCAGCTCAGTTCGCCGGCCACATGGCTCTGCGACTCATCCACGACCGACTGCTCAGACTGGATGTGCGCCAATACAGCAGCGTCCTCACCGAGAATGTTGCCCTCGTCTTTAAACGCGTCAGCCAGCTCTCACAGGTTGGTCCTGAACCCTTTTCCTGATCTTGTATGTTCCAGTTGTCTTTATTTGATATGAAGCTGTAAAGACCAGGATATGTTTTGCTTTTAGAAATCTTGGTTGATGTTTGTACTTTTTGCCGTGCAGTCTGGTCAGCTGAAGGGGGTGAATCCCACCTGGTTAACCCGGGCACGCGGCTCCTTCCAGCGAGCGGCTGAAAACCTCAACAGGGCCATCGAAAACACCAACACAAACGACGAGGAGGCCTGTCGGATTCTCAACAACAGGATCATGAGCGTAAGATGCTTCAAATGGCCGCCTAAGTCTCCTGTATTCAGTTTGTTGCTCCTGATCTATTCTGGCAGTCAGCATCAAATGCCATATGTTGCTAAATTTAGGAGACTTTTTTTTTGTTTGTTTTTTTCAAAGAAAAGATCTTTGATATTCTAGGCTTCTAAATGAATTTTTGTCTACATTTACCGTTTCTAAGCAAGTTCAAGCCATTTATTACAACATTTCACCAGGTGTTTTTCAGGAAAAAACAGATGTGTAAGAGCCATGTTTGGTTTGCTACTATTTGATATGTGATTTTTGTTCTAAAAATGTAAAAATGCTCCTTTAATCATGTTGTGGATGACATCCCAGCCAGTTAGCTTTAAGTTCGGGTTAAGCAGCCAGAGGAGCAAGAAAGTTTTTTGACTGATGCGCCTAGTTGAGCATAAGAGTGAATCTTGTAACATTTTATAACAACAGCAAGTTTTAGCCACCGGCGGTTGTTAAGGTCTTCAAGGGGTTTTAAAAGTCACAGTGTGTCTGATTCCAAACTGAAGCTTTTAGCTAGAAGCCTCTTCACCTTTCACTACCTGTAATTTGCAAGGTTTGTCAGATTTGCTTGTCACCGTTAAAAATGATGAAATAACAATACTATAAGATGAGCCACAGCTCACAGATGTATCATGCTCTTTTTTTTTTCTTTTTTTTTTTTTTATTGTCCCAGGTGGAGCACGGCCTCCTCTCTCCATACGTCTCCCCCACTGAGACTCCCTTCCGTCATATCTTGCTGGGTCGCGGCTTCCACACTCTGGAATCCATCGCTGAGACCACCGACATGGAGCAGCTCCACACCCAGCTGGCCTTGGCCACCTGGAGCCTGCAGGGATGCGCCAACGCAATGGTGGGAAACATTTGGGACATTGATGAAGAAATCTAAAGAGGGCTGGGGAGGTGTGAGCGTGAGTCCTGTGTGTGTTGTTGTAGTTAAATTTGAGGTAGAGCGGAAGGAGACGCTCCAAAATCAGCACTTAAGCACAAGCTGTCAATCAGAGGTCTAAGCCCACCCTTTAAGAACCTTAAAGAACCTTCTAGAGTGTTTTTTTGGAGGATATTAATCCTGCAAAGACTCAGGAGGATTTCTGAAAACTGTGATACCCAAATACTTGAAGAAATTGAATGCTACTGACAAATCTGCCTCCCCTCCACAACATCTGTGACCTCTTGCCATCAAAACACTGAGAAACCTTATTTATACCTAAGTTTTTTTATCAGTGGCAGTGCCCACTATAAACTTATTGTTTGTCTTTTTATACGACGTTATCGGAAGCAGTGCCTTCCATAATTATGACGGTTATACTGTCTGATCCTCCGGCAGCATCTGCTAAAGAAAAGACTCCTCAACTGTTGCTGACAAAATGGATTATAAAATGAGATTTATTTTTCATGGCCTTCATTTCTCCCTTTTTGGAGAGTTGATTCCAGTCAGAAGTGCTTCTCTCTGTCATCAAATGCTTATTAAAAGAGCACTTAAAGGAAGAAATTAAGCGTAGAACAGAGTTTTTCCTGATCTAGTGTTTAAATTTGTTCAAAAAAACTAAACCAAGAGCAGAAAAAATAAAAAAAATATTTATACCCCAACACAGGGATTAAATGTTTGACGGAATTTATTCTGCGCTTGATGGCAGGAAGGAAGGTAATTTAAAAAAATAGACACTGAAGGTTACCAATAAAGTCAAACCTCTGTTTTTAGCAACAAGCTGAGCTGATTGGTTCCATAATTTGTGAGAAAACCATTAATGTTGCACAGTCTACTTTGGAGCAGTTTATGATAATAGGATGAAGGTAGCGGGAGCAGTGCCTTCCACAATTACAACACATTATCGGAAGCAGTGCCTTCCATAATGACAAACAGTGATGGTAGTTTTTGTCTACCAG
>JAQLOL010000013.1:4680675-4692513 GCA_029783665.1 Naso thynnoides
CAGTGTGTGTGCGCATGCGTGTGTGCGTGTGTGTTTTGCATGTGTATTTATCGGGAGCAGTGCCTCTCATATTTCACTTGACGAGTGGAACAACTTATCGGGGACAGTGTTTCCCAGAGTTTTATACTTATTTATTTGTTTGTTTTTTTCTTTGTTGTAATTTTTAGGCTGTGTGTGTGTGTGTGTGTGTGTGTGTGTGTTAGGCTTGCTGCAGAGTCGGCATCACCAGTGTTACACTGTATGCTGGCTTACCTGTTGTTTTGTTTTTTAATATAATTAGACAGTCAGATGACAGACACGTGACCGCTGAGTTAGAGTATCTATTTGATTAATTCAAAGTCAGAAGATCAGATAAAAAAAAAAAAAATGCTATTTGGCCGTATACTGGATTTAGACTTAATACTATTATGGAGTCTAATAATTAGGGTCTGACCAATATGCCATTTTTGGAGCCGATTTGGATATTAGGGTGCAAGAAAATTTCAATATCCAATATGTCAGCTGATATTATACATATATGACATCAGCTAAATGTGGTTATCAAACCCTTGTGACAAAAATACATAATGGAGGCAGGATATTTTACACTTTAACAAACCTTATTCCAAACATAAGTACCCTGAGCAGTAAACACTTCAATAGTTTTTAGATAATGGGACATCCCCTGCTGGACAAACGGGGTAATTACACCATTTAAATCATTAGTAAAAGCACGTATTCAGGCCTTTAAAAATTATTTCAATACCAGCGCATATCAGACAACATATACTGTACGCAGATAATAATATATCTGATTGGTCAGTATCAGCAAACTGATAGATTTGATATATATCTGTCAGGCTCTACTTATAACTGAATTGAGGAAAAAAGAGTTGATTAGCTCACTGAGCCTGTCAACTGCAGCTCTTCATACAACAACTCACTGTTGCTCTCTCTCCTTCCATAACTTCCAACAATATGTCAAACTGATTTGCTGTCTAAGCGCCGCAAATAACTGTTGTCTAAGTGCAAAAGCCACTGGCACATGGAATTTTGTGAGACTGCTTCATAATAAAAGTCAGCTCGTATTTTGTCAGTTAATACTTTTATTGTGAAGCTGCAGCAGTTGGAAATGTTTGGTTTCAGCAGTAACTTCGTACTGCGCTCTCAAGTTCACGTCTGGTGTAATCCGTAACACCAGTGTTGTCACAAGTGAACCGCTGGGAAAATTTCCTCACCGCAGCTCACATGCGTGGGTCTGTCTGTCTGTGTGTGTGGGTGTGTGGGTGTGTGGGTGTGGGTGTGGATGCAGTCATCCAGCTCAAATTTCTGTATCACGCTCTGATCTTCCTGCAGCAGGATCTGTTAGATTAGTGGTTCCTCAGGCTCATTAACTCCAAAACTCTCTGGTGTTGGTTTCTGTCGCTGACTTTAAGATGCTTCACCTACACAATATGAATTCACTCCACAAGCCATAACAACTCTTTGCATGTGACATCGTTCCTCTTCACTGCATGTTACTGTATCCTCACTGAGATGTAGCTCAACACATGGACCATGTTACAAATGTAAACTTGGAGTTCAACAAATATCTTTGTTTTAGATGCAAACAGATGTTCTGCTGATAATCCATATTCATTTAATCATTTTTCTTTACCATTAAAATTAGTCTGTGGTTTTTCCCGAATATTGTCAGGCCCCTGAACATGACTTGTGAAACAGAACCGTTAAAGTAAATTTGAATCATCATTGAAGTAAAAAAAAAAAAAAATCCACTTCTTTTGACATAAATTTGAACAAAAACATGCCACTGTTGCATAATTCAAATTCTTACATCTGAATACATTTCTATCCTTGTTTGAGTTCTGTTGAAGTTGACGCCTCTGTTATTACTTTCTTACATCTGTCACGGTAATTAAAAGTAAGGTCACTTCATCCTGACAGGAGAAATCAGGTGGTAAGGAAATTAATTTTCTGTTCATGGTGTAACCAAAACACTGTATGTTACGCTAAAACAAATTAAAAAATTTGTTTAGAAGGATTTCTGTACTTAATGAAGGATTTGAAGTTTCTTTCTGTGATCTCCATGTTCAACAGAAAAGTTTAATAAACGGTTTTGGCTTACAGCATCCGGCGGATGTGTCTGTGTCTGATCTTATCTTGTTCTTTCTACCACAGTTAATGCAGAGGATACACAGGCCGTTTGTTTGTTTGTTTGTTTGTTTGTTTGAATGACTTCCAGTGGCAAGCTGTGAGATTGGCAATACAAAAACCTTCCATAGCTGCTCAGTTTGATGAAGAACTTGTCATTGTAAAGGCCTCAACATATGATTCATATTATTTTCATATTCAAACCATTCAGGGACGCCTCATGCCCAGTGTGAAATCATCTACATCTTTCAGTTTTACATGTCACCCATCAACTTCTGATAAAATGCTAAGCACATTTACAAGCACAAATATAAAACAACACTAAAGCAATATTGTTTTTTTTTTATTTATTCTAACTTCTTCTTCTTCCTCTACTTCTTCTTCTTAGTAGTAGTAGTAGTAGTAGTAGTAGTAGTAGTAGTAGTAGTAGTAGTAGTAGTAGTAGTAGTACAATCTTTATATAGTGAAGTTGGTTGAGGGTCTGAAGTCACAGGGAGCTTTTTTTTTTTTTAAGAACTTGTTTGCTGGGAGGATTGATGAGTCAGGAATCAGTCAGCTGGAGAAACTGCAGCTCCTGTGGTCGCAGAAGAGGAAGGTTCGGTTCAGGAGGAGCTCGAAGAGTGACTGTAAAAGGATTCAGGAAAGAGAGGGAGAACTTTGCTCAGACTCTTCACTGCAGAGGAGAATTACATGTGGCCTGCTTGAGAAGTTGCTGCGAAGGAAGTTTTTTTTTCAACAGGTCCAGCAGGAGCACTGAAGCTCGTGGTTACATAACATTACGTTTTCTTTGCACATGACAAGAAATGTCTTCTGTGATCAGCACACTGCACATAAAAGTTACAAAATAATGGGTCATATTTCTTCAAATCCTCGGTAAATAATATTTCATTTTTAATGCATGTTGAAGGTCACAAGTACAAGGACTTCAAGCCTTTTAGTCAATGTGAAGTTTCCTGTAGTGCAAAGAAACATAAAGTCTGTTTTACACACACATGCAATTTAGTCAGCAAGCAAAGTTTACAAATAAAACTTTGTGCAAGACAATTTCCTGATTACAGCAACCGATGCACATCTGAGTAAATTTTTCGTTTGCTTGTTCGTGTGTTTATGTTTTTTTTTTTTTTGTTTTGTTTTGTTTTGTTTTTTGGAGTGTAACTCATGTAAAAAGTAATGCACTAGACAGATAATTGGCGAAATAAATTAACCTCTTCTCCAACAATGCAACTGCCAAAACTCCTGCTCTTAGATTGGACCTAGTTATTCCTAAATAAATTCATTGTGGCCAAACGGGTTTTATGAAAAATAGATTAGCAACAGACAATGTTCAGACGAAAATCAGGATACATGCCCTTTTATTGTTTAATTTATATCTACTGCACAGATCAATGTAAAGTTTTCAGGCAACAATTTAAGATTAGCCTGCTAGCCTATTAATATAATTATTCACTTAAATTACATCTACTGTAATCCCAGTAAATAAGATATAATTTAAAACAAAGGATAATAGGACATAACGTTGAAAACTATATCAAACATAATTTTTGAAATTTCAATGATCACTCGCAACCTGCGCTTTTGTTTTGAAGTCTGAGCCTCTAACAGGAAGTGCAATTACACTACTAACTCCGGCCCGCTGCTTTAAATGAGCGCTATGTCTGCGCGTGAGGTTACGCACTGTGACGCTCATAAATCCCGGCAGGCGCATCGGGGAGAGTCCCGGGGTTAACGGAGGAAATCAATCGGGATAACGGATCGGCCAAATTTAACCGATTTCCGACCAACAGCTTCGGCTTCCTGCCAGGCAGCAACAGCTGAGAGCCGCGGACGGAGCTCCGACCGAGCGGAGGGAGGAAACTGGACTCCCGCAAGAAAAGAAAAGCGCCCGTCTTCTCAGGTCGGTATGCCGGAGATATTTCATTCTGGCAGCTCTCCCTCTCCGGAGGATGCGACGGGGTGCACGAAAACAGAGCCGCGTTATACTGAATAAATAAATAAATGAAGAACTAAAATGAAGAGAGTGATGTGATCAGGAGGGAATCTAACGGTGAGATGTTTACGGACACACGGGCAGCTGGGACCCTACATGAGACCGAGGCAGCAGACTGATCAGCTTTGACTGTGTGTGTGTGTGTGTGTGTGATCAATTCAAGTCTGATCACTATGAGAGAGAAATGGGATCTCAAACCCTGCATCCTCTGTCTCTCTCTTTCTGGTCAAGTCAGTTTATATTCTTAGCTGTGATGCTTATTCCAGTGTAGCCTGCTGATTCCTGTTACACCTGTCTTCTTTCTCTTGATTAAATAAAATTAGAGTGGAACTTAATCGTTGACTGCAGCCAGAATTGCACATATACTGACACATATCATCTCAAACCAGACGATTTTAACAAAAATATCAAGTGTGTGAAATATTACATTCATTTTAAATTAGTTCTTCAGGTTTTTTTTATTGTCATGTCCTCTCATCATATTCTTACAAATCAGCGTGCTCCAGTGCTTTCCTCCTAAAATTCACTAAGGCATAAATATAAACCCCACCTAGCTGCTGAAAACTTTAAGTACAAAACATTTACCTCAGTGCCTTTGATTGCAGCTTTGGTCCTGATTGAAACTTGATTTCCTCAACTCTGAATTTATTTCAGGTCTCGGGTGACTTCAGATGGGAGTGTTATTCAGTGGTTTGTGGACTGTGTTTTGAAGCAGGGCTGTCAAATAATCAGACTTAAACACGATTTTAGTGTCCCGAAGACGTCATTGTGATATCTATAGAAAATGAGTAAAATAATGCTGTGAGGAGGGAAATTCATCTTGGCTTTTGTTTATTCCATGTTAGTAGAAATTGTACCAGACTGTAAAAATTATAAAAATATTCTGCAGTGTTTTATCGTTGGGCCATATGTGGTTAGACTTGGTCCAAATAGCTCCAAAAGAGCTGTTTTTGGCACTTCTGTTCCAATACTTTTTAATTTTTGTATTATTTTTTTTTTTTTATCGTGGACCAAAAATGGCTGTTGCTTGTCAAGAATTCACATTTCTGCTTTCTAGTTTTTAGCTGTGACCAGCAGCTCCATAGGTCGCTCTGTCGGTCTCCTGGTTCATAAAAATCCCGCTGTTGTCATAGGAGGCTGAAATTTGGCATGGAGGTCAAGTGTGTGTGAAGGTGCGTGTTAATGTTCATGTCAATTGGCAAAAAGGGGGTGTGGCAGTGGGAGGGGCTTATTGCTGAGAGACACATAATTTCCAAATGGATTCACAGACTTGCACAAGACTTAGTGGAAAGGTTGGTCATGAGCCTCACCTCACGGTCGGTCCCTTGTCGTTGGGTGGTGGCTTGAGTGCCTCAGTGACCCAGAGAGCTATGCCAGCAGGCACGTAAGCACCTGGCAGGGTCACCCATGCTGGAAAGGTCAAAGGGAGGGATGGCCCTAACCCTAACCCCTAACCCTAACAAAAAGGAGCATAACTTCTAAATCATGTAACATGGCCAAACTTTGTAAACACAGACTCACACACATACACACATTCATTGGTCATGGCTTGCCCCACCCCACACTTTAGCCCCGCCCCCTTCTATTACTCCTCAAGTGTTTGTCATAGGCTGCTGATCGCAGCTATTGTGAAATCGCACTTGTTAAAGTCAGAAAACAGCAAAGCGAAACAAAGGTCAGGGAGTCTCCTCAACTGGCACCAGACAGATAACACTGTGGAAACGACACAACGCCACTCCAGTGGAAGGGTACTGGAGAAAAGTGGGATGCCGAGCACGCTGCGTGGAATAATTAGATATCATGATAGTGAGCGTTTTAAACCAGTGAAAATCTGTGTGAAATAAAATCAGGGAAACTGTGTCGAGCCTGATTCGGCTGCCCAGCTTTATGAAATCAGCTATCAGTTGCCAACTCTGCCTGTTTCGTGGTGTGTGTCAACTGTTTCCTCAGTTTTTTATTCTGTCGTGTTCTGTAAATAAGACGGCTGTCGTCTGTTTAGAGACAGATGGAGCTCAAGTTTGCTTCGAGCATTTGGCATTTATTAATAATTTGTGCGAAACAATGACGTGTGAGCTTCTCCGTCTGTCTCTTAGTTTGAGCCACTTTGATATTTTTAATATCTGATATCACTGTTTACAATTCGAGTGGTTAGTCTTTCTTTGTGTGTGGACAGATGTGGGGAAACTCCACCCATGGCCTTCTCCAGGTGACCTTCAGTGACCTCGGTCGCTCCTGACTACAGCTTTTAAACTCCTGATTCATCAGAAGACGTCTGCAAGGTGAGACCAGTTCAACGCACAGACTTGTACTGCACCAACACATCCAAACCTACTTGCATCTTTCATGGGAGCAAAAGTAGTGCGAGGCAATAAAACATACTCTGCTGTTTTGTAATTTTTAATATTTCAGCACAAAATTGATTGGCTGCTGATTTGATGTTCATTTATAAATATACTAAGTCAATTTTCCAAATGAAACTCAAGTGTTCTGTGTTCCCTCCTTCTCAAATGTGACAATCTGCTGTTTTCTTTTGTCATATAGGAATGTAAATTGAATTTGTTCATTGCATGATGCTCTGCCTGAATACTCTGATTTGACTGTAAATGTAACAAACTACAGGAATAACCAGAACGCAGCTGCACCGTAAATGCTTTTGAAATAATTCAGCTTTGTAAACGTTCCTGATTGAATCTCAGGTGTTCAGTGGTGAGATGAGAGCAAAATGAAGCAGCTTTGTTCATACCGCTCCACTCGTCATGCCTGTGAATGTAAGCTAAATTTAGTTCTCCTATATTTAGAGCATCGGCCTCGATAAAACTTGTGCATGCAGAGAGATGAATGCTCCGATTTTCTGCTCATTTAGGCCACACATGCACACACGTGAACACACATGAAGTGTCCACATGTCGTGCACACTCTGCCTCTGCTGCTCCAGTCAGCCAGCAATTGTTCCTATTGGTTTACTTAGTATCTCTCTCTTTTTTTTTATTTATTTTTTTTTTAAACTGATTCTGGCAAAATAAAAAAAAGGCTGCAATTGCTAATTATAACTGTTCATTTTTATTATAATAACTCATCTTACAGCCATTTATTTTGCAAAGCTGCGCGCAACCAAAGCCAGTCTGACTCTGACTTTCCTCCTCTCCCAGCCTCTGTCTTACTCACTCTCTCTTTTTCTCGTCTTTGTCAGTGTCCTCAGTCTCTTCCCCTTCGTCATGATGTCAGCAGAGGCTGCTGAGTCCGTTGGCTTGCTGAGATAAACACAGGTGCTCTGAGTAGCAAGTTTCTTTTGAGCAGCTAGCTGCACAGCTAACGATGCTAACTTGCAGCGATAGTTACTTGGGGTTACAGGTTAGTTACCGGTTACTTCAGAAAACTTTGTAAATCATAGACAAAAAATACTACGCATACTGTGATCCAGTTTCCCTAAAACCAGTCAGCACATTTACATTCACAGTTAAGTTGAGCTGTGGTTACAGCACGATTTATTGGACTACTGTTCTTGTCCCACTATTTAAGAACTGGGGTAGATTCGATCTACTGACCAATGTATGTCTGATTCCGGTGCAGAAGGTGGTGATTTGTCCCTTTCAGCTGGTTGTTATTTGCCTTATTCACAAGGGGCGCCATCTTAATCCAAAATGAGACTCGGCTAGGTGACAGCGCGTACACGCCAGAGACATCACTTTCGGTTGTTCATGTAAACGCAAATTTTAAGACTTAACCGTTTTGAGTAGGGCTGCTCCCGTCTAAATGTGGCCTAACACATTCCACCATTTTCCAGTCAATTCTAAACTCTGTTGTGTGAGCATTGCGAAAAATAAGAAGAGATATAGGTACAAATTTTCAGGTGTGATCCTCTGGGAGCTCTTATCTCTTCTTATTTCCACCAGTCCACTTGTGACAGATTTTAGAATTGACAGGAAAAGGGCAGAATGTCTTACTCAGACAGGACGCCATCCTCTTGTAAGAATTACATCCAGTGTCACAGCACCAACATGACATCCTGGCAGGTGAAGTGATACCTCTGGCACTGTCGAGCTGTTATGAAATATTTCTGCTGTGCCCGCCCAGTCAAGCCTAGTTTTGGAATTAAGATGGCGACCCTTGTGAATAAGGCCACGTGGCCCTTCTTCCAGTCGATCCTTTTCGCCACATACCAAAAATCAGCAAACAACTTAGCAAACGGGTTCCATGCTGAGCAGTGAAAACATGGACACCTTTACAGCGCTGTACATTTCGTACAATCTCTGTCCTTTACTTTTTTAATACCCCCTCCCTGTTTTCCTTCCAACGTTCTTCTACAAATTTATGTTGTTCAGTTTCTTGGTCAAAGAAACAGCAGGAACTGTGTATCCTGCACAGAACATCCGGGCGGCCAATTGAAGTGAATGCACGCGAGAGTAAATTCATCCCCAACTGCAATTTCGAGGTGTGTTAGCCCAACTTTGAGATTTTCAACTTTGCATGATTTCAGTCGGACTCACGTTTCCATGTATTTTATGAGTCTAGTTTTAGTTGGACTTTCACAACAAACTTTTTCCAACATTATGTAAATGTGCTGAGTTGTAAGTGTTGGTGCAGAAGCTGGAGTGCTGTAAAGCATGAAGCAGGGTTTCGTACCTGCTCGCCCGAGTTACATAGTTAATTAACTGGTGGTCAGGACGCAGATTGACCACCACAGACGCACCATTCAAGCTACTGCAAGACTGTGTACCATCGGTGTTAAGGGGTTGTTGCAGTTTCATGCCATTATATAAGACTGACATCAGTGAAACTGCTGTCTGAGTGTTTTGGAGTGTATTGGTCTGAAATCACAAGGAAATGGTGGTTGTGTCCCGCATGTGATGGATCTTCAGTTGTGAGAGGGAAAGTCAGTCATTACATTTGGGAAGTTGAGACCAGCAACATTTTTTCTCAATAACTGTCCACAAACGGCTCAAAAATCATAATTTTCCAGATCCTAAAGAGCCCTAAACCCAAACAGAACAGAATGTAATTAAATTATTTAAAAACTGCTCTGGAACCATAAGCTCAAAGCAAATTACAGGCTAAAACACACCGGCGTTGTGGCAAAACAGCCAGCTCTGTTATTTTCTATGAATAAACCCCATACTGGTGGCAGATAGATGTGCGACGACACGCCCTCCTACGACCCTTTACGTCACTGTCCTGTTTCCTGAGAAAGTGCCTTTTTTCCTCAGAGAAAAAGCTGTTTTTACAAAGACCTAATCCTCTTGATTACCTCTCAGGCCGTAGCAGCCCTTCTTCTCTGCCTCTGGCAGATCGTCCTCTTAAGTTACGCACCTTTCGCTGTCGCCTGTTGCTTAGAACTTTGATATTATTATTATTTGATAGACCCTAATTTTGTAGATAGCCTATAAGTTCTTAAAGTTAAGAAATATAGCAAGCTCTGACTGCATACCAGGTCGGTGGCCTCGTGGTTCGACCCCTGTGAGACTGGGAGGACAGGGATCCATCCCTGATGGAGTCATAAAACCAAACACTGTATACATTTGAAAATTGGGACGTTCCATTCCGTTTTTCCTCGGTGTGGCTGGTCTTCCTGTTGATGTGTGGCAGAGTGACGCTTATCCTATTTGTGCTAGAGGTGCGACTTCAAGCTGTGGCGCCGGTGTGTCCTCACCTTAACCACATGATATTTCCATCCTTTAGAAAATGTTTTGCTCATTTGGGTTGATGTCAACCTTACTGCTGTACCATCTGCATGTCGACATCCATCAAATGCATGCTGGGAACTGTCTCCTTATTTCTCTTTGGCCTAACCATTCATCCAATTACCCGTCCATCTGTCCACCTATTTGGATTTACATTCTCTCCCTCCTTCCTCCATGATCTCCCTCCTCTGCTCGTCCTCATGTTAGTGCTGCTGAATTATTTAACATCAGACAGTGGGCTCTGCTGCTAAGCCACAAGGAGACGGAGAGCTAGAGAGACAAAAATGATGGAGAGAGAGAGAGAGAGAGAGAGAGGGAGAGAGGGGGAGTATGGAGGTGTTCGACACTGCAGGAAGCCGTGAGTCAGCAGGGAGAGAGAGAGAGAGAGCCAGTGGGAGGGAAGACAGTTTATAGATAGCTTTAGGTGATACGGCTACAGAGAGTGGCGTCAAATGCCTTCCGGTGCGTTTGGGTACGTGTGTGTGTGTGTGCATGCGCCTATCGATTGAGCGGAGAAGGTCACCGAGCCCAGAGCAGATTAGCACACCAGACTCGGAGAGGCAGAGCGAACGCCTCCTCTGATCAGCAGCTAGACGGTGTCAAAAGAAAGAGGCTAATCGAAGGACAAGAGAGGCTTCTGCGGTATGGGAGAGAGCTATATGTACCAGCGACTCCCCTTCAACAGAGGAGGGGAGGAGGGGGAGGAGGACGACGAAGAGGAGAGAGACGGGAGGATCAGAGAAAGTGTCAGGGTACCGATGGTAAAGTCTGAAGTTGCGGTTGCATGTGCAGCAATGCGTCTTCTCTGTCTGTAATTACTAGGAGTGGGGAAAATATTGATGGGGAAAATAGCGTGTTGTTCCCTCTTGTGTTACATTACTGATATTCTGGCTCCAAATATCAATATTTTCATTGAAACATGCAGGCCCTGGCTACGGATTTCCCCGCAAATTTGACTCACCAGAGTCATTACCTCATGACAAATATCCAAATTTTTTGCTTTCTGGCTGTTCGGCCTTTTACCATTTTATGGCTGTTTTACATTGGACTAATGGCTAATAAAGTTTCAGTCAGTCGGTTTTTGTGTGTAGTTTTATCTCCTTATTCCTGCTCTTTGCCTTTTTAGGGGTATTTTTTCTTCTTCAGTGCCACAGACACAGTGATGTATTATTGATTATCCTACAATATATAGCGTATCACAGAATTGCTTTATTGTGATACCAATGTTATCGTAGATGCAGAGTAATGGGGGGGTCAGACTACAAGATATTTTTGTCTGTTAAAATGTTCACTGTGGCAGATTTGGCGATTAAAGAGTCATAAATTTTTACCACGTGGCCGACAGACACGCTAGACGATACGCTGCTCCCCAATCAGTCAACATTTGCAGTTCACGACGTGCGTGTCGTCACCGGCAAGGAAGCGCTCGCCACTGACTCCTACTACCAACAAGCCGTCATGGGAGGTAAACAAAAAATCCAACGTGGTAGTCTTTCTGTTGCGAGGTCGTGAGGCGTCCTAGATGCAGTGTTCAGTTGTCTTCCATCATGACACACTGCGCGAGCTCAGTCGGGCTACTATTGGGCTGGTATCATGTAGTCTGGCCTTGGCATCAAATGCAGGTTAAATAGTTTGTCCACAAGAGAGCTCTGAACATTTTATTTTGTTATTGTACAATGTTCTGCTTGGTAGTGCTGAGAACTGGTGAGGACTTCACCATACGATACGCATAATGATACATCGGTCACGATGCAATATATCCCGATACATTGCAGTACGATGCATGTTGCAATATTCCACATTGTTCACTGAAAATGTATAAACAGAGCTGAAATACAAATTGCTGCAAATAATCTGGGTAGTCTGAATATATCACATCACATTATACTGATCATTCAGCAGACAGATCTCGGTTTTTGGCAAATTAGAACTCACTAATGTAGCTGCCATTAAATCAAAATGTGAAATGCAATTAAATGCACTCTTGCCCTTTAACTAGACACGCTGAAACAGAGGAGGTTCCAGTTCTGTTTTTTTTTTTTT
>JAQLOL010000013.1:4720379-4741678 GCA_029783665.1 Naso thynnoides
GGACTGAAAGTTAAAAACATGGTGAATCATAGATGGCGCAGTGTTATTCCATGAGTACTCAATTGGAGTCTTAGAGGTTAAAAAAACAGATTTGTGCTCCAAATTGGTATTTTGCGTGCATGAAATTGTAATCTAAGCTTCCAAATTTATAACTGATATGCAAAAAAAAATTTAAGTACATCCAGTTATCTCTGTGTATCTCCAACAATAATAAAAACAAAAATTGTATTAATTCAGTTGGTTTATGGTGAATGATTGCTGTCCATGGCCTTTTTGGTGCATTAGTGTTATCAGGCTAGACTAGACAGTGCAAATCTTGTTGACAGCAGCCTGAAATGACCAGTGGCCTGTACTACGAAGCAGCATATGCTTAGCGAGGTAACTTCAGGTTTAACTCGGGGTTTTCAGTCTTATGAGGGTGGATTACTTGTTACCGGGCTGTACCACCACGGTAACTTTGTCTACATCCACATTGCTGCGTCTTAAAGTTAGTGAGTCTTGAATCAAAGACGCTCCTCGTCAATATGCGTGGTGTAAGCTCCGTTTCCGGCCAAACTATACGCATATCACATGACCACTAAATGTCACACAGCACCTGTTCATTCGAGGAATGTTTCCCATTTGCGTTATCTAGTTTGTAAAATTAGCAAGTGTTTGTTTTACTTCGATGAGTTTGTAGTCAGTAACTCTCCAGGAAGATGATGACGGCCTTATTAACTTGTCCGATGATGACAGAAACAACTTGTGAGGAAAATCTGGTTTCCCAGAGTTTTTTCTCATCACTTACTTAACGTTAATTCAATGTGCAGACCCCCTTCGTGAAAACATCCACGAGCGCCCGCAGTGTTGTCGTTCCCTCCACATGTGGACGCACTTTTTCGTTCAGGTTGATTAGGGCTGATCTGCATCGACAAGTGAAAGTTTTCTAGCCATTCCTATGGAATCACAACTTCATCGATAAAGTTGTCCATCAATGTAGGGCTGATAGTGCCACTGAACACTGGAACTGTCACAGTTCACTGAAAAATATCTTTTCCCCTCTGCATGTAAGCAGTAGTAGCACGATGATAAAATGCATGATTTAACTGCATAACAGCTGCTAGCAGGTCAAAGGTCAGCAATGCCTGTATTTCATTATCCATGTCGAAAAAACAGAGGTGGGCGTAACGTTAGCAGTTAAGGCTCACAGCATGCATACATGCATGATACATACTGTCTTGTTTTCTTCCATAAAGTAGTCACGCGACTTGGGTGTGCTCAATCACAAAGGGTGAAGCCGGGTAACACAAAGCAATCCAGGGCACTTTGAACTCGCTTCATGTTTCTTCAGCTGCTGTGGGGCCAAAAAGTAGCACTGTTAACACCAAGAAGACAACAGCTAGCAACCGACAGGCTCGTACTTGCTGCCCCTCCCCAAAGACAAATCCCTCTCTACAGATATACAAACCGTTGTTATGATTACGCAGCATTTTTTAAACCCACCCTCGCTAATATAGCCGCTTCTTACTGAAAATATGTTTGATAAAAAGTCACAAATGGCACTAGTTAAGAGGCAAAGCAGAAAAATAAAGAAGAGCCGCACCAAATGTGTGTAATCATAGAAACTACAGCGACAGGCTCAGGGGCATTTCACTCGCTGTTTCTGTGTCTTTTTTCGTGAACAGCCAATCAGAGTGATTTCTCGCAGTTTCCGCTGATTCTACATGTTCAGTCGGCCAAAAAGCCTCAGACAAATGCAAAGCAAAGCTGCTGTTCACACCATATCGACACTGACCCCCTCTGACAGTCCTGATAAGTCCGGACTCCTGACCGTCGGCCCGGTGTGTGTGCGAACCTTTATATTCGGGATATGCTGCCTCCAACATCCTTCACACATTGCCCTTTTAATGACAACATCCTTCACACATTGCCCTTTTAATGACTACAGAAGCAACGACTTTAAGATTTTTTTTTTTTAATTTAGCTCAGCTGCAGTATAGCCAACTTCAAGGTTTAATTTAGCAAATTGTTGCACAAAGCACACACAATGTTTAGGGGAAAAAAATGACTTTGTTTGGTTCAGGAGAAGATGATTGATTGTCACTTCCTCACAGATGCTAAAGCAGTAGCCGATGTTTTCAGTTTTAAAGTGAAGAGAGGGGTGCTGACTAAGCTGTCATATGTGGTTGTAGTCCACTGGTGGTAAGACGCTGTGTTACAGTAACGCCATAAAGCCCATGAGAACATGCTCTGACGTTACGCATTTGAAGGTTTGTAGCTGCTTTACCGCCATTAGCAAGATGTCCTATTATTATGTAAATTTGTGCATCCAGCATGTGGATACTTCAAGTGTCCTCCAAGGTGGAGCTTTAGTTAGAAAGAGCACACCTGTTGGTTGTTGACATTGTTCGATATCAAAGAGTTTATCCTTGAAACTTCAGTCTTGAATATATGCATTTTAAATTTCTGCTTATTCCACAAGGTCACATGGAGAGCACGTGCAGGGTGACCATACAATACCAGACAATGTGAGCATTTCTCATCAACCTTGTTTGAATGTCTTTAAGAGCAAAAAAAAAAAAAAAAAACTCTCGGACTGCATACAAACCCACCACAGAAACGATCTTTACTGCACTTAGGCCCGCCATTCATTAACAGTAGCTGTGCTTGTGTGCAGCCTTGTGAGGTCACACAGCAAATATATAAATAAAGCAGGTTTTGATTCATTTTTTTGTGACAGTTTTTTGTCACTTGTTTTCAGGTCAAAAACATCAGTTTATCTCACATGAATGGGAAAAGGATGACCCCATGAGCCACCTCCGATGGCCTACATGGGAATAGAGGTCGCATTCATGTACTGTATGAATCCATGAAAACTCCACATCATCAACAACAACAACAACAACAACAACAACAACAACAAAATCTGAAGACAGCCACAGTCTGTTGGACTAGAGAAACTGGAAAATAAAGAAGGGACTCAAGAATTTCCATAGCTTATTATTAATTTCAGAGCCTGTGGCAAGAAGTGCCCCAAGCCCTTATTAATGTCTGACCCTGTTTAACCCCTACTAAAATTTAATTGGCTGTGAGATAAAGAGCCCGCAGACGCTGCTCAGAATTAAAGTGGTTTGAAGTTCAATATCTAATGTGTCACAAGTTGCAGTAGTGAGCTTATTAATGTTGAGCTGAGGACAAACACTCACTGTGCAAATGTAGAAAGCAAGCAAATGATGACTGTTTGTTGCATCTGTAAAAATCTTAGCTGGAGCTGAATTCTGCTGTTGCTGTAACGAGCAGATTGAAGGTATTTTAACATATTTTCTTACAGTTTTTGATTAACTGAGTGATTAACCAGCTGACTAACCCTTGAAACATTTTTGCTTGCAGCAGGCCTACTTTATGTACAGGTTTTCTGTGTTTTTAATTTTGATTTAACATTTTAATGTGGGTTTCTTATGGTTATGATTTTAACTAAATCAGTGTTGCTTTCATGCACAAACTGATGTACTGATTTGTTGCATTTAGACTTTGTTGACATAGTTATAATATTTTAAAAAGTAGAAATCTGAGAAATACATTAAAATTTGATGCGTAATGTGAGATTTTGAGAGGACCTTTTGTATTTAGCACTGCTGGCTCATAATGAAAATTCTACATATCTTGGTGTTATTAAATATTTTAAAGATAAACTGAAATACGTTTTCCTAAAGTCAGAGTACATTGCACTCACTGACACTGGACTGTCTCTCCTCCTCTGGTCCCCTGTAATTACATGCCAACACTGGCCAGAGGTCATAGTGTCTTGTGGACTGGAGATTGGTGCCTAAACTCTGTGTGTCTGTCTGTGTGATGGTGCTAGATGTGGGTAATGGTGTGGATAAATGGATACTGATGTTTTTCCCAGCTCAGCCACGCACTCACTCAGTCACTCTCTTGCTCACTCACTCACAGCCAAACGAGTCCCCAGACGGTGCGAAAGAGCGAAGCTGAGGAGGACAGGAAGAAAGAAAGAGAGAGCACAAACAGCAGTAAACACAACTGCCTCTCATCTCCGGCTGTCAAATTCACTCATGATCTCGAATGAGAATGAATCAAGAAAGCTTTTGATTCAAGGATATTTAGTTCACTCTTGTCACCTTTTGCTGTTTTATCCCTAAACCCTTCATTCGCTTTCCTGTTCTATTATCAGTTCATTGGCCTGGCAGCAGCCAAGAACGTTTCACTGTGATTTCTTTGATGAAAAATGTCTTTGGTCATTCTCAGTTTGATGCCCGGTTGGTTTGTAGGATATATACCCTGTGGAAATGACTTACGTACAATTCAGTTGGTCAGTATTCCATTAGTGAGCTAAATGTCATGTCTTTTTCATGTGGAAATAGAAACATGACAGTGGAGGCAGGCTTTGGTAGACTGATCGGTCCAGTATGCTGTTTACGTCACTTAACTGACAACAGCCCTACAGGTAGACAGTTAACTAGCTGGACTGTTAGATGTTTCCGGTCCAATCTGTAATTTAAGCATTTGAGCACTGTTGTTTCTGTTTTTACCAAGCTGGGGTGAAATAAATCACAGTTTTCATATAAATAAAAAATAGCACCGCTGAGTGGCTGATTGCTTTATCAGTATGAGACTTCTGCAGGGTTGGAGTCTGTTTTGATTAAAAAAAGGAGCAAAAGAAAATAAGAAAGAGACAAAAGAAGATGCGTTACAAAAGTCCTTGACAACATTTTGTTGCACACAAGAGAACAAGTTACTGGAAGAAACTGGTGCACGGCACTAAGTTTGTTAAAGTTGCAGTTGATAACTTCTGAAAACGAGCTAGCAAGCTAATGTTAGCTGTAGCATGAGACTCGCTGGGAAGCAAACCCGCCGCAGCCGTTTGTGCTGGCTCGCACTTATTTCATTTGTTGCCGCTCTCTCTTTTAAGTCCAGTTAAAACTGAGACAAAACTGTTGCAGGGAAAGTTGCAGCGGAGAGAACTGGTCTGTCTCAGCTCAAGCTCGCGCCGACTGACGGTGTGGCTTTTTTTAAAAAACGTGGCTACATGCAGCCGCTCAATGATCCCATGTCTTCCCTACTCCCTGCTTTACTTTTGAGGTTTCTTGCTGAAATGATGATTCATTAATGCAGAAACTTGAGAATAACCAACTGACTAAAGTGCATGTGAACAGACCACACTATTGATCCACCTCAAGACTGTCACCATACATGACATGCGCTTTAGACCGCTGTGTGAACTGCATGACCCAAATCAGTAAAGCATGTTTGACTGAGAGGTTTTCCAGATGGGTGGAGTTTGACGTCTTATGGACTGTCTGGACATGTCTGAGAAATTTCTGAGCACTTGAGATTAAATCAGTTGCAAGATGTTTCACACTTTTCTTCATGTGTGTCCACAGTCACTTCGCTCTAACTCCACTTATTACAATTCAACAGAGAGCAAACGAGTTAAGGTAAACAGACAGATAATTTCTTCTTTGTCTTCTATTATTAAATTGCGGACAGAATCGCAGAATTGGCCAATAAAAACGGAATCTATTGACATGGAAAATCATGGAATTGACCGTAATTTGACTGAAAGTCAGTTTTTGGAAGAAACAGGGACATTAATTAAGGAACCAAGGTACCACCATGGGACCACACATGGTGTGTTCACAAACACTCCTGCCCTCCTCCCAAACAATGTAAGCATGTCGAAGCAGCTGGCCAAGATGCCGGCAAAGTTGGCGAAAAAAACATACGAAATTCATCACTTACCCCAAAATACAGAGCCAAGTAGTTTTTGAACTACGTCTATGTGCCAGGTGATATGCTGCTTTGCAAATTCTGTAAACATATTGTTGATTGGAAACATATAGATACGTGCAAAGACCATTTGTGTTCCGTGAAAAACAAAGAAAAAACACCATGCTTGGGAATTCCAACAAATTAAAATGAAAAAAAAGAACTTGAGAGAAAATAAAATGGAAATTGAAAACAAAATAAGAAGGATTTCATGGGGCCCTTCTAAATCACAGCTGAGGCTAGCGTGGCTAACAAGGGGTGACAATTTACAGAAAGTTACTGCACACTTATTTGTTTCTGTATTTAAGTCATTTGAGATGTTTATTGTCCTCTACTGGTGGCCGCAACAGACAAAAAAACTACACAGATATTTCATAAGGATTTCCTGCAGTTCAAGCCAACTTTTAACTGAGCCATCGACCTAAGATGCATTGGTTCTGATATCACGCAACACTAGAAAATCTTTATCAGCACAGCTTTAGGCTTACGGAAGAAGATAAGAAATATGGACTGAACATTCCTGGTAATGTTTTCCATCCTTGTCCTCTTATTGATCAAAGCAACCATTTCGCCTTGAGGCAGGAAATGTTGTTAATCCCGCCCTCCCACCTCAACATTTGTTCTTCATCTTGATGGGTTTGGGATGACATCTTGCCTGAGGCTGAGGTGATCAGCATCCATGAAGACGTGGCAACAGAAGCAGAAAGAGCGGATGGTGAAAATGACAACATCTAAAGCACAACTTTGGATCCCAGATTTTAATTGGGCCTTTTCTGATTTCTTTACCTACAACCTATTGCACTATCTTCCATGTCCACACTGATTGTATACATCTCGTAGTGCCTTGAGGGACATCAAGGAATAGTTAAATCCAGGTTCATTTGTCCGCATGCACCTACAGACTTATAATAAAGCCCACTTATATATCATTAATGTGAAAAAGTTGCATATTAAGGCTGTGATTTGAAAATAATCAATGCCATAGTGAATCCACAAAACTCTTTGTTGTCTCACATTACCGCTTTGTGAGTCTCATCCACACACACAAAGATTCATTGGATGTATCATTTTCAGCTCTATGAAATAAAGCAGCCTATTCTTCCTGAACCTGAACCCAGCTCCCACATTCCTCTCGGTCTTTTCAATCTGGAAACAACAGCTCCTCACCTCCCGTGCCCTTTTCACTGGCTGTTCACCTCTGTGGCACCCTCCTTTTAAGCAAATATCTCCTCAGTAGCCGTAGAAACAAGCTGCAAACAACTTAACTTGGCCACTGCCGCCCTCTCATTGAGGCGCATGACCACCTTCTTTTTACAGCTCAATTAGCACACGTACAAAGAGGGAAAGCTCGAATTACAAATTTTTCAATAGATGCTAACACAGGATATCTGGATAAATGCTGCCCAGGCCGCCCTCTTTCATTGCCATGTCACATCTATTCACTCCATCTACAATCAGTTTTGTCTTTTTCCTATTTGTTGCTGATCTCTTGCCTCTTTCCTGTTGCCAGCTCTTGGCTAACTTACCTGAATGGCAAAGATTTTCAACTTCTTTGGCTTAACTTTGCCTTTATGATGTATAATCTGATTAAATAGTATCATAGTTGTTGAGAAATGACACCACTCACTGCTAAACTGGTCTCCAAGAAGTCCTGTTTTCACCATGATATTTTCTTTGCCTCAGGGTGAGGGTTTTGTGGGGAAAACTAAAAATGGGTGACACTCTCTATACTCTCTGTCCTAATTTGCCAGTCGACACTGCCCTTCTCAGCGACAGGTGAAGTCAGTACCAGGTGATTAGCTCACCGCGCTCTGACTCGCCTCTGCCAACAACAGAGTGTCTGCAAGCCACACTGTCAGTCGGCTCGAGCTTGTGCCG
Source organism: Naso thynnoides (assembly GCA_029783665.1). NCBI lineage: Eukaryota > Metazoa > Chordata > Actinopteri > Acanthuriformes > Acanthuridae > Naso > Naso thynnoides. The sequence goes on from JAQLOL010000013.1 coordinate 4,728,024, forward strand.
AGACTGACCAGTTTAATCTGCTGCAAATTCCCTGCAACCATTTTGTCTCAGTTTAAAATGACCTTAAAAGAGAGACTGACAACAAACGAAATAAAGCATGAGCTGGCACGAACGGCTGCAGCGGATTTGCTTCCCAACGAGTCTCATGCTACAGCTAACATTAGCTTGCAGGCACGTTTGTAGAAGTTAACTACTGCAACTTTTATGAACATTACTAGCAAAATGATACTGCAATTAATTTGACCAAATTGATAAATATCACACTGAATGGCTAAATAAAGACGTTAACCACGTACAAAACTTCAACAATCAACAAATTATTATTGCCCATGCACATATCTACTGTTACTTGAGCAGGAAACATTAAACATGAAAGTTTGAATCCACTGTATAGCCTTCAGCCATCAAAACTACTTTGATGCTGAGGTAATATTTATTAAGTGATTCAGGAGATTGAATTTAATGAATTCGCACCTCCACATGTCCCCACCTGACCCTGACATGCCAGGGATGAGCCCTTAAGTGGTTGCAGTGATGTTGTATCCTCATCTCCATCTGTGCATTTCCTTTGACATATGACATAGAACAATGCCTAGAAGGAGAAAAAAAATTGTATAATTTCAGTATTTAGAATAAAAATTTGCATTGTTGAACATCATTAAAAATATTACTACATTCAAGGAATTGAAGGTACTTTGTGGATTTTTTCTTTAAAGACAAAGTTCAGCTTTCGATCACAGTTGCTTACCGAAAGACATTGTTGGTATCCTCGAGGCCTTGTAAAACCTTTTTCTATTTATTGTTTATGACTTTATTGCCTTTGTGGGAGGACTGACCTTTGTGGAACACCAGAGACAATTTATTTTTCTGCAGATTTGAATAACATGACTTCTGTCCTTGAAGTAGGTCATTTGATCAACCAGTCTCTCAATTAGTGGATCAATTGACCATGAGGTAATTAAATCAGTCAGTTAAGTGCTGTAGGCAACAAGTCACCAGTCAGCCGTTCAATCAGGTAGGAAGTCAAGCAGTGAAACAATCAGAACCTCCATTATTACAGAGACTACATGTTCTGATGTCATCTTGGATTTAATGTAATCTGACACTGAGTGTCTATGTGTTCCTCATTAAATGGTAAATGGATAGCATTTAAATTTGTGTTTTGTAAGTCTACTGACCATTCAAAGCACTTTACAAAGAGCCAACCAGCCCATCAGGAACACACACATCTTAGAACATTTCCACATGTAGACTGAAGGAGCTGGGAATTGAACCACCGACCTTCTGACAAGTTCAGGACCCACTCCTCCTCCTGGGCCACAGTAGCCCTGCCCATTATTTGATATACCTGAGCCTGATTTATGGTGCATTCTGTTTGAACTGGGAAGTCTGAAAAGAGTTCCTAGTTTGGAAATTTTAACTCAAATGCCCCTAAGGTAAGATTTCAGACTCAGAAATTCAAGAGACTGCCCCAGGCAAAAGTTTGTCTTTTTAAAATCACTCATAAGCAAAGTACAGTTCAACCTCTATCTGTCAAGGTAGAGACAGATACAAGGGGACTGAATTTTGCAGCTGAGGTTTTCAAGCGGTCTGATCTGTCAATTAAAGGGTCTCATACCCCTTTAGACCACCCATATTTTCCACCTTAGTTTACTTTTTTTGGGACCACTTCCACAAGTTCCTAAATGCTGAAAATTACTTTTACTTTTATTACTTTTAAACTTTTATTTTTGATTTTTGTTTGAGCTCTTTGCAATTTAGACATTGTGCTTTTTGCTGTGATTTTTGGCTTTTGATAACTGTCATGATTTAGGCTTATATACATGTGTATTGGTTGTGCCTTTTCTAGTCTGGTCCCAAATCGATATATATTTTTTATTTCTCAATCTCCTTACTACTCCTGTGTCAGTCACATGATCTAGTCATGTGATGCTGGATAACGTTTGATTGATTTAAACACCTGTGTCTCATTGTTCTTGTCCATATCCTGATGAAGACTATGTTATAGTCGAAACGCGTTGATATCCCTGCTAAAATAAAGGATTTTTACATTTCACCCTAGAGTGCCTCGGACTTTGCTTGTACGGACTGCTATCCCACTTTTAGCATTGTTATTCACTCACCTGGACAGTCCTCCATCTGCTTTTATTCATCATAATTTTTCCTCATCCTCGAAGAGCACCTGTGTGGTTTTTTACACTTTCCTGACCCAGGGCAGTGCTCATCTTTCCCCCTTTTTGCTGAAAATTACTTTTTGAAAATAAATAAATAAATAAAAAATAAAAATCAAATTGTTACTGTGGTGTTTTGAAAAATGTTTTTCGTCCTGTGACTTAACCAACAGTCTTACAGTTATTACAAAATTCTTTTAAGAACATTTTTTACATAATTTTCTCCCGGGGCTGCTTTGGATTATTATGCGTGGAAAACAAATGGTCGGAAAAGGATTTGGTCTAATCAGTGGGAGAATGTCAAAACAACTGACGTTGTTAAATTACTCCTACAAATCCCAGAGTTTTCAGTTTATTCAGAAACTTTACATGATACGTGATTTTAAAAAGTAGAAAGCCTCTGATTGTTAGAACAAAGTTGTGAAGAAAAAGTGACAGTTTCATATAACCTGGATGCACAGTTGTATGTAAAATGCATGAATTTAAATGTCATATTTTTAATGACAGGGATATTAGTCCTCTGAGAGACAAAAGTGCAGGGAATGTGTCCCACACTTAAGATTTTTATGAACGCTGCTACATTTTTGATGAAATAAATTTCATTAAATTAGCTCATTTTGTTTAATTAATTATTCATCTCTCACTGGAGGTGCAAGGGTGCATCTGTTGGCAAGGTTACATAGAAAGGAAATCAAAGGACGAAAGACGCAGAAATGAGAGAGCGGGGAAGCGTGTGTGTGTGTGTGTGTGTGTGTGTGTGCATTGCATGTGTTTCAGTGCATTACCTGCACAAGTGTGCAAAGATGCAAGGCCACCAGAAAACTGACATCATCAGTTTTTGTTCATATGCTTCAAACACATATGTTGATGCTTTCCTGACCAGTTGTGGTTGTTTGAATAAAGCAGCCCAGATTCCTTACATACGCAATTTCACATCTTACAATTTATTTTATGAGCAGATGAGGAGACATGGAGTCATATACAACACTGACATACTACTACTACTAGTACGAATTGATTGCATTTATATAAAAGTGCTTTTTTATTATTCAAGATACTCAAAGCGCTCCACAGTGAGGGGAGGATCTCACTACTCACCAGTATGCAGCACCAACCTGGGTGATGCACAGCAGCCATTTTATGCCAGAACGCTCACCACACACCAGCTTGAGGTGGAGAGTGAGATGAATGCCTAAGCCAATAAGATAAGGGGCATGATTAAGGGGCCAGATTGAATGAGCCAGGTTGGGAATTTAGCCAGGACACCAGGGAACCCCCTACTGTTTACGACAAGTACTATGGTATCTTTTATAACCACAGTGAGAAGGGACCTCAGTTTAATGTCTCATTTGAAGGACATAACGCTGAATTGATGTTCACTGGCTATGTTTTGCTCCCAATCAAAAAGTGTGACATTGTAACCCAGAAAAAAAAGCAAAAAGAGATTGTTGTGCCTAGTTTGGTGGGTTATACTCTATTTTATTTCATTTAACAAACACCATCATCTTTTCTGAACCTCAACAAGGAGTTTTACTTGCCTTAACTTAAAGCATCTCCAGGCAAATTTAATTTTGTGTTTACTGTAGCAGAGCACGTGGACAACATGCCACTCTTTTGTACGATACCAGTTCGTCCATAAACATAAAATATTGCAATTATCTAAAGAAAAATATCTGCCTGCTTCCAACCAGATAGTAAAAAAAAGAACAGTGAATCGTTCATCCTCGCAAAACAACAAATCTACTCTTCGATCTGAGTGCCGTAAAACAATTCGTAGTTTTTCTGCTGACTGAGCGGACTGGCAGTAATCTTCAGTGTCCTTCCTAATGGTCTCATTTGCCGACGTAGGTAAGATGTGAGGCATCAGTATTAAATTTATTCTGCTTCATAACTGTTTAAAAGTTTCTTTTTGGGACTTCAACCAAACAGTCCAATAAATTCCATTTGGAAGGCTGACATGGATCCTTTTCAAAGGCAGACAGGCAACCAAATTCATCACTTAGGTGAAAACTTACTCTACCCTTAAATTGCAAAGTGTCTAATCTAAATGCGACAGCTGCCTATTTTTTTTTTTTTTTGCCTGCAAACAACCAAGGCATCCCTTTGAAAGGAAATGTGTCTGTTTGTTCCTGATGGAGAGCAGAGGAGAAGACATCTGCAACAAGTGCAGCAGAGAAGGAAGAAGCAACAGGAGCAACATGAGCACAGAATAAAGAGAGCAGAGCCGATATCATTGATTCCAGTGTTTTTCACAGTTAATTACATTTTCTGAGCTGTAACCCAGTCAGCCAATAAATCAATGTATAGCACATGTCTACCTATGGTCATTATTTATTGGTCTGTGAAAGGAATTGACCTATTGAGAATTTCAGAAAGAAAAAATCAGTCTTGTCCCTCCAACTATGACTGTGCTGATGCTATACCCAACCAAAGAGCTTCATGGGTCATTTAACAGCATCGAGGTCTAACGACAGTTTGGCTTTTCACTTAACTTTCCTAAAACCAGCATTTGATGGATGAGAAAATATCTTACCCATGACATATGTTCTCTCAGTGTATATAAAGGGAACTAGAGAGCCAAGATCTGATGCTGCGGCACTGATCCAAAATTGTCACATGGGCTCTTTATTGAAGCCTTCCTATCTCAGTACACCTGTTACATATAAGATAAGTAGAGTACTGAGCTGTACACGCCTCTGGCACACCAAGTTTGGATCATTTCCCATTTATTTGCTGTGTTTTATCTCAAAGAGAGGTGTTGTGCAATGCTTTCAGTGACTGTGGTCTGGCAGTGGTTGAGACACACATGCGTGCTCACACACACACACACACACACACACACACACACACACACACACACACACACCACTTCATGTTAAAGGTTTCTGCCCCCCAGCGCCTTAAAAAGGCGCAGTGTGTAAGCCCAGGCGCACTTCTCGCTAAACCAGGAGCGCACAGTGAAGGGGCGGATCCAACATGACACCGGCATCTGCTCCCTGAATCCTCACTCATTCTCTAATTAGCTCCCGTGGACTGGATCACAGATCAAATTTCCTCTGTCGTTAGAGAAAGCGGCCACATGCGCGCGCGGTGCCACGGAGCGCTCCCCCGTGCAACTTTGCTTCTCCAGATGGGTTGAGCGAGTAAACGGCACCGAGACCGGATGGTCGGTACAAACTTCGGGCCGGTCCAAACTTCGCGACTAAGCCCGGCATGATCGTTTGCAACCTGAGTTGTGCGCACTGTCCCGGGGGAGGAGCTGGCGGCACGGTGGTTACAGATGCGTACGAGGAGGTACCCGGTTCTCTCCCTCCTCCGACCCTGAGCCCGAAGGGGCATCTGGTGGTGGCGGTGTGCCTCGGCTTTATTGGCACCTTCGGGTTCCTCAGTAACTTCCTAGTGCTCGCGCTCTTCTGCCGGTACCGGGTTCTGCGCACGCCCATGAACCTCCTGCTGGTGAGCATCTCTGCGAGCGACCTGCTGGTCAGCATGCTCGGCACCCCGTTCAGCTTCGCGGCCAGCACCCAGGGGCGGTGGCTGATCGGACGGTCTGGGTGCGTTTGGTACGGGTTCGTTAACGCATGCTTAGGTAAGCAGCTGTTTCCGTTTTCTTGGCATGTGTCATTGACCAAATGAACGCCCCTCGTTTTGTTTTTTTGTTTTTTTCAGTGAAGAACATCTTTAAATTTAAGCTTTCCTCTGATGTTCTCCAACAGCTGAAAAAAGAGATGAAGTGCTGATTTTGCCCCTCACTTCCACAGAAACAGTTTTGCATCTTTTCTTTGTATAAGAAGTCGAAATGTTCAGGCTGCAGGAGTGTCTGCGCGTTTCAAAGCACTAAAAGTCGGAGCATTTCATCAGTTCCTTTAAGCACGAATGTAAACATGAAAATTCAGCCCATTGTGCTTCATGAGGAGCATACACTGTGTTTGATTTGCTCTGATGTAAGATATCTACTACATTTTCCAGCTTTATTGGTTTACAAACGCATGAAGAAAACACGAGTCCATTGCCTGCATAAACGGGCAACGGAGAGAACTCACTCAAAACATTTGCTTAATCCTATTAGCTCTCATCCTGCAGCTAATTTCAATTAAAATGAAGTGGTGAGGATGACTTATTGTTTTCTGCTGATTAGGTTTGGCTGTTTTTAAGCTGAATTTCTCCGAGGACCATAAATAATATGCTAGAGTTCTTTAGATTCAGTCCCTCTGGTAACTTTAGAGGGTAGATGCAGAATAGATGAACTCTAAAAAAATCATAAAACACGGAAAAACCATTTTTGATCCCATTACATAATAATTGTTGGGCTCTCATCTTGATTCTTGGAAGGTGTGTCTGTTGGTCAAATGTGTGCACACAAGATTGTTTACCAGTGCTGGTACCAAACCTGTGACTTTTCAGCTTCAGAATAATCACTTTAATGATTGTTGTGGATAAATTAATGCCACCCACCTTGTCTAAAAACCTAATTTTATGCCACTGGAGCAAATCCCCCCCCCCAAAAAAAGAAAAAAAAACAGAGGAGAGCGATGACAATTGTGTGCTCTTGTCATGCTGTCACAGAATTTCTCGTCTTGTTCTTACGGGACTTTGACTGAGTGCAGATGTAATTGAATAATCAGTCCCTAAACACACCAAAGTACACATGGCTGCTTCACTCACCTCCTCTTCATCGCTCTCTGCCGCTTTTACTGTTCTCTGGAGTCACGTTGTTGCTCTTAAATCATTTGTTTTCTCTTTAAAGCCTGAATTTTGCATTGATGTATATTGTACGGTGCTGTAAGGTGCTTTTGTTCTTAACTCATTTGTTTCCTGAGTGGAGTCCAGACGTGCAGAAAGAAGTTGCTGCTCCTAAATAAATTTGTTTCTCTGTTGAGTGTGGACTTGAAGTACTGAAAGGCTCAGTCAGGGTGTTGTTGCTCTTAAGTCATTTGTTTTCAATTTGGAGTCCAAACTTGCAGCAAGATGTCATTGCTGATGCTCTTAAGTCAGTTGTTTTGTGTCTGGGGTCTGGCCTGCTCTCAAAGCAACACTATGTAACTTTGACCACAACCCGGGGCTCTAAAGAACAAAACTGAAAAAAATGATGCATGTGAATATGTTGCACAAAACAGCTATTTTAGTAAAATCAGATAATATTTTACGGAGAAAATGTCCTCTGGTTTTCCCTCTGACTGCTCTGCCTCAACTCTGTGATTCACAGAGGCTCACATGTGGGCTGCCTGCAGACCGAAGCCGCAGCTGCGGCAGCGAGTAGTTGTTGGGGACAGCTCTGCTAAGTAAAAGGCTGCAGACAGACAGAGCAGTCGTAGGAAATCAGCTGTTTTCTGCCCAGAGTCTGGCCTCGCAGTTTAATGTTGACGTTGCTCATCAGTTGTTTCCTCCGGCCTGGCGGTTGAGGTCTTGGTTGGAGCTGAGTTTGTGCACATGAAGCAGAAATGATGAGTATGATTGTACCATGCGCTGGTTTGAGACAAACCGTCGATCACTGTTCCTTTTTGAGGGAAAGAGTGGGAGCGCCAAAGTCAGCACCTCCAAAAGTACAAAATAAAAAAAAGTACAAAATGTGGCAAGTGCAATTTATAATTTGACGGGCCACAAATAAATGATGGAAACACTGTTTCATATCGGCTGTTTCCTGTTGCGAATTGGACTTGCAGTTAGATGTTGAGCATGTTGATGTTGCTCTTAAATTATTTGTTATCTCTTTTAGAGTCCAGATTTGCAGGAAGATGTTGCTATTGTTTTGTCTTTGGGGTCTGGAGTGGTGGTACAATTAAGTGAGGAGTTGTTGTTGCTCTCTCTTCCATGCCTTTTGAACAGGACTCTTCCTTTTTTTCCTCATTCAAATTGAAGGATTTTTACTAGAGTCCTCAATAAAACCACCACACAGCCAGTGACAGTGTCAGTAGTTTCCAATGTAATCCCTGATGCTGCAAGCACATCTTTTTTTTTAAACAGTGATAGTCTGTAACAAGAAATTCCCAATTTATGTGTTCCTTGCAGTTTGTCCACAACCTGAAAACTTTTGTGATGAATTTTGCAGTGTTTCTCAGCATCCGACGCTGCTGTGGATTTATCAAGCAATAACAAATAGCACCGTGGACGTGCGAGGATCATGGGCTCAGTGTTTAATAATATCTGAATGAGGTGCTTTAGAGGTTTTATTGTGGACGTGGTTGGTCATTGGCTCTTTCAAACCTTGGGGCGCAGAGATGGGCACTGGAGCATCAAAGATATATGTGAGCTGTGAATGATTGATGACAGTTCGGTCAGAATTGATCAAACAGTGGAAAAACAAAAAGAAATACAGCCCAGGCTGAAAATGTCCTGAAATAACTTGAGCGAGCAATTTTACCTTGTATTCTCTCTGATGGAAAGCTTGCAAGCAGTGGTACAAAAACAGTGTAATAACTATTAGAGCTGAAACAATCAGATAATTGATTTTTCCATCTGTTGAACAAAGAATGTAACTCTTTTTATAACTATTGCATTTTTGCAACAAACACCAAATTTTCACTAGTTCTTTCTCAGTTTTTTGTAACGATTTCATGCTTTTCTCTGTTTAGTGTCTTTGGGTTTTGCACTGTTGGTCAGAGCAGTTTAAAGAATTTTAGACATTTTATACAGCAATATGTAAATAGAGAACATAATAAGCAGATTAACTGATAAGAAAGTAATTGTAAGTTGTAGCTCTAGCGCTTAAGCCAGCTGACTGAATAGTAAAAGTCTCCTGCAGTCAAAGTGTTAAATGTGATTCTTATTTTGATTCAATAGAAGGTTTGAACTCTGCAGAGTTCAACAATCATGCTTTAGCTGGATAAAAAAATGCTGCCTGAAGAGAAGATTTGGCTGGCATTGCATTATCGCCTTGGAGTGCATATTAAGCGACGATATCTCTGTGTTACAGTAAGTGCATTAAATTAAAGCAATTGCTGAGGAAATGTTTGGCACACAAGCAGCTTCCCAGTGTGCCTTTGTTTGATACATTTGATGATAAGGGCAAAAACGAGGAAGGTAATTAATAGCGCAAAGTACATTTCCGTACGGCAGCGTTTGATTAGGCTTTCATGCAAAGACAAATACACTAACAATCGTGATTCCAACTGTGCTCAAGTGCAACAAGTGCACAACATCTGTCAGGACTGAAATATGTGGGGGAAAAAAAATATCAATTTAATGTTTCACCAAGTTAGAGTTAAGATTTTCTAAGACTTTTTTAGTATCATACAGAATGCAGTTTAATACCCATTTTGTATGGAGGCTGGGAAGTGCAGAACAAAGTTAAAAAGTGTGAAACACTTTACAAAGCCTGAGACAAATTTACATTTTGCATAACATTTTCACATTTCATAAAACAAAATGAGGCTCCATAATCAAACCTTTATAATAATTACATAATCACTTTTACCCAAAACAAAACAAATGTAGGCCTCTACACTAAAGTGCAAAACAAAATAACAAAGTATGAAACAGAATGTAAATTTGTTTTTAAAAATGTAAAGTTGTTGTTCCATCGTAAAAGTGTTTTGGTATGTTTATGTAATTTTGTTCTATAAAATTTTAAAATATTATCCAAAATGTAAATCTGTCTCAAGCTTTGTAAAAGTGTGAAGTGTGTAATTTTGTTTTGCACTTTGCAGCCACCATGGTTTCACAGTCCTGCCTTCAAAAGTTAACATGGACGAGAATTTTTTTTTTTATTTATTGCAGTACCAATATATCTTTTTTTTCAGTACTTAAGTTTCTAACAATAACATTTTAGAATTAAAACCACTTAATTAACTTGACCTGGAGTAAGATGAGCAGCATGAAATAGATGGACTGATTAAGCAATAAAATATTCTATATTAAATTAAGTTTAATGAAGTTTTTTCCCCGATGTGATAAACTTGCTGCAGGTTTTATGATGCTGATCAAAACCACCACCAAACAGGACTGAACAGCCTCCTGCAGCACAACACGCCGTCAAGACAACCATCCATTTCAGTTATATCTGTATATAATGTCAGCCTGGTTTCTAAAATCAAATAAAAAATATGCAGCTAACAAACGCTGCTGCCCATCAAAGCCAAGAAAAAGTATTGAACTCTTTTTAAAATGACATCTAAGACTTTTCCAGTCATCTTAAATTCAGAAGAAGCACAACAGCCACTAAAACACAGCAAGAGGAGTGTATATATAATTCATCACCTCCAACACATACTAGTCAATATCTCACCAGCAACTCGTGTTACTCAGTTCAGTTGGTCTGTATTGATATAATGGAGAACCCACAGGCCTTGTGAAACAGAAATGGGTCCACTCATGTTGGCAGGACTGAAGGGAAAACACAACTGAGATCTCTTGTTTCACTTTCTGCCTCTGAGATGGAGTCCAGTTCATTTGTTAATTCCCTAATGAGACATTGTCCGTTCTCCAACAATCCAGCAGACTGAGGGACGGCTTGTAATCAGTCGTCATCAGGTCACCAATGCTGGAAAAAGATCTCGTTCAGGAGGTCACAGAGGAGACTTTCGCCTCTCCCTTTCTCTGGCAGGAGCAGGCGTGAAAGTGAACGTTTGGTATTATCTCCCAAAAAAAATTTTAAAAATGAAGTTTTCAAACTTGCATAAAGAGAAGCAGGAGGCATTGACTGTATTTTGGTATTTGCATCTTTGAGTCAGTTTTTTAATGCAAAAATGCAGAACATTCCTCATATTCCTGCTGCTCCAACTGCTTTTCTGTTTCCCATCATTGCAAATTTAATATCTTTTTGTTGGAGACTGTTGGTGAAAGAAATTTTAAGATTTCTCATGAGGTAGAAGGATATTCATTTCCCACTAATCTCTGACATAATATAATGAAATGATTAACACACTGCCCATGAAAATAGTTCTCCAAGACAAATGCAGCTGGGAAATCAGGTCTCGCTAATCCCCTACTGTCATCATATTACAGCAAAAAGATTAACATTAACTTGGTTACTTGCGATAAGTGCATGCTAAACGCTCTCTTCCTGAGCTGGAACTTGTGCTAAGTGTGCAGCATTTTGGTAGTACTTGGATAAATTATTTGATTTGGCACAAGTGAGGAAAACAGGGAGAACGTAACAGAGAAAGAGGGCAACAAGAAAGAAGAAGAAGAAGAGGGTAACTGAGTGAGATTGAGAAAGAGACGAAGGAAAAGGGTGAGATGTGATGGAGCAAGAAATGCGAAAAATCAGGAGACGCTGACAGATGATTAGATCCTGTCCAGACTCAGGCTGTGGACATTAGGTCATTAATTTTCCCATAAGTCCATTCGGCACAACTCTGGATCAGGCCACAGGTGAAAACCCCATTAAAATGCATGGAGGAGAATCAAAGTGGGCCATACTTGAATCAAAGCCAGCGTCTGTAGTGAGACTTCCTGCAGAATCCTCATCAGGCTCAGAGCAGAGTGCAATCATTAGAGGAAGTAAACGGAAAATCTGTCGCTGTTAGGAGACGTCACCCAGCTGCCGGTGGCAAACCATCCTTATTGTAAAATCCACTAAATGAGACTGGAGAGATTGATTTATCTGCGACTATGTCATTATTTTGTATATTTAGTTTTCTGTCCCTGTTATGATCCTGCAGGTGACAAACAGTGCACGTTGGGTCATCAACAGTTAGTTTAAAACAAAAGCAACATCAGACCTGATAGAAAGCCATCAGTCAGCTGATAATTACGCGATCATGTGAAAACAATTTTAAGTATTTACAAGGATGTAATTACAAGTTCACAACTAGATTATAACTTGATGTTAGGAAAATAAAACATGAAAGTTTAAGTAATTGTTTTTTATATTAAAAAGAGATGAAATGACCGATGTAATTTGTGATGTGAATTGTGTCGCTCAGAGTGACAGTTTTCTCCAGTTTCTTAATGCAGAGCACTGAGTGAATGTTTTTCTAGCAGCTGTATTACAGTAAAGTGATGCGATTTTCTGAACTTACCAGATTGTTCTTGTTCTTTTATTGACCCTTTATCCACTTATCACATTACTGATGATTATTTATCAAAAAATGTCATTGTGTTAATATTTTGTGAAATCACCAATAGCCATCCTTACAATGCTGTCTCGGTGTCGAGGTATTTGGTCAAAAATATTGTGGTATTTACTCATTTTACCACCTTAGCCGCTCCCACCCCTTAGAGTGCAGAACATTCACTCACACCCTACATGATCGATAATTATTTATATCAGCTGATGTGAGAATTCACTATCATAATAGGTTTTGCAGCTGTATCGCCCAGGCCTAAAATGGCCTTATCAAGGTGAACGGCAGACCCCTGGAAATGGTGGAACCCAAGTCTCCGGTATAAGCTTCTGTAGCCAGTGCTGTTGCTGGGAAGGGAGTCTTTCCAGGAGTTGACATAAAAGTCAGAGGGAAGGGTGGTGGAAATCTTGCACAGATCTATGCTATCCTTCAGGCTATCTCCAAAGCCCTGGTCGCCTACTACCAGAATTTTGTTGAGTCCTCCAAGTAGGAGATTAAGGACATCCTGATCCAGTGCAACAGGACCCTGCTGGTTGCCAATCCACGTCGTTGCGAGCCCAAGAAGTTCAGTGGACCTGGAGCTCACGCCTGCTACCAGAAGTCCTACTGTTAATTCAACTGTATACTTCCATGATAAACTGGAAGAACCTAGAATTTAAGCCAGAAGAAAACATTGCTTCAAAGCCAAAAGATGCGAGCAACAGAAGAAATATTAAGTTATGCATATGAGATTTTTGTTTAAGAAATATATTCAGTGACTCCTTTGTAATCACCAACATTTTTTTATATAACTGTCATTTGACTACATATTGTTTCTCACTAATTGTAACTGATGACAGTAATTAATCAGTAATTATTCAAAAGAGAATTACATTCAAAAATCTCACTTTGTGCTGCTGCTCCCAGTACATTTGGTGCCCACAACTCCAGTCCTCAGTCAGCACTGAACACACCAGGATGTCAGCCAATCAGAGGGCTTTATTAAGGTGCTGTGATTGTCTCTAATCAAGGTCTCTGTCCCTGGGTGACTCAGGGTAATGGAGGTAAAGTGCCTCTGGACCAGTAATTTAGCCCGTTTATGCTGATTAGCTTTGATTTAAGACTTAATCACTTTGGCAACAATCTGCTGCAATCGGATACGTTTATCGATTAAGCAGTTAACATGTAGAAAAAGTGCGTATGCAGCTTTGCTGCTGTCTGCCTCCCTCCCAATCAAATCAATGTTTCTCTGCATGTTTGTTTTAATGGGGACAGATTAAAGCCACAGCGCACTGAGGAAAGGATGAAACAGTTAGCTGGTTTTTAAGGCTCACAGTTCCATCCACTTAAAATACTTTTACAGCGTTTGAAAGAAAATGACATGAATGGCCACTGCTATTAAGTTTGTGTTACTTTTAAGCAAAGTGACAATTAGAGGCATGATTAATGTGAATAAAATGAAGAAAAAGAAGCAAATAAATAATGAGATCCAAATTTT
>JAQLOL010000013.1:4756269-4770165 GCA_029783665.1 Naso thynnoides
ACTTGCTGACAGAGAACTCTGTGCATATTCACAAAATCTTATAACTGCAATAGAGCTGCAAAAAATTGTGAATTATCAAGTAATTGAGAACATACTGTACTAATAAAATGGATCGTGACAGTAATTAGTTGTAGCAGTCCTAAACTGTAATGTGTAAATATGTACCTTTGACGTGGCCATTCTGAGTTATCCCAGCAGAGACAGAAGCCAGGCTGGATTTTGATGGAAAAGAAACAGTGTTATGCAAGTATCACACATATGTTTAGAGTATAGTGTGTTCTTATATTGATGACTTAATTACCTCTCATAATGAGCCTTATGAAGGGCTTCAGCTGTGATACATTCACAAACTGCTTAAGCTGTTGCCCTGTTGAGTCTACTAGGGTTGCCACACCTTTAGCAGAGACAGAGGCAACAACGTAGGGCCCAGACCAATTTAATTCTAGTCGCCCTCTGTTTCGGCCCTCCTTTCTTTTGTTTGCCCAAAGAATCTCGTCTCCTGCTTGGATCAGAAAAGACTTTAGTTTCTCCCCTTGCGCTTTTCAAAGCTCTCCTTTTGTCTCTCCTGTGCGGCTTGTATATTCTGATTAATCTGAGAAAATGTAAAAAGTACATTTTATTTGTACTCATTCACTGTACAAGATTTTTTAAAATAAATTTCTGTTGCAGACATTTCAATTTTCCTCTCACCTTTGAATGGAGAGCTGCAATATCTGCAGCCTTGGCCTCCAACTCCTCTTCTGCCACGCCTGTCACTACAACAGAGGTGTCATCACACTGTGTTTGTGACGTATTTATGGTACCTGGGGTGCGAGGGCACCTGCCAAACTAGGCAAAATAGGGACTGTACTTGGTAGATCTCTGAAAACATAAAAAGTTAACATAAAAGTTTTTTGATTGAACTTCTTTAGCTCCTTTGCTGTGTACTGTTGTCATCTGAAGTTTTCACAAAATAATACCTGCTTTGCTGTGTTTATGCTCGAAACAATGGCCTTTAAATGAACGTCCCAATCATTCTGGTCCTCATTACAGTATTTCGATAGACCTGTTTTTATATTTTGATTGGTTTGTTCATCCTGGCCATTGGTCTGAGGGTGGTATGCAGAGGTGATGCAGTGCTTCATCCCGAGGGCCTCAAAAATACCTTGGTTGACCTATAGATAGATCTGTGTAAGTACCATGAAAATTTCAGTTTATACACATACAATATTTGGGACACATTACTCTACCTCATTGACAAATTCTCGCCCTTGGTCCATTATTATTTTCTGGACTAGTCCAAAGTCCAGTAGGATACTAATTATTTTCTTTGCCACCTCCACAGCTGTTTTACTGTAGAGGGATTTGGCAACAACCCACTTGGTGAAGAGATCTGTGGCAGTGAGGATGTATCTGCAACATAGAATGAAAAAATTTCAGAATCCATGTAAGTTTTTGCAATCATGAGGGTGCACATATTGTAGCAGATAATACCCTTTGCCCTTGGCAGGGGTTGGCAGAGGCCCTATGAGATCCACCCCGAGGACGCTCCATGCTTCTGTCACATGTATTGGGTGAAGCACAGGGGCAACAGTCTTGATAACCTCATGCCGCTGGCAGCGGGGACACTCATCAACCTTTAAAGTGATTAAATTCAGTTAGATAGTACCAAAGTACGTCTTAACACATATATTGTGTCGTTGGTGCTTTGAGAGGACAGATTAGGAAACTTTTGTTAAACAATTAAGATACAGGGAGTAATGTGGAGGCTACACACATCCACACATCACCCAACAAAACATTATCTTTAATGTAGAAAGTTGAAAGTTTATTTGCAATAATTAATCAGAATCTCTCACCCATTTTTTAACGTCCTCTGCCATGGTCGACCAATGGTATGACGACGACACTTTTTCCAGTGTGCGCCATCCACCTGCATGACCCCCAGTGCCAATGCTGTCATGACACTCCCTCAACACCTCAGCAACTTTCTCCTTACTACACACCAACAGTCGCTGGGTGTTTTTAAAGTGGTAGTAAAGGTGTCCGTCTGGAACAGAAGAGGGGGAAAAATCTTTGGTAACACTTTATTTTAAGGGACACATATTCACCATGAATAACAATGACTTAATTTAAAGTTATTTAGACACTATTAACATTTGTAATTTTGCGTTTTGTTATGCAAGAACAGACCATACTCATTAAGGAGTATTAAGGGAGAATAACTATTCTTGTGGTACTAACACCTTATAAAGTCCATACTAAGCAAAGCATATTGAGATCGTAATTCTTGTACAATGACTTCCTTACTTACTACTAATAAGCAATAATTCTGAGGTTATTGAGGGAAAACTCTTAGTTAATGGCTTACTGGTTGCATAATAAGGACATGCAGAATAAGACATTAATAAGTACTTAACAATGACTAATTTGGAGCTAATATGGTATCAATTTGTATACTAATAAGCAACTAATTCATGGTGAATAGGTGTCCCTTAAAATAAAGTGTTACCGTGAATTTAAAAATAGTCTGACATGCTTGTTTTTTTTTTTAATGTGTTTATATGATAAACGGGTCTTCCTCCACGATAATACTCACCGTGGGATAAAGTTGTAAAATGTCATGTGCAAAGGTCACTTTTGTTCCGTTTGTCCCACATGAGTCTGATTCCAGTCGCATGGATTTATTGTCCACTTCCACTCGACACTTTCTGATTTGTGACAGACGGAAACACGGCAAACCTCTCAGGTGAATATGCAGACAAACTATAATGAAAAGAGCCTTTACTTGCCTCCTTGCTGGCTCACTTACAGAAGAACTATTTGCAGCTGGATCTACGGGATGCCACGGGACATCAACACTGGCATTTAGCTTTGGCAGGCAGGCAGAGACGTGGAAATGTCCGACTGATCCACAGTGGAGACGCACAACAAAGAGACACCGAAAGCACCTTGATCCTGTGACAGATTAAAGCAACTGGGGGGAAAAACCTGGTATTTTGACGGTGAAGTTGTTACATTTTGAACACAGTCACAGTGTTTCAAAACTGAAGTAACATTAAGAGAGTTTAGAGAATGGAAGAGAAGAGAATATTTTCCACAAATTTAGCATCACTGTGGTACACAAGCACATACAAGATGAATTTGGGAAATTTAATTATAGCATGATCTTGCATTTTCAGCAAGGTAAATATATATGAGCTCAGGGAAAATGACTGTGCCACTTTTTTTCTTTCACAGGATTTCTACAAGCTGAAGAAATGGCACCAAAAACGTTCCATCATTTCTTGTTTGTTTTTGTCATCACATTGCACTAATGAAGGTTTTCTTATCCCCAGGTCCGCAGTGTGAGTTCGGTGGTGACCCGCCGCAGAGAACAGCGCGTGCTGGTGATGGTTGTCACAATGGTCGTGTGCTACCTGCTCTGCTGGCTGCCTTACGGAGTGACGGCTCTGCTCGCCACCTTCGGCCCACACGACCTCCTGACCCCGGAGGCGAGCATCACGCCCTCGCTGTTGGCCAAATTCTCCACCGTCATCAACCCTTTCATCTACATATTCATGAACAAACAGGTGAGCTGTTCTTTGTCACTGTGCATCTATTCACGCATCTTCTACTGACTTCTCTCTCTGTCTTCATGTTGCATCTGTTCATGTGTTTTCTTACTTACTGTAAATCCATCATAGTCTTTAAATTGACCCTTTCTTGAGCCACGCCCCCCTTAACTACTGTTGCTATGTCTGTCAAACTGTCGGACCTAGCATAGAGCTCACAGTGTTACTAACGGCATTCAGTGGAGAAATATTGTCTAACTTTTGGAAAAACAAAAAAGCCATTTCAGACAGAAGCAGACAGATATGTTAAATAAATGATAAATGGTGAATACAGGATGTCAAACAGAGTCAGCTGTGAAAACAGGTTAGAGTTATGAGTAGAAAGATACATGCTAAAGTCTACAGATCACAGTGCAGCTGCTTCAACCTAATGTTTCACTTTACTAATTAGTGTTGTAGTGCTCGAGATCGGTCTCTGTCTCAAGACCACTTTTTGAAGGTCTCAGTCTCGTCCTGGAATCAAACGCATTTTTACTCAGTCTTGTCTCTGTTTCGCACAAAGGAGACTCTGGATTTTTAATCAAGACCAGTCAAGGCCACAACAGATTTATTTGTTAACATAATGACTGTGACTGGATGTAAAACTTCCTTCTTCAAATGCAGCCAGGAACGAAAGTCGTTTTTAGTTTGATTTTTTGATTTGTCTCAGTTTGGCTACATTAACCACAGAGAGTTCATTAGCAAAACAACATATAAGAGAAAAAACTCGGCAGAGTAAAGGTTCTGCAAGGCAGTGCTTACTGAGACGGCTGGGAAAACATTAAACTTCTATCAACTCCTTGAAATCAAAGGGAGAAATTTTTCACAGTCTTGGTCTTGACTCGGTCTCGGCCTCTGAAAGTCTTGGTGTTGTCTCGGTCTCGGCACACCCTGGTCTCGATCAAGTCTTGGTCTTGGTTAGTGTGGCCTTCACTATAATGCCGTCATTCATGAAACAAACAAGAACTCCTGTAACGATTTAAGACCGATTTTAGGATTATCGTTGAAAGTAAAATTGGGCTATTTTGTCGGATTTGAGTTCAGGTTTTCTACGTTGCAAACTGTTGAGAGCAGCTATTTCTAGACTCCAGCCATAACTTTAACTTAGCTGGCCGGGATGGCTAGCGCTGGTAACAGCTATAAGTCACTCAAATTAAATGGCTAAAATCAAGTAATAACAATGTAACATGGCCTCAGCGTTTTATTAGTGTTAGCAAAGCAGACGTCGCTGTGCTTTTTAAACTTTTCAGCATCTCCTTTGAACCTCGTCGATTAACGAGCATCATTTTTAAAAATGACCCAGATCAGCTTGAAATCCACAGATCCAACCTGAAAATGAAGAAAATCTGGAAAGATGCACAGGTTTCGCTGAAGTTGTCAGACCCTGCTCGGCGCTGGGAGATGCTGTGCTCTGACTGGCCTATTTGCGTCAGAGGGCGGAGCATAGCGAAGGGTCAATTGATCCTCTAAAATTTCTCAAAAAGTCGTAATATTTAAAAGTTGCTTTGGGTCATGCTGAACTAAATCCCCTTGATGTGTTGTTCCATGATAAAAATCAGTGGCGTGTCAAGTTGCAAATGTAAATAATAAACATTAATATGATAGAAGTGAGTGGGAGGAATAATAAAAAGAAGTACTGGCCAAACATGTTGACTACACACTAATAAAAGGTCTGAGCAGGAAGATTTTATCAACCTGTTGATAAGGTTTCAGCAGCTTCCTCACTCTTATTAAGTTTACTCTCCTCCTGCTTTCTTTGGAGTTCTTATCACATCCAAACGTTTCATTTTTCCCGTTTTCCGAAGGATGTCTAAAATATTGAATTTTGATACTCTAATTTTGTTTTTGGGGAAACAGTTAATCAGTGAGTGACTCTTACTTACAATTAGAGGTATTTCCAGCCCATAGTACTTGCAGTCAGAGTGGGAGTTACTATTACTCGGGTAAAAGATCTAGCTTCCTCCTCCATTTCTGATTTTTGGGTAAATTAATTCTCAACTCAGTGAAACTGCTGCAAAATAAAGTCTGCTGCTCCGTGTCAAACAACAGATCACATGTTAAGATCTGCCAAAGAATCCCACACCCAGACCAGGAAAATATATGAGATTCACACCCAGAACAAGTTAATGTAGGCGGATGCAGAACTCCTCCACTCTCCATCTGCTGGGTCCTCATTTACACCTTCAGAGAGAACACACACGCTCCCACATCCACTTCTAAATACACACGCAAACACACACAAGTGCACATACACCAACAGATAAAATACAGAGGTGTGATGTTATTATTATGGTGTCAAAATCATAACAGGATCGATACGAAAACCACAATCACAGACACAAAGTCTGACATTCAAGGACAGCGCCAAGGAAGAAAATAGTGAAAAACAAAGAGGAAGTAATCTGGTTAGTGCCAGGCTTCCTAATTGGCAGCAGAGCAAACTTCAAGGTGCTACGTGCAGCATTTCACCGTCGATAAATCTTTACCTCTGTCATTAGTAGATTAGTCTAATAACTTTAAACAAAGTGGGCATCACAAGAGAACGGCTCATGCGTGACTCCACACAGGTTTGGACATTTTGAGAGTTTTTCTTTGATTCCTCTGAAAGAAACTTTCATCCAGGGGACTTATTCGTTTCAATGTTGAACCAGTGAATATTTTACTAAGAAAAAACCTGATTTGACAGTACAATAAAAAGAATAAACAATAAAACTTTTAAAAAATAATAATGCATAAGAGAGAAAAGAAAGAAAAGAATAAATAATGAAAAAAAGAATTGATTAACAGGAGGAGAGAAATAAAACATAAAGAAAAGAAAGGACAGAAAATCTCAGAATAAATATTAGCTAGTTTCCTCCCAGAATCAATAAAGTATTTCTGACACTGATCTGAAAAGCAGGGAAGGAAAGAAGAGAGAATAAAAGGAATTAAAAACAAAAGAAAGAGGAATTAAAGATGGAGGAAAATAAAGGAAAAAGTAAGGAATCGAAGATAAAAGGTAGAAAATATAGAGAAAAAAGACCAAAAGAAAAGAGTAAAGGACAGAAGGAAGAAAATGTCTAGAAATAAATAGGAAAAAATGAAGAAAAATTAGTGGAGTAAGAAGGCAGCAAAAAGATGAAAAGTAGAAACAAAGCAATGAGGAATGTTCAAAAGACATTAAAGGGTAAGAAAGTAGGGATGACGATCAGGAAAGAAGCTATAGAGAAAAGAAAAAGACGGTGAAACTAAGAATGAAATGAAAACAGAGAAAAAATGAACAAAGATAAAAGTCCGGCAGAGAAAGGTGAAAGATGAAGAGAAAGGTGACGGATGGATGAGTGCAGGAAGAAAGTTCATGTTGATCTCTAAAAGCTAATGTAAGCTTTGATTTTTGATTAGCATGTGATGTTACTATCAGGGAGCGACAGTGATGCAGTGACCTTTTCCTTCCTTCTGTCACACATTTTTATCTGCTTCTGTCTTTTTATCTGCTTCCACCTTCAGTCTGTCGGACTGTCTCTTTGTCACGTTTGAGCCCGGGAGACATTTAACTTTCTTTGATGCATGTGTAGGTGTATGTGATGATTAAGCTACTGCCTGAACTTTCAGGGCCACAGATAAACGCAGGAGGTTGCACTGTGTGGCGCTTTCAGTCTTCAGTTCCTCCCAGCCCATAACTATGGCAGCAGTGTGTTGAGGCGAGTTGAAGACTTCAAGTGCTGCTCAGATACAAGCCGCCGACCTGAACTGTCATTAGAAAAAAAATGCACCATTACAGGCATCTCTGCAGGAGTTGCTGCTGGTTCCCGTCTGTGAAATCTCACATTCATCATGTCAGCTGTTTCACACCAGCTTCTGTTATGTTGCCTTTGTTATGTTATGAAAGGGAAAGAAGGAAGGAACAAGTAAAGACAGAAAGAAAAGAGAGAGAGAGGGAACTAGATAAGCGAAGGAATAAAGAATGTACTTTGCAAAGAAGGAAAGAGTGAAGTAAGCAAGGAAAGAACTAGGCAAATAAAGAAATATTAGAATAAAATTGAATTGAAAGTCTTTTTTGTCATTGTACAAAAGTATGCAATGAGATTTTGAATGCTGCATCTGACCGAGTGACAAATAATCAATAATCAATAAAACGCAAAGGTAAAATGCAATCAGTCAAACATACAATATGAAATTATTATACAATAAACTGTCAATTAGTGGGCTGTGCTGAGTGGCTTGTCGCCGAGTGGCTTGGAGAACAAAACAGTAAACTAAAGAAAGAAAGGAACAATGAATCAAAGAAAGAACCACTGAGCTAACGGAGAAAGAAAAAAAAGACGAAGAAAGAAAGAAAGAAAGAAGGTTTTTTTTTCTCAGACTCTCTCCACGTTCACCAGGATTTAAATCTGAGAGAAATTGTAATTTAAAAAAAAAAGAGGTTATTTACGTATATGTGCTTTTTTATTTGCCTTCAATAATCTCACAAAATGTAACAGTGTCCTCAGTTGGGCTTCACCAATGGATACGTCTTGACAATTTATTGCTGCGTGTTCTGATGCACCTTGTGGTTTTTATGGTGACAGAGGAGGTGTTGAGCTATGAATTGCTTTTAAGGGTTCAAGAAAATACAGATATATATCGATATCGCAATGTTTTGCAATATTGTATCGATTCTGACAAACACTGTTTCGATTTTTAATTAATAGTTTACATACAAAGATTTAAGGCCGTGGTTCATTTTTTTCTTTAAACTCCCGACTGATATTGCACAAAAAGTTATGCTATGATACCCTGATTGCATAAAAAAGTTAGCTTTTTTTTTTAACTTAATATTTATGGATATTTTGGTGTGTTTTTAATACTGTGACAGTTTTCCTGAACTTAAATAGAAAAAAAAGTCATTCATTGCCTTGCTCACAGTATTGCAACATATTGCAATATATCGTATCATAACCCCTGTATCTTGATGCGTATCGTATCAGATTCTTGCCCGTGCACAGCTCTAACTGCTATGTTCGCCCTTGATCTCTTTGCACCTTTTATTCTTCCTATTTTGTTGGAATGACTGAATATGAATGACATCATGAGAACGTATCACAGCACCATCCAGTATGTGTTGGTCTTAAAGACAGTACGGGACGTGCACAGATTTGGATCTGCAGGGGGGGATTTGGTCACTTCTCAGCCTTAAGATTTCAATCTGTGCCTTGTTATAACCAGAGTCCCTCCTGACGTAAGCTTTTCCTCCATTTTTCATCCCTTCATCCTTCCCTCTTCCCACTTCCCACTTCACACCTCAACCTTTTTTGTTCCCCCTAGAGGTTTTTGCTTTTAAAAACCAACAGCTTTTTTTTCCCCCCAACTAGCACATCTCTGCGGTAGATTTAATTGAGACACCAGAAGAGTCAATTTGATGCATCATTTTCTTGAATTGACGCTGATGAATTGTGAGCTAGTATCTTTGTTAAAAAGCACAAATAACTGTTTCTTGTGTCACGTCTATTTGATCTGCGGCGCCCTGGGGAAATGTAGTAGACTTTAAGTATACGTGTGGAACCAGAGAGTATACTAAGTACACTACGTTTATCCAGGGGGGCACGCTGCCTGCTGGACTTCTGACACGAAGGACAGAAGAAGAAGCTGCAGCTTAATGGTATTTGTTGTCTGTCTGTTTAATATTTAATGATTCTTAATGGATTTATCCTCTTTATTGCTTGTTATTGAATGTGGTTCTAATGCTTTAATTTGCCTGTTGGAAAGCATGTTTAATTGCCTCAGTGTTTAAAATGCATTGTGTAACATTGTACCATGCTTTTAGTCCCACTATCACAACTCAAGTCAGTTTTTATTTATTGAATCAAATATTTCAAACCACAATCTGCATGGCATTAAACACCCTCCATTCTGAGACTCACAGTTTGGAGAAAAATAAATAAATAAATAAATTCTGATATTTTCAAATCTTGGCTTTATTTTTACATGTCTTGGTGTGCACTGATTGATACTTCCTTAAAGTTAATTGTTTTAGTGGATTGCCTCAGGAGGGAGCAATGTTTTGGCAGAAATGGCTGCATTGTAAGCCTCAGAGCCAACTGTGACTGTGCTATGTCCACTAAAACTGCTTTCTGCCACACACAGGATGTAGTTGTTCTACTAAGTGTCTTTTAATCTTGTCAAGTGGATCTCTTAAGAGACAGACATTTTTGTTAAAGAGCAAAGTCTTTTTTCTTTCACCAGAAATCTTGACATCTTGCAAGACTCAGAACAAGACTTTCCATAAAGCTGGGGTTGGCAGTGACTGGAAGTCAAGCAGCTAGCTGCAGCATGAGACTCCTAAGGAAGCAAAACCCTCCCGGTTTTTGCTCTGGCTCGCATTTTGTTTTGTTTGTTCATGCTCTCTCTTTTAATGCTAGTTGGCACCAAGGATTCACGACGAGACCAAGCAGTTGCACCGAAAGTTGCAGCGGTGTAAACTGGTCCGTCTCAGCTTGACTCAAGCTGGCTGACGGTGTCGCCTGCAGCTCAGCTTGTCAAGTCACCAGAGGCCAGTTTAAGAACATAAGGCATGTAGGTTTTTTTAAGAGCCAATCATCTTATAGTGACATCACCTGTGGCTAAGAAGCGCAGCGTATGGCAGCCAATAGGAACAAGGAACGTGCGCTTTCTGAAATGACCCGTATTACATTGCAGCCACCACAAGCACGTTGCGTCTCCCCCATGTGGTTATATACTTGAACAGTTAGAAAACTTTTAATTTGCTTATCTAAACATAAAAATAGGTCCCAAGTTTAATCTAACTTGGATCTTGTTTGACAGAGAAAAATGGGACAACACTTGGCGAAAGCAACAGCAAAGTTGTGTCTAAAAAATAAGCCAATAGCCTTTGCAGAAATTAGAGTATCGACTCTAACCTTTGCCTACAATGTACAACTACTGTTTTTTCATCACTCTAACCCTGTACTTGTATGTGTGTGTAGTTCTACAGGTGTTTCCGGGCCTTGATAAGCTGCTCCACCCCTGAGCGAGGCTCCACCATAAAGACATTTTCACGGCCAACCAAGACACTGCGCACCGTCCGCCAGGTGAAGGAGCACCACGTGTCGGCTCCTGCACCCTCCTCAGCTCTCCCCACACCCAACTCCGTCCACAAGTCCTCTCAGAGAGCCAGCCAAGAGGCTCCATCCCCGTCCAATCAAGACTCTGCTGCCTCTAACAACCCCACTGCCAACAGCCCCAAACCCAAAGTGGTCCTGGTGGCGCACTACAGGGAGTAAAAACAGAGAATAACAACAGGACATGAACGTTTACAGAAAAGAAAGGAAACAGGCGGCAGGTCTCCAATTATGAAACAAATCCTCTTAATAGTAAAAGAGCGAGCGGCAAGTGAGCTCAGTTGGAGACGCAAATATGAGCTGGGACGTTTAAATCCCAGAACAGGTAATCATCGCTCTGCGAAGTCGGCAAACAGGGATAAAAACTAAATGCCAGCGTCATCCTGCTTACCAGAAGCACTGTTTATAAAGCAGAGCCTCATTACAGAAACCCCCTCCCACCTTGTCTGAGCTTAGGCTGACATTCAGGATTTTTATGTATTACAGAGACATCATGTTTTCCATTGAATTGCAGTGTAACGGTGGCAGGACAGTTATGTGTATTATTTGAAAATCTGTCTAATGAAAAATGTCATTTAATTGTTTTAGTTATATGTATTCATTTATTTTGGTGTGTCCTTACAAACTGCTGCTTCGCTGTATAAATAACCAAGGTATCTGGAGATGTTCCCAGTTACACTGATGACTTTGCATTTGTAGAATCTAAAAATTTGTATGTGTGAATCACAAGAAAATGACAGAGCACCAGAGAGTCCCCATAACTATAGTTACTCACTTTCCATTACATGTGCCAAGTGAGAGGGGAGAGGGGGAGAGTGATGCTGCTTCAGCCGTAGCTGTCCTCTTTTCTCACCGTTATCAGTATAAATTTGTTTCTCTCTGTGTGAGAAAATATATGTGTGGCATCAGAGCGTGTAAAAATTGTGGATTGCTTGACTCTCATGGTCGTTTCGTGCCAGCTGGCAGCCAATGCTGACCGTCATCATTGTCACTAAAGCAGCACAGCCCTGCTCGCCGCTCCCAACTTTGCGTGTCCCTTCAAACTGGAGGTGGAAGCCAGCGGTGCCTCCTGTGCTGTGTTGCTGCAGGAAAATTAGGTGAAGTATGTTGGGATTTTCAACTTAATATTTTGGCTATCAAAATTAGTTAATGATTGTCATAGATAATTATTAATTGTATTAAATAATAAGATCTAATTTACATTAGATTGCCTCAGGAGCATCACCCTTAAAGAGGGAAAAGATAGCCACTTCAGTGACTCAGTCTCATAAAAAGTACTTAACTGTCAATTTGGAATTTGATCAATAATTAACTTAATAACTAAAATCAAATGACCATGTTAACAGCTAGTACAGGTTGAAGGTTTTCGGAGTTCTTGTCAGTGAAGAGGTTGGCAATATTCACTCTTGTACAACATTAAACAGACAGCATGTAGTTTTAAGAGCCTTTATTACACAAACAATAAACACAATCTACCTAAACATGTACTATATACAGTGTGTGTGTACGTCAGTGCATGTGTGTGTGTGTGAGTACGAATTTGTGTGTGTAGGCAAACTACAAGTAAGATGGCTGACGAAG
This sequence comes from Naso thynnoides, assembly GCA_029783665.1. Taxonomy (NCBI): domain Eukaryota; kingdom Metazoa; phylum Chordata; class Actinopteri; order Acanthuriformes; family Acanthuridae; genus Naso; species Naso thynnoides. The sequence goes on from JAQLOL010000013.1 coordinate 4,768,499, forward strand.
CAAAGGACTTCGGTCCAAGATGGCGGCTGAAAACCACGTTTCTTTGTTAGAGAGAAGCAAAGAAAACATGGTGGAGTTCAGACCATGTGCTTGTGATTTTACATGGTGTGAAGTGAGCCAAGCCAAAGGTTGTGAGTGTGTGTGTGTGTGTGTGTGTGTGCGTGTCACGGTGCTAGGTTAGAAAAGATTGTTAGTTGCATGCAAAGGCCTGGTCTGTGAGGAGCAAAACTTAACCAACAATTTGGCAAAGCCAACTTTAACCTAAGTACAGTGATATAACATTAACACTTATACAGTCTTGAATACATTCGACATGTGTCCAAGGTTAATGGTCCTGTGGTCCAGTCCTGTTGAAATCCCTAAAATGAACGTCTTCATCTGTGGATCCCAACAAGTATTGATCATCCAATTTCCTTCCCCTTACAAAAATACAATGAGCATCAAACGAGTCCCTCTGCTTGCTACTTGCCCTGCAGCACTTCAAAGTTTTTATTCCCTCCAATTTGTTGCCCGCTGTCTTGTAATGAAACCAGGGCCCCAACGGTATGGGTTTTGGAGCCAATGCACAAACTGATATTAGAGTGCAAGAAAATTCTGATATTCGATCTATCAGCTGATAGAATTTCTTTGCAATATCAGCTGAATGTAGTTATCAAATACTTGTGACAAAGATATGTAATGGAGACAGGATATCTTTTATTTTAACAAACTTTATTACAAACATCAGCACAATAAACAGTAAACACTTCACTTACTAAATAACATACGGCCCTCTGCTGGACAAACTGTAATTACACTACTTAAAATAAAATCACTAGCCCAAGCATTTTTTCTGGCCTTCAAAAACAGTTTTAATATTGACACGTATTGGAGAACATATATGCTGATATTAATTTATCTGCAATATGCCGATATCAGCCTACAACCGGCAAACCAATATATTGGTCAGGCCCTAAAAAAAATAGATGACACTCGTTTTTTCAGTACAGATGAAATATTGTAGGCGTTTAATTTGGTGATTCGTAGCAAGAAAGGGAGTGAAAACTTTTGGCTGATGAATGTTGTCGTGTTTCTTCAAACTCCTCTTTGTCAAACATTATGGGAGCAACGTTTGGGTTTTAGGAAGGCGTATTAAGGAGGCATGGTCGGCCTAACCCTGGCCATATTTTGACCTGCGTCCTTTTGTTTCGTGTGTTTGTGTGAGAGTGTTCGCTCTGTTCTTGTGTAGCTCTCAGAGTGTCAACTTTGAAGTGTCTCCTCCTGATTGGTTGGATCCAGGCACGGTCACACATGTGGAAATGACCTTATGGAGTATTCAGGTGGCTTTGTGCGAAATTATCTGTGAAGTTAACTTGTGTGACCTCTGACTGGCGTTGACCCCCTCACGGAGTACAAACACTCAAACTGACTTTGTTGTGTGTCACGTCCTGCGTTTGCCATTCAGCACCAGCAGGCAGTTGTCATTCGGCTGCATTTGCCCATGCGTGACGGTGCGCTAGGAGATCCACTCACAGCATCCTGCCTTTTAAGGATCCCATGAAACAGATGTCAGAGTGCCATTTACTCCCGTGAATTTACATATTTCCTGTAAAAACGATAAGCTGGCATGGGACATGTTGCAGATAATGATTGCCGTTTACAGTAACCAGTCGTGCTGAATGTGCGTC
>JAQLOL010000013.1:4799651-4811512 GCA_029783665.1 Naso thynnoides
TATATATATAAATAATGGAAAACAAATCACACTGACAGGCCAGACTTGAACTTTTTCCTGTTAAGTATTTCTACTTCTCACACTTACAGAGCATTCGCTACTTTAACTGATATGACACAGAGACAGAACACCGATCACAAAATTTATACTGTGGTTAAACAAATTTCAGTTAATGATAATCTAATTTTAAAAAATTACCATGTTTTTTCTCTGGTATTTGGGTGGTAATAAATGGAGCTAAAATGTGTTTGCATTTAAAAAACATTACATGAAATCATTTTTCAATGCCTACCAAGAAAAAACCCTTGTTTTGGAACTGGCTTGAAGTAAATACTCAAGTTTTTACCATTTTTTTGAGAAGGTAAAGGTGACATTTTTCTTTGATGTGTCCCTGTGTAATCAGGTAACATAATATAGAACCAAGACATTTGGATGTGTACCCTTTGACACTGACAAAAATTTTAGAGACTGAATGGTTAAATAAATTAGCTATTCCTTGAGGAACATTTTCAACTCTTGACTCTTATTCGTAATAGTGCGGTGTTGCTACTTCGGCTTTAGTAAAGGACAGGAGAGGCACTTCTTCCACCCAAAAAATAGTTCAAGTTACATGAAAGTCATGCATATTGTGCCACAGTAGCTGTCAAGATGGTGACAGGTATTTAACATCCCCGCTGTGTACTCACCAGGCAGCAGCATCACAGCCAGCAGAATTGTGGCGAGCACACCGGAGAAACTGGCTCTCCTCCTTCCAGCCATGACTTCACCTCCTCTTCTGCAAATATCAAACACACCATTAAAATGATGCTAAGTAACGTAAATGGTTCATCATTCATATTTTCTGCCTCAAAATCTTAGTACAAAACAGATATTGTTAGCTTCACATAAAATCTAAAAGGAGGTAGAAAAACTCGTTTTTATCCACTAGCCGGACTTTAATTTACATACAGATGTGTTTTCAGAGGCAGATCCTCTCAGATCAAGAGCCCAAAAAGATGTTCCGTTCCCTTCACGATTTGCAAACCTTTTAAATCCCTGCTGGAAAGTGTTAAATTTCCAGTCCAATTACAACCTCAGGTCCCAGACATGTGCTAGTTGTCACCTGGAGAGGCTCTTGAAGGGACCCCTGCAGCTTGGTACTGAATTTTGATTTGAAGGCTTTAATCAAACGTGGCCACAAGGCTCCCAGCTGAGCTGAAGCTACTGGTTGTCGCCATAAAAACACAACCAGGTGTTGCTCAGTGGTGAAACTTGACTTCGACCTGAACTTGAAGCCTGGGTAAGTACCTGAAGTTACCATGGAGAAAAGCACAATTACCACAGTCTCTTACCTGTCGTTATCTTATCAGCGTGGCTGTCTGCGGATCCAGATGTGGACTTAAATGAAGCCTCACAGGCCAGATGACTCAGTCCACCTGGGCTCAAACTCTGTGTGCGTGTATGTATGTGTAAATGTGTTTATGTATGACAGAGGTTCCTGCTGCACCCTATCCCTGCGGCCCGTCTGACAGACTGCCCTGATGAAGGGTCCAGGCAGGGTTTTAAACCGAAACACACACGCAACAAGCAGTCATTAACATTCACACAACAAAACACACACAGGAACCACCTGAGGGGGTCGAGGGCCACTTCAACCAGATGCCTGATTGGTCCAAACTTTCAGGAAGTTTCTACCAATCAGAGGCACTGTAATTAAAGACAGGAAAAGAGAGAAGGTGGGAGGGCTGGAAGCAGAGATGGAGACGTGGAGAGGTGAGAGAAGTTGTTTCAAGTGTTTGTTTTCTTTAATTAACCACACTTTATTTTTGATTGTTATGTCTGCAAGTCACATTTCAGGTAGAAATCAGACTCTGAATCTTTGCTGGTTAGTTGCAATAATGTCTCCAAACAGGAAAAACATGAAACAGAGGAAAGAAAATATCCGGAAATGAAGGGGAGCTGCTGAGGTGCCACATAAGCAACTTCTCAGAGACCCTCAGAGTGCAAAACCACAGCTTCTGTCTCAACCTGAACACACACACACACACACACACACGCTCATATATTCGGGGACAGCTGGTCCACACATGAGGAATTTGATAATCTACAGTTTCCTCCTCAGTTAAACTGTTCAGACTTGCCAGCCATGTAAGACACACACTCACACACACACTCACAGAAACCTGTACATCTGCCATGTCTGATGCAGAATCAGCACATCTGATTGGATGACACTCCGTGATCTTATAATGTTTCTCTTCTAGGGAGGTTTATCAGTTTGAGCAAAAATTGAACGTTTAAACTGAAGAAAGTAAATTCACCCAAAATAACACTGCTTGTTAAATACAACTGAAAAACTATCCTGGTATAGTTTGGAAAAAGGACACATTTATTTAATGTCTTTCCATGTGTTTAATTTTGGAAACCAGCGTCCATGCGAACATTTTCTCTTATGGGTTTGGATTCCTTTAAGCACATATAGTAACTTTTTTTTTTTTAAGCAAATTGAAGAGTCACAGTTTTCAGGGGCTGTAAGATTTATACTCTATACTTTAACTATTTTTTCTCATTATGTATTTAGAACTTTTTGCTTTTAAAACTATGAGTTTTGTTGTATAAAAGTTTAACACTCAGATCCAACAGAACAGTTTTGAAACAGACCACAAACTATTATCACATTTCGATTTAACTAATCATACATTCTGATTGGTTCACGCAAGCATGCGATATTTCTGTATTCCAATAGAGCGTCCATTTACTTTGGCCAATGGCTGCCACAGTAATCTGGGCAGCCCTTTTAACGCCGTGGTAAGTCATAATTCTGAAGTACATGCACAGTGAAAATAAGAAATTGCAAACTAAGTCTTAAAAATCGAAAGTTTTCTTGATTTGATATTTAGGATTACACGTTTCTAGTTAATGTAGGCTCGCATCGTCTCTCTGAAAACAAAAAAACACAGTAACAGTAAAATTCAACTCCAAAGTTCATACAAGTAGTTACAAACAGCTGAAGACCATTGAAGCACATTAGAAGTTTTGCTGATTAAAGATAAGTGACCACAGAGCAAACTATTTACTGAACGAGAACATTTTATGTCCTCTTCATCTTTTAGCATTTCCACATTTTTTCTGCAGCCCCTTTCCTGTCCTTTCACGTCCAAACTGAACATTTAGCGGCCATGTTAACACTGTATCTCGTATGTAATTTACGTTCGCTAACAGGTGTTTCTCAGAGCACACAAACCTACAATCCAGCCGCCAGCAGATTCAAACACGACGACGCCAAAACCATACTCATAATTTTCTCTAAAGCTGGAATGTGAGGGATTCTCAGAATTCACACACACCTGGTTCACAAAGACAGCTTTTCTTCTTCTCCTTTTTTAAAAAGCAAAAAGACTTTATTTCAGTATGGCGGTGAGTGACAGGTGAGAGGAGGGAGGGTTTTACAAATAATAGAGAACATGTAGTCAGAATAAGCCCATTTTCCTTTTCTGATCTACGCGTTCACAGAAGTGCACAGGTGTCCAGATGCTGTCGTCACTGCAGGTCGTCGTCGTCGAACAGATCCTCAAAGTCTGCAGGCGTGAAAGACAGAACACAAGACGGAAAGGAAAGATTTAAAAAGACAGAAACTTAAGAATTAATAACATTCTGAGCCAATTATGCAACATGATGCTTTCATTTTAGTCATCTTCTCTAAACGCTGTTTGAGAACTGCATCCCTTTAAGTTCTTACATAAAAGTCTGAGGTGAGTCTTCACATAGGGAGAGAAATAAAATAATATTAATTTTGAGAAAAGGCTGAATAATAAAAACAGTTTGTGGGCCGACTGCTGCCTCACACAACAATTTGTTCTGGCATGAAAATGCTGCATTTACAAGCTGATGATTAGAGCTCATCAACTAATAATTACCTTTTGACTAAATAGTTTGAGATTTCACTATTTAACTGCATTCGGCTTCTCACAGGTCCTCTGTGATAATAAACTAAAAACATTTTTAGGTTTCTGACAAAAGAGACAATTTGAATATGAATCCTATTGATGGAAATTTGAGGAATTTGTCAATTATTTGGGAAAAAAACAAAGGGCAGAGTAATTAAAATGAAAAAAAAAACTGTTTTTTTTTCTTCAGCTTTGTATCAGCTCATTTTTTTTCGGTTCTCACAGAGATGTCTTTGCGAGAACACTGTGCGAGCCTCCTCTTTGCTTCTCCTGTCATGTAGCTGTTGCAGTTACAGGCACTTGCACACTAATGGGGGATGTGCTCGCTCAAGGAAGTGTAGAGGCTAAAGTGGCATGCGATTGATTTCTGGTCCATGACTGGCTGCCCATCACGTTGAAGACCACTCCAGTGTGCTGTGTTGTTGGTTTGCAGCTGTGTGATGTATGCAGGGAGCTCATTAAACCTCACGCTATAATGTGGCCGCTCTCTGGGGGTCACCAGATGCTTGTGGAGAAAAATAACAGAAAAATCCCTGTTTTAGACTGGGGAATTGTTTTTATCTTTAACGGTTTGTACCAGTGATATAATCCGCTTTACGGCGTGGCAAACTATAGGGCGGAGACCACATGTTTCAGCTTCCCCTTCTGATGAGATGGGAGCCGTGATGCTGGCACGCACCCACGCACGATGCTGTGCCACCGCCACCTCTGTCTACCAGCCGATTATTCTGGTGGTTCGCAACCTAAAATAGTTTGAGAACGGCTGCTCTCGTCAATGGTTTTCCCACAAATCACAAACTTTTACACAACGTACCGTAGGAGGAAATGCCATTAACGGAACATCCACTCTCGTAATTTAAGTCAGGAATGTTTCTGTGTCAGATCGAACTCTCCTGCAGGTCACATCGACTGATGACAACCAGCATTCTTGTTTGAAAAGCTGTGATTTTCATGGTTGACTTTAAATTGTACTGTGACCTTGTGAGCTTTCTGCTGTAAATCCAATGATCCTGGAAACTTTTTTTCATGTCCCTTTTTTTTTCCAGGATCGGGACATTCCCGTGTTTTTTTCCAAATAAGGAACAGTCTTTAAGATGAACAGCTTGCCTCTTGGCTACCCATAACCCTTTGCAACTTTAAATAGAGTTGTTTCGATACTGATACCAGTATTAGAAAATGCTGCCATTAGTGCCAAAAAATACTGGTACGGGTATCAAAGAGTACACCAGTCTGTGCACCAATCAGATGCCACATTATTTATTAGCTGTAAGAAACAGTAACCAGCTACTTTCCAATTAGCTCAGTTAGACATTACATACCTGAAATCAATTTTCGTTGCCGCTCTGTAACAGTACACAGGAAGTTGCGAGGTACTACCTTCGGTGACTACTATTTTTAACAGCGACGAAGAAGACAGGGCTAGCAAAATGTCAGCGTTCAGCAATATTTCACACTTGAAAGTCAAAGGAGATGCGTATGCAATTATTTTTTCTGGTATCGGATCGGTACTTTATATCGGTCGATCCACAAATTTGGGTGACAGAATTAGAACCAGGAAGTGAAAAATGGTATCAAATCGTCTCTAACTTTACACGCAGCACACAACCCGCTTTAGCTTCACTGAACTTTTTTTTCCACTTGGTGGTTCAAAACAGACTGCACACGTTTCACGCTGTTCAGCTGACCTTTTAGCATGACTTAACATGACACTGTCATGTCCACCTCAGGTGCAGAGGACCTCAACCTCGGCTTACAGAGCCCCATTAAAGGGCAAAGTACCTCAGAGACCAAAGGTTTGAAACTTTTATTTTTAAAGTCCTCGTCCTCACTCATCTCTGCCTTTTTTTTAAGAGAAGCTCCCACAGTGTTAAATGTTTGGTGTGCACACGTGAAAAGACGAGTCTCTGAAGCTACAGAGTCCCATTGGGGCCACTGAAAAAGCATTTTGTTCCATTAAAAAACATTATGCGCCATGCTGGACTCACACGCTATGTCAGTTCTTACTCTGTCTATTATCAGGTGAAATATGGCACTGCCAGACATTAAGGGCATTCACTATTAGCATTAAGGGCCCTTGTGGCTCTCCTCTTAGCGCCACAACCTTGGACGTGTTGTATATGAGAATTCACTGAATGGCAGTTTTAAGTGTTAACAACCCAACCGGTCTAAAGAAGTGCGTGTGTGTGTGTGTGTGTGTGTGTGTGTGTGTGTGTGTGTGTGTGTGTGTGGGTGTTCAAAGCAGCTGACTGGCGAGGGGTCCTGCTGAGTTTCAGTCTGACAGCAGCTATAAACTCTTTACCATCCTCCTCTTCTCCTCTCTTTTTTTTTAACAATCAGCTCTTCTCTTTCTAGGTCATGTGCTGCTGAGCCAAAACTGTTTTTGCCTGCAGCCGACGCTGCAAGACGGAAAAAAGATTAGCTTGGTGGTTTTGTGTGCCTGCTCACACGTAAATTGGTGTTTACAGGGGAACAACAGGATTTTTGAGGGTTAATGTGGTTACGGCGAAACGCTGGATAATGTGCTTACACTTCAATTCCAGTTTCTCCTCTCAGGGTTTTTATGTTTTTTAAAAAAATACTGGACTATCTAACTAAGTACATTTAGGTTATTTTGTTCTCTGATACATTTTCAGGTAAATAATGCTGATTGTTGAGCTCTTCTACTTCACCTTGCACTGGGGGAGGACGATAAGGTAGGATTTTATTACAGTTCTTTTTTGTGATGGTTTTAAAGCCTTACCTACAAGTTACTAAATGGTACAACCAAAATAAATTTTCCTATTTGAAATTTCCTATTTGCTGAAGCCGACTGTCCCATTAAAAGATCGCTCAGAAGAAGCCTTTGAAAGGAAGCTCTCCGAGTATGTGGGACTGGTAAGCGACTGCAGGCTGGATGGAGGGCAAGCTGTCTCCTAGTGGAATTTGGGTGCAGGGGGTTCGCTGCCTGTTTTCTGGTCAAAGCCTACAGCAGTTAAGGCATCGACGGAGAGAGGAGGAGAGCCATCCACCGTGCCACCAAAGTGGCAGAGAGCCTTAATATGGCTGTGGCTCAAAAGAGGAGAGGCACGGAGTCGGATTAGCTACCTGTCGGGACACAAGCCCCAGCTGGGTCACCTGGGGGAGGACGTATGATGCTGAAAGACCCAAATACCAGATGAATCCAGGAACATCACTGAAGATGTGTCCGGAGGCGTCAGCAGATGCATGTTCGCAGCACTTTACTCTACAAGCTAACAAAACCCCCAGAAATGTAAAGGCCATGGCTGATGACACTGTTGGTAGTTGTGCCAACGCAAGTTCTCACTGCCGGTACTAATAAAGCGCTTTGTGTTGGAGGTTTCAGTTTTCTTTGCCTACGATATCGCTTTCGAATTTGTGACATACCAAATTTTGCTCGCCAGAGTTTAAGTCTGAATCTCATAGTTCAGGGAAGAGCACAGACATCTACCTCTCAGCAGAGGAACGGTAGGAAAAAAAAAAAAAACCCTCTCTAGTGACAAACTTTGAACTGATACAAGTCAGGGTAGTCAGAATCTGATATTTAAGGAACATAAACATTTGTTTTTTTTTGGGGGGGGGGGCTTTAAAGGAAACTGGATTTCCTATTAACATGTTGTTACAGATGTCACATGACTGCAACAAACCAGAAATGTTCAAAAAAAAACCACACAAAACTACAAAATTCAAGCCTATGTAAGGAGTCTATTGACAACTGTGGGTGATAAAACAAGAAGAGCACAAAAAAAAATAATAACATTTAACAGAACTGTAAAAACACTAGAGGGATTTTACCTCACTGTCACAGCCAGATATGGCCCATAAAAGAGAGAAATGAGTTTGCTGCTACTTTTACTGCCTTGTGGTCCTCCTCATTTTTAATTTTTGACAGTTATGGCTGACACTGGTTTTAACATAAGATTACAGTGTCTCATTAAGCCTTCGGCTACGATGCCTCTGAACCACTTAAGTCACCAGCTCTTTTGATAAAGCCACTGTGGCTTACCGTTAAAGAAATCAGAGTGCACTGCTTTTTCATTGGCTGCCAGGTCCATGAGCAGACCGCTGCTGCCTCCTGCCTGTTAACACACAGCAGTACAACCAGTTTTATGGCATTGGCAGATTACATAATCATTCATACACAGACACAACATGGCATTAAATGTGAAACAACAGGGAAAGGGAACCACAGACAACGTCACACTTGCAGTACAGTGGCTGAATCCTTTTATCAGAAGTTCAGTGCCTCTTGTATAAAGCTTAAGCGTGATTAAAGCACCACATACAGTAAAATATGATATCTTAATATTGTTTAACTTGGATTAACCTATACAGCCATGTAGGACTTAGCCCCAGTTTTTGCCTTTTTGGCAGGTAGGATAAGATTTTTACTCGCAACACAGTACTTCCATGCTGTTGTATAACTAATACACGATATGAGTACCGTTACTGAGTACCACAGCTAAAAAGTAACGTTAGTAGAGCTAGAAATCAGTTTAATAAGGACAGACTATCCGAGTTGTAACATCCGTGTTTAACTGCGTACTTTAATAAGTCTGAGAAAACTGAGCTTCGACGGAAGAAAAGTAACTTATTAAGAAGTGATAAACTAAATAACGCTATTATAAATTTGATTTCTTTATTTGATTTTTTTTAACGGTAAAAGAAATGGCTGCATACCAGGTTTGTCCGAGAGCAGTACTTTAAGTATGTGACAATAATGTAAAAACGTTACACGGAGCTAGCTTAGCCAGCATCAGTCAGTTTTTTGTTTTTTGTTTTTTTTGAACGATTATGTTTCTATTTTCGATTAAAATCTGTTAGCCGACCTCGTCCAGATCCACATACGGTCCGGCTCCTTCGGGAAACATCTCATCCACAGCAGGTTTCATTATGTTTTCTGTTCAGCAGCACTTCGGCTGTTCAAAATTGTTGCCTGTGTCCAGCTAAGTTAGTTTCTCGGCATTTGTAAACAAAATAAACGTGTGCAACACTGAATTGTGCCCGGGTGGCTCTCGTCGGCTCTTTACTTCCGGTGTACGCCAGTCACAAAAACAGAAGGTAAATAAAGTTCTGCAGCAGACGCTTCTCGCCGGAAAAGTTAAAGAAAGTATTTGGATAATTTCGTTGCTCCATCTTATTAATTATTTATACGACCGGTGATATTTTTTAAGTTTATTTTTCAATTTTCTTTTAGCCTATTGTTTTACACGAATCCCCCCCCACCCCAATTCTTTATTTTCGTTGTCTTCTTTTAGGTTGAATATTTTTTTTTGGTTGTGTATTTTAATTAAATGTACATCCTTTACAAGACATTGTGCGTTTTTTACCTTTTACGGTCGTAAATGTTCAATAAAAATGTTTTGTGTTATGTTCTGTTTTTTTTGTTTGTTTTTTTTTTCTTTAAATTAAGGGAAAGTAATTTTAGCCAAATTAGCTATCAACATGTATTTTTTTTAATCACAGTTATGGTTTTCATATTTTGATATTTACTCAAGTAAACGTACAAATATAATGAATCCCTTATGACTAATGAGATAGACTATTGTAATGAATTAGATTTTTCAAAGTTGATGTATAATTTTCTTTTTAGCAGCATTTTATTGTTGGAGCTGCTTCAAGAAGCACTAGGTACTTTCTACTTTCTTTTTGTTTCTGACATTAGGCTATACAATAAAATTAATTTAAACACTTTCTATAATTGTGAATTTTAACCGGATTTTTGGCATTTACTTCATATTACAAGGAATCGCTAAAAGAAAGTGGAAGGCAAATAAAATAAGAGAGAAGAGGCAAATTTAAGAGGACAGACAAATTCAAATTTAAGGGAAAATAAAATATGAAATCATTTTAAAGGCATCATTTTATTTATTTGTGGCACATTACATGAGGGAATGATTCAATTCTACACAAGGGCTACCTACATTTGAATCTATATGTGGTGCTACGCTACAAACACTGACATACTGGCTATGCTTTGCCTTTACCTCATGTAGTTTCTTTTCTTTCTGTCAAAGTATTAAATGCATTCCTTTTATTTACTCAGGATATCCAACAGCTCCCTCCCTGCCCTCATCCTGCCCCTCCAGGCTCCATCCAGCTCCCCTTTCAGTGTTCATGTCCCGCATTGGTTTCATATCCCAGGGTGTCTCCGATGGGCTGGTGAGCGAAGAAGGCCCGGGCCATCTCGTTGATGTGGTTGTAGGCACCGATGGACCTGAAGTACTCGATGTAGTTCCAGAAGTCAGAGGTGGAGTAGGGCCAGTAGGGAACAGCTGGGGGTTCATCATACGGCACTAAAAGACACGCAGCAGATCGGGGGGGGACAGAGTAATTATCGTTTACAGTGTTAGCCCACCTTCTCCACATCTACCTCATGTTTAGGTTCAGTGAGTTCAGTCAGTACAGTCAAAAGGCCCAAAATGCATAAACAGGGGCATGAAGATGAAGCTTATAAGTGAGTAATGAAGAAAAGAAAATGAGCTACACCTTCACTTCAAAATGCAGCAAAGCATTAATTTCTGGTCTGTGTTGTGGAAGAGTGTTTATAATAAATTTAACAATGCTGATCAAACTTAAAAATTCGAGACTGTCATTCTAACTTTTTACAAAAAAAGCAAAAACAACTTTGAATCCCTGATCAAGATCAAAACTAAAGCAACTCTTGTAGTTTATGAACTTACAGGCTTCACTCTCTCTCTCGCTCATCGGGAGCGATTAGTTGCACCTGTGATGTTCTTCAGCTGATAGCAATCAGCCTGATTGAGAGGTTATATAACGATGTTGGTGCTTCTCTGCTCAGTTTGTTGTGTGCGTCTCAAGGGTCAAAACCATTAGCTCACTGTCTGTGTTTCTATTTGATTGTGTATTTAGGTTGGGTGATTTATTTTAAACCGTATAGAGGGATTTTTTTTCTCAGCCAGCCTCCCATTCTTTACCATATTTGCATGCCCCCCTCACAGTGCAGTATTCCCCAACTCTGATTCCTTTTGTTTTCAGTCTAATTCTTTTGTTTAATAGAATTAATGGGTGACTGTGGGGGGCTATATTCCTACAACCACCTTTCCAAAACTCAGAAGGGGGCATTTTTGCAATTACAAGTCAGCTACAGCTGCAATGACTAAAGTTAATAAAATCAAAGTAAATATATCCCCAAATTTTGGCGTATTCTAGTTTATATTTGAAAAACTGTTAAAAAAACTCCCCTACTCTTTAAAATAAGCAAACTATAAGCCAATGGAACTAGTTTGAAAAGTTGACTTTTAAGAGATATCATGTCACTCTTCAGACATCTTATAGAATATGATGCTTTGCTGTATATTAAACAAGCCACCAGTATGCAGTAAAAATGAGCTCAACCTTGAATATCCAAAACCATAAAATGAAACATCCACGTTAGTGCAGCAGTGGCCAAATATTAATCCAAAAACATCAGATCTAATACCATTTACCGCATTATAACTAATCTATTTTTTTATACTTCAAGTACATTTTAATTTTACTACCTAAAAACTGTTACTTGAAGAAGACTTTGAATGCCGGACTTTGTTTAAGTTGGGTGGTCTATTTCATGGATTGACGTTAAAGCTGGAGTTTAAACATTTCACCAGGGCAGAGACAAGACATGCAAAACGACCTCTGATATCTGAGGCTTTTTGTGCTTTTTGCAAAATATGAAGGCATCTTAAAGGAGAATTGTTGTGTGTATACAGTACCTCCTTCTGGGATGACTCTGGCCTCTGTGAGGAGGAGAGAGAGAGAAAAATTAACATTCCTGAGCATTCCAAGGCTTCCAAAGTACAAAGACGGGATTCAAGTGTGGAAAACGGAGCGTTTTCCCAGAGGACTGCAGGTTGCCTGCTCCCTCCTCAAATATTATTGCTGACCATTTCACACACACACACACACACACACACACACACACACACACACGTGAGT
>JAQLOL010000013.1:4812986-4835260 GCA_029783665.1 Naso thynnoides
CTCAAATATTATTGCTGACCATTTCACACACACACACACACACACACACACACAGGAGTCTGAAGCCCAAAGAATTCCTCACTGGACAGAGTCCTCTTTGTTCTAATGCAGTCACAAAAAACAAATGCTCTCCTGTAGACGCAGCACCGTCACATCTGGCAGATGATTCACACACAGTTGTTTTGATAAGAAGCATTTGTTCGTGCATATATAATTATAAGCGCATGCATATATTAAACTAGATTTCAGTACTTCTTCACTAGATTTCCTTCCTCGACTAAACTTAAGTGTCAGCATGCAAACTGTTTCATAAAAAAGAACATCAAATCTAAAGTCACAGATTTAAAAAAAAGAGAGACTCACCACTAAGATGGCAGGTAAAAATACAGAGGAGAACACTGAGCCAGACCAGCAGCTTCATCTTGTCCTCCTAAATAAACAAAAAATGCCAATGAGGTTATAATCCAAAGGTCAGACAAAAAATGCATAATAATCCCTCATGCATAAAAAAACATTTTCTTGTAGCTCACTGTGATTTCTGAGTCAAAGATATTAAATTTGCTTAAGTTTTGTCGGCTGTTTACCTGTAGCTGGTTTGTGAAGCTGTGAAGAGTGATCCTGCTGTTCATCTGCTGGTTGACTGTGGTCTGTGGGGCTCAGTGGAGGAAGAGCCAAATGACCCCCACCACACACACACACACACACTCGTGCAAACACACACAGTCAAGCCATGCCCAGATTAAACTGTATTTGCACAGAGCTCCCTCCTGGATATTTCCAGGTGCTATGAAATCTGTCAAAACGTTTGTTTTGCAGAGGCACATATCGCCACATGGAGAGTACCGAACTGAGAATTTGTTAGGGAAAATGTCAGTGTCACATTACAAGGTTTGGAAATATTAGACAAAATCACTGTTATCCGACTTTTTGACGGTGCAGAGGGTTCTGTGCTCAGCCTTGCTTCACAATCAGCACCAATCAGGACAATAAACTATGACTTTCTCCTCCTGAATCAACAAGCAGTTATGAGCTTAGTGGTTTAAATGCATGACTGAAACTCATTCAGCAGTCACTTGTGATTCCTCCTCACTCTAAATTAAAGGTTGGTACCTTTTGGTTGGTTGGTTTGTTTTTCCTCTTCATAGAGCTGTGACATAGACAATTTGTGAGAGCCAGTGGTGATTGTTTTTTGGCTAAAGCTGCATGATTGAGTAGCTACGGAGGCTTTACTTGCCCGTTTTGATTAACGTAAGTCAAGACAGCAGCTCTCGTTTTTTGAGATTTCTTTTTGTTACATTTGTTTCTCTGATTAAATAGCGCCTACTGGCCCTTTAAGTGGTAGTTTGCCTCACCTTTTTGTTTGAAGTCCACGAAAATAAATACCTTTAACAAATTCCGTCTTATTTTTATAATGCTTCGCTTAGCAAGCTGGGTCGCAGTGCCTGAGCAAAACTTCTTTTTACCACTTTATGTGGGCTGCTGATTAAGAAATCTATCTGGTCGCTTCTCATTGTTACAAAGACGATACAGCAATTTGCAGCCTGAAGGACATTTTGCTATTCCTCCTCCCCACAATAACCACAGTTTCCTCATCTTGATGTTGCTTAGATAGTCAGAACAATGCTCAAAAGATAAATGACAAATGACCAAACAACTGCTTCATGAATACAGCTTTAATAGAGGTATACACAGAATTAGCAGTGGAGTCCAGTATGTTATGAACAGCACATCCTTTTACAAAGGATGCTTCATCAGAGTGCTGTGATGTGTGAAGTCTCCATGAATCCCTAGTCATCCTTGCAGCCCGTCTGACCTGTTGCCTTCATCCTGAACAGGTCGATTCCTTCACCGATGAGCACCTCTTTGGCGTATCGTACCGTCTCTCGAGGCAGGAAGCGCGAGCGGCCGAGGATCCAGGCGTATTCGACGTGAAAAATGCGGAGGATGTCCGTGCAGGAGTACACGACGGACAGGCTGGTGTAGTCAGTGGTCAGGATCCAGTACGGGCTGTAGGGAGTGACTGGGAATAAAAGTCACAGACACACAGAAAGAGAGGGAGATGATAATAACCATCGTGATAATTGGATTTTTTTTTTTTTACTATACATCATATTTCTACATTTTGTCTTGAGTGCATATGAAGAGGAGGAGATACGATTCTTGGCTGTTATGTTAATAAATTTTTTAAAAATTTGTTTCGCTAGCACTGCAATTTCAGCCGCACACATCCTGCCTGTGAGGTTGGCCCTGAACTCTGTCACCTTATCAGCTGTGCCAGTGACGCCATTTAAAAATGACTGAAAAAGACATAAACACCTACTGATGACTGTGTGCAACAGAACAGATGATTCACAGACAGACACAGTGGCTCATTGTCACTGACATTTTGAATGCGGTGAGGCTGCTGCATCATGTGACAGCTGATATATCATTATTCACAAGGTATGTGTGCTCTGTAAGCAGGATGAGCTGGGACAAAATTTTCTGTTTAAGTTTTTGTCTACAATTTTAAGGGAGCTGTACAAAGATTTGATATTATCCAACAATACTTGACAACTTAAAACAAAAAAAAAAAACAAGACTAAGAAGAACATTAAGAGGAGGGAGTTGACAGCAAAGACTGAATATAAAAACAAACCAAAAAAAAAGGGAAGAGGAGAAGGATGAAGAAGAGTATTTACAGTACGAGAAGCTGACTCCAAGCTGCGCTGGCTCTCTTAGGTCTGGAATCACTGCCGTCCCTTCTGCTTTCCTCACTTTGTCTTTACTAAAAGAGAAACAGAGGCAATAATTACATTTTAACTTTATTAAACTAATGGGAGGAATCCAAAAATCTGCAGAACTGCACACTACATTTTCAAGTAAGGAACAGGAAAGCAGAGAGGAAGAATACATTAAGTCAGCCAATGACACATGATCACGACCGTTAAACAAAACCCTCTGTATGCTGGGACATGATTGAGTGTAATTGTTCTTTTTGCAAGCTGTTGCACAGTTTTGGTCACAGACTCTCTTCCTACACTATTATGAGTGTAATAAATTTGCCCAAAAAAGAGACAAAACACACAAAAAACAAAATAAACAAAATTTTTCTTTACATATATCAGAATAATGTCATATAATGAAATGTTATGGCCATTATAAAGGTGTAGTGAAAATGTAATATTGTAATAGCTCTTTGTCTTGACTAAAGGTTAGTTAAAATCACCTTAACCTTATCGCCTTACCAGGGTGGGAAAAACAAGTACACCTGACTGATTCTCTTATCTAAGAAAACAAGTGTATTTCCCAAAATGTTGAACTTTTGCTTTAACACAGAGAGAAAAACTGAAGCCTTGGGTTTGTTTTCCAGGCAGAATCTCCAAAAATCGTACATAAAATCAGTTTTGCTCAAGTCAAAATCAACAGTAAAAATCCCTCAATACTCACTAGAACTGAGAGTTCAGCACCTGAATGGTTCCATCTTTCCTGACGGCATAGTTCGCCTCGATGCACTTTCCTCTCTCAAAGGAAGCGGGAAGCTTTTCAATCTCATACCACCTCCCCAGATACTGTTAACACGGAGCCTCCATTAGTTCTCTGTAGTTCAGAACATTGTGTGTATAAACGAATGCTTAATGTCGTCACCTTTTGAAGGTTGAAGTTGGGCTGCACCTTAGGAACGGGACAGGGACCCCAGCGATACGTCTGCGCTGACACTGCAGGGAGCAGCAGGACGAGAAGACAGACAGCAGACATCGTTCCTTCAGGAGAGAAGAAGACAGTTATTGAGGTTGAAATGAGTCAGTTATCAGCCAATTTATCAGCAGGCTGACATATTGGTTGATAAAGGGCTAATTTGTGTAATTTGCAGTTTTATGTTGCATTTGTATGAAACTAGGATGGCAGAATAATAACTGTGGATCATCCATATTCATATTGAGACGGTTTATTTGCTCACTTTAGTGCATATTATCCAAACTAATAACTCACAACCCATAATGCACATTATCCCACAATACTGTATTCTATGAACAAGTGAGTCATAGTATTCATAATGTTGTATATCTGCTTGTTTATTGGCCTGAATACAGTTTTTATTTGTTTCTGACAGCAGGCTGTGATTACTTCATGTGAAAAAGTTAAACAAAACACACAAGTCCACATCACAACAGTCTAATTCCAGTCCTCGGAGGGTGTTGGCGTGCAACTTAAAGACTTTACATTCACGCTCTGACACTGAGCTGCTGAGAATGTCACATTTTCTTTTGTCTCCAAGTCCATTCACACAACAACATGTTGCCACACCTGTTCGCCTGGTTTCATGTAACAGCCCCATACATGCAAACAGGCTGCTTCATTTCAGCAGGAGATTCTGCTGTGTAAAAATAACAAAACACCTCAAACTTAATAGTTTAACTTAATGTAAAATAAATAAATTTTAAAAAGACTACAGTGGTTAAATATTCTGATAAAAAATTATGAAATTTAGCATCACAGAGGCTAAACCAAGTAATAAACTCTGCTTTGAATCTTTTTTTTTTTTTAAATACAGGAAGAACATTCTACATTTAGGAGCCTGTGCTTCTGTCTGCTGTTAGCCCCTTATAAAACCCATCTTACCTGCTCAGGTGTGCAGATGTCTGTCCTGGCTACTGCTGATACAAACTGCTTCAATCTCTCTGGACAAAACACAGGCTAGGATGTGCCTCACGTTCAAGTTACGTCACACTGACAGCAGGAGACAGGCTGTATGGAAAGCCAAAAGGGTCGCAGTGTTTAATTAACGCCCAAATCCTTCATATAAAGGCGTCAGGCGTTAGTTAACGCCCAGCTGCTTCAATGTGATGCCTGTTGGCGTTTAAAACAGCTTTACTTAACAGCTAACATTACTGGCAGATGAATTGAGGTGAAATGTGATCCTTTTGGCTTTCCATAGCGTGTGAGCTTAATTGCCCTCACATGCACATTCCCACATTGTGACAATGCAGACGTTGTGGTTACATGTCGGTCAGTTTCCACAAAACATGCCCTTATGTACTTGTTTAACACCATTGAGTTTTTCATAGCATTTTCCCTCATAGTTTTATAGTTTGTACATTTTATTCAAAAAATTGTGTTTATGCCAATTTTTAAAACATTGATTGAAATTCACATTTAGGTTGTGTTGTTAGGTTAGATAAAAAGTAAAACCTTCAGCTATATGATCAGAAACATCGTGTTTTCCCATATGCACTATTTTAACATTATGTGTTTTATTTTAATCATAGATTTTTTTTAAAAATGTCACTGGTTTTTATTTATTCATTCGTATTTTGAGCATTTATTCCAGTTGCTTTACATTTATTGGTTGGATTTTAAGTGTTCTGATTATTTTATCTTCCCTCATAAAGGATTTTTTAAAGACTGTTCTGAAGGGTGCTATATAAAATACATTTGGTGTTATTATTTTAGGCAACTGTAGTTCGTGTAGCTAACATTGCTGTAAGGTAATGTTATTTTTGTGCTACCACCAGATGGCACCAAAGTATTTTTAAAAAAATCTATTTCAAACAGCAGGAACTGGACATTTTGATGATTTGAAGTACTTGTGAATTTTTTACTCTTTGTCACGAATTAGTACAATGATTAAGAGGGGACTGCTGTCACCAATAATGAAGACATAAAGTCCTCTGGAGTTCCTGTCCATTGGAATTTACAACTCCACATCACCAGAACAGCATACCAGGACATGACCTCAGTGTCCTCAGCCCTGCTGACTCACAGAGGGTTATTCATTCGTTCATTTGCTCCTGCTTGGTATTCAAACTTTTTCAATTTCATGTCAACCTCAGTCTGCTTTTCTTCTGCACATTTTTATCAGTATGGAAAACTGAGCAAAAGGGAATTGTCGCTTTTTCAATGTGACTTCTTCATTAAAAAAAGGATAAAAATACAGCAAGTATGTTTTCTGATAACACTTTCGATGAAGCTTGTCCCTATAATGCATAATAAAACATAAAGAACACATATATAGCACATAACTCATTATGAACACATTGATAATGCATTATATGTGGTTATGGTTAACCTTACCTTGCTTCTGACTTAATTATACAGCACTATGGGCACATTATGACACATAAGTGTGTTCATAATGCATTACAGATGGATGCTGTAAAGTCCTACCTTGTTTATTTTTTCAAATGTCTGTAGAGTATAAAACAATGACACCAAACAGATACGAGGATCTAATAAAGATTATTTATTTCCAGTGTTTGTTGAGGGAGGGCATTGCAGCCCATGTTTTGCTGTACACAGGCGAGATGTTCACCGTTCAGAAAACATTGTCTCATGCAGTTTTAAAAGATACATGTTTTTTTTTCTCCCAGGTATCAAGCGCCCATGCATTGTACTGCACTTAAAGTACAGCAAGGGAAGAAAATGGAGTAAAACTATAAAGAAACGTAGAAACTGACATAAATCTGAACGCTCCGATATCACTGTGACTTGACCTAAAACACAAAAGACCACAAAACAAAACAAAAAATCTCTGGAATGCATGTGAGGTTATTCTGTCCTAAAAGTGTTTTTAAAAGTTCTTCTTGTCTTTGACAACTGTTGGTAAAAACTGATTACAAAAAGGGAAAAAATAGGCACTTTTTTATTTTTACTGTATGTAAAAACTTTATGGACTATAACTGGACAATGTTTGGAAATAAAAACTACTGTACCAAGCATTACATACTATAGTACCAGCATTTCAGTACTGTTTTTTTCTTTTCAGTCTTTGATAAAACTATAATAATCCTCCAGTTCCTCAAGCTAATATCTGGCTGTTGTGACTGTACTGTGAAAAAACAAACTTCCCACAGCACCCAGCTCAGAAAGCAGCCTTCAGTTACACCCACATACTTCAAGTACAGGCCAAAAAACACATACTTATTGTTTTCAAAATGACAATATTGTCACAAGCAACTAGTGTTAGTCCAAAGAGAGTAATACATTCTTCATACCACTTTTAATAGGAAGAACTGAGCCATGATTCCTTTTAAAAGACTTACTCCTGCACTCCTCAGGAAAGTCAAGCTGACCCTTTCAGTGCCGAACATTAATCCTCAACAGTCCATTTCTGTCCTTTTTCATCACATATCAACAGTGAAGTCACATTCTTACATTAGTAGGGTTCGTTCTTGCAGGAGGAAGTCCGAGTTTATTCCACGTCTGTTCCAGTACGACCAAAGAGTCAGTGGAATTACATACATAAACATCTCTTCAGCATTATTCCAGTAAATCACGAGCCTATACACAGTATGTACAGTAGATACATAAAGAATATTTTGTAGAAAAAATATTGTGCAGTAACCTTAGCTAAAATACCCACATTTGTACATTTATGCATTCATTAAAATCTGTACAAACACGCTAGACAAGACCGCTCTTGCCGTTTCACAGATACTGGTAGAACCGTGAGCGGACAACTTGTGTTCCAGACAGTTTGTGTGGGTGAGCGTCTGCCCCGAGGTTGGCTTTGTTTTTGCCTTGCGGCCCACCGCCGTTTACATGCTCCCCTGATAGCGGCTGTGCGCCTGAGGGCGCAGAGGGAGGAAGTCTTTCAGGAGCCCCCTCTTGGGCGTCTGGATGATCATCCTCAGGGACAGCTTTGGGCGCAACCTCACCACTCGCGTCAGAGCCTCTGCTCCGCTCTCTAGTGATCCAGTCCCGGATGGAGAAGTCCTGAGAGGAACATCTGGGCTTGAGGCGGTCCAGAGCTGACAGTTCGGCCGCCTGGTCAATGCCGCCCTGCTCCCTCCAATCGTTAATGACCGCCAGCTCTGCAAAGTCTCTCTGCCCTCCCATGGTGTGCCTGCGGCGGATGTTCTTCTTCTTACCTCGAGCGTCTGGAGTTCGGTTCTTCTGGGTGAACATATCATCAGCAGATGTGCGTAACCTGAATTTGAGCCGCTCTGTGATCCTAAAATGCCAGGCTGGTTCGGGACGCTCTGATTCGCTGCGAGAGGACGAGCTGAGGCTGCTTGTGGACCGCCCTTTCTTCATCACCTCCAGGACTCGTGAGAGCCGCGTAGAAGACTCCGCCCTACCCTCACTACGCTCCCCACTCCCAGTTACACCCTCCACTGATGATTCACTGTCTGTTTTCTGTCTAAGGGACCACCTTCTAGAAAGGGTGTTGCACTCAGTCATCCTCTGTGTTGGGAAAAGACGCCGTGCCTCCATTTTTGGTGTGGTACTCCCTTCAGCTGTTTCACCTCCTCTTGGTTCGGTCCTTTCCAGACTCTGCTCTTGGCAGGGTGTAGACTGGCTGTTACCACCTCCAGGGGCAAAAACCGGGAAGTCACTTTCACTGTCTGTCTCCATGGGTCGTCCATCACTGATGAGCTCACTGCGTTCGTCATCTGCCTCCTCCCCGCCCTGCAGCTCTGGGCTTAGTGCACTGGACTCTGCTCCAGTCAGGAATGTGATGGAGGAAGTGGTGGAGTAGTCTGAGGTGATGGAGCTCACCTCTGCACCGGCAGACGCCCCTGGACCTCCTCCTAATCCAACACATGCTCCTGCAGGAAGATCAGCAGATGCTCCTGCAGTCCACTTCTTCGATCTTGACCGTGAAACTGACGCACCAGAGCTCATGGTCCCGAGGTCTGAGATGTTTTCATCGAGCTGGGACGGAGGATCTGACAAGGACGATTTCCCCTGAAGAGCTGTTTGGAAGCCAGAGATATTTGGGGATGGGGAAGGTAACGGTGAGGGGTGTCTGGGAGGAGTCGGCTCCTTCAGGAATAAAGAGTTTCTATGCTCTCTCTTAGCTTTAGCAGTGAGCTCCATAGTTCTCCCGTTCTCTTTTCTCTCCTCTGCTCGTGCTGCTTGCTTTATGTTGGGTTTTGCGTTGGGGCTAGGACGAGTCTCGCTTTGTGCCTCAGTCTGGAGGCTGTGGTGGTTCGACTTCTGGCCAGGGATTTCCTTCTTGGGGAACACAGCGTCTAGATCATCATCTGAGCTGCTAGGCTGCGGCTTCTCCTTTGACTTCTTTCTTTTGCGGCTGGCTGCAGCAAAGATGGAGGAGACCAGGAGCTCTCGGCTGGCCTGGTCCTTCCCTGAGCCCCAGGAACCCTGCAGGACAGGGAAAGAGAGAAGAAAGAAACAGAGGAGGAGAATACCACAGTGAGTACTTCCAATGCTTAGAAACACAAGGAGGAAAGAGAACAAAAACCCTTCACCCCTGCCTGGAAACTTAAACCTGTACTCAACCTGCTCCCGTGAAGCACCACAGACCAGAGAAGTGGACAAAGAGAGGAACATTAACAGGCATCGACAACAGGGAGCACATTGTTGTTTCCATGCCGGTCTCGAAGCGGAAGCAGGAGAAGCAGCAGCACAGCATGAACTGAAGCATCCCTGCATTTAGCCTTGACATGACAGCCAAATGAAAGCAGTGCTGGGTGGAAAGCACCTGCTTCTGCTGATGAAACTACTTTTTTTTCAATCTCCTAAGAAGCAACTGCATAATCCTGAGCCACAGTTTAATGTGTCATAAAGCAGAAATCTTATCAAATGAGGCTGCAGCTCACTGGATGTAAAGTAGGCTTTGTCTGGTCAGCACTGAGACGATTCATTGGATAAACTTAAAGCCTTGGTTCACCAAAACACCAAATTAAATTAATAAATATTTTAAAAAAAGAAAATAAATTCCTAAAGAAAACACGTTTTCTTACTTAGCTTAAGTGGTATGTTGAGATTTGCTCAGGAGTTTTATTCACGACCACTAACTGGTTTCTGCTGGCATGCCCCTGCTATGTTACATGGCTTGTTCATCTCAATGGATGAAATTAGCCTGTGATACTGAATGATAGACGGGACATTTGTCCAATTACCTGCCCAGAATTTTTTTTAGAGTCCACCTGAAATGAATAAAGTCTTTTAAATCCTTTGAGATCACGTCCCTCTCATCACATCACTCATTTAACTATATGAGCCAACATTTAAATGATCTGTTTCTTTGTACTTTTTCATCAAAATGAAATCACATTTCTTCCCTGTTAAGAAAAAAAAATAGTATGTGAGTTTCATCATCTTGCCCAGAGCAGTCTCAATTGTTCATGATTCCCTAATTTATTCATTTATTCATTTTTTGGATTTGAGAGAGAGAGAGAGAGAAATGGGAGTTTTGGCACGAGTGTCTGTGAAAATGGGCAAATGCATGTGAGCCACATCTGACGGATGACAGTGGGCACCTCTGTTAATTTACAGGCCAACAACAGCCTCTACCACAGTAATCCCCCATGTTTGTTATGATATGTTCCACATTTCAGCGGTCCAATCAAATTCCTCCAAACGTTTTATCCCATCTGTTTATGCCAGAAAGACGTCACGAGATGGAGTTTAGATATTCTCAAAATGCTGTTTCAGGTGGATTTTAAAGCACGTGTCCTTTACCAAACAGTGTGCAATGACAACTTCCCAGGTGGTTCTGTGGATTAAGTCATCTGATTCATCAGGTTCATTTTCTACACATGTAACAAAGGCTAAGATACCACAAAAGCTGAGTAAGAAAATGATTTTTTTTTAGGTGACTTGGGTGAAACAACACTTTTGTCGTAGGTTGCCATAAGTTTATCAGATGTTGGTCATGACTGGAGGTGGAGGCGATCTCTCCCGCTCGTCACCTACCTCCTCTCATTCTACACTAGCAGTGGCCTGAGATGGTTAACACTGGGCAAACCAACACACTCACCTTTGATTTGGCTGAGTCACTAGTCGGTGAATCTGTGGAGAAAAGAGAGAAAAGAGGGACGAGTTAGATGACCTCACACCAAACGCAAAGACACATCAAGGAGGTGATGAACTGGGGGAGGGGGGGAGGAAAAGAGAACCATGTCGATGAGGAGGATCATGTGGATAGAGCAGACAACACTGATGATAAGTGAGCACAGACATGAGCAGCCAACAGGCCATGCTTCACACAGCGACAAATGAGCTCTATGTCAAAGTCCACACAGCACGAGGCACGTGACGCTCTTTCTCCAACTCTGACACTCACCTGCACATCGAGTGCAAGTCCACAACAGATTGCTTTAATCTTTCCTCAAGTTTTTTAGTGATACTGAGTGCAACTTCAGCAATGAGCACAGCAAGTACATTTAACAGCAGCAGAGCAGTGAGGCAGATATGTGCCATGCAACACAATGATGGTGATTAATGTGACGTTACTAAGGATATCCGTCCAGGTACGCAGACGTGAACGGTACTGTTCATCTGAAACCACAGACACGTAATGCTGCGGCTAGCTTCGAGGCTGCTTTTTTCAGTCCTTAGTTTCTTTCCCTCTCAAAATTACAAAAAGAATTTATTTTTTCTTTACAAAAGAAGAAAACAAAAGAGGTCACAGTTCTTAAATGCTAAATGTTATTAATCTTAATCGGTGGTTCACAACATTTTAGGCTTAAAGAAAAATCTACTGTCCGCCTGATGTCGTCACTGTCGAATTAGAACCATGTGCATCTCCAAAATGGAAACTCTACACGAGCTAAGCTTCCAAAACCACTCTTCAACCATTTTATCTGCTCAATACTCAATTCTTGATTTATTGACAATCACCAGATTTGGAGAAACATGGTTTCGTTTCGACAGCAAAGAGTTTAGAGGCTCAATCAAGGAGCGGAGTTCCCTTCTCACATTTTAAAAAATATACTAAAAAATAAATAAATAAAAAGAAAAATTCTTCAGCGTTTTTAAGAAATGAAGCAAAAAGAAAAGAGAAGAGAAGAATCTGAAAGTCTTTAAATGTATAATATTAGAGCTGCAACAATTATTTGACTAATCAATAGTCGATAGAAAATTAAACACCAACTATTTGGATAATCAATTGTCTCAGAATTGCTGGTTCAGTCTCTTAAATGTGAGGATTTGCTGCTTTTTGTGTCTTTATGTTAATTAATGAGGAGTCTTTGGCTTTTGGGCTTTTTGGACAAAAGATGCAATCTGAAGACGTCATATTGGGCTCTGGAAAATTGAAATGAGCATTTTTCACACTTTCATGACTTCATGGAATGAACCATTTATAGTGAAATTAATTGGCAGATTATCCAATAATGAAAATAATGGTTAGTTGCAGCCCTGTATAATATGTAACATTTCTGAATTGAAAACTTGATGAGTGCATCTTTAATATACATTTTGTGAAGTTGTGGACAATCCAAAATGTTTCCAACAATGTTCACACTCAGAGACATTTGTGATGGGAAAACTCAGGGAGCCTAAATAAAGTAGCCTAACATTAACAAAATTTAGCCTGCATGTAGGTCGTGAACTATCTGTTTAAAGATGAAGAAAACAAGGTAACGCACCTGTTTGGACTTTTCGTATTTGGTTCAACAGACACAATTTGATAAATACTACAAAAGAAAAAGTTTGTTTTCCGACCTTACTGACGGACGATGCAAAAGTTCTTCGTTTTGTTTGTAACTGTGATGATGAACTAAAGTTTGACGATAAGCTGAAGTGATGAAGCAACGTGAGATGCCATGACAACAGTGACACGGCAATGACAGAGACGGCGATGGAAGAAACCAAAAAAATAACAGTGGAGTGACAGAGTGACAGGGGGTCACAGAGGGGCTAGCTATATGAAAAGAGAGGACACTACATGAGAAAGAGAGTGTCAGCAAGGAAAACCTATAATCAGTCCTCACCTGCGTGTATCATCCTTCGTTTCTAGCTAAAATTTGTTGTTGTTGTTGTTGTTTGTGTGACATAGCCAAGCCCCCCTATACACCCCTTGCAATACAGATGATGGCACGATATGCAAGTGCACACTGACTGGTGACGTAGAAACCATACCATGCTATCTCTCCTGTTGGCAAGCTTGCGAGACAGTGAGGAGAGACAGCGGAGACCTTTCAGACAGTAGCACCGGCCTGTGTTAGGTACACTCTGATAGAAAACCTACAACACCGGACACTGCACAGTACCGTGTAGCCGCTTCGCTTCCCCTTTTCCTCACGGTTCCATTGTTTAATGCTTTTGTTTTCTTGTCTTGCACTTAAAAGAACTGCGGGTTCCTGCAGACTAGGCAGCTACACTGGGGGCAACAATCCTCCTTCTTCCTACAGTTCCAGCTGTCCATCACGGACATTATAGAGTCCATCAGTGTCATCATGGTGTGATAGACTCCTCCCACTTGGCCTGTGTCAAGATCAGTATGTGTGAATGCTGGGAAAGCCTTTAGGACACCCGACAGAGCCTCACTAGAGACAGAGGAATCAGAGGTCGCCTTTCACTGTAAAAACATCTATTTCTGACGTGGTAAACAACATGCCGTATTAGTGCAACAGTAGGCGGGATAAAGGAGGGTATAAACGGACACAGGGATTAGAAAAAGGAAAGGGACATCTAAATCTGTTAAGTGTTTTACAGGCTAACAAAAAGCGAGTAAGAGGGGATAAATCTCTTGAAGCAAAATGAGGAAGCATAACAATTTATTGCATCCTGTCATCTTCGAGTGATGCAAATAAACTGCCCACTGAAACCCACACAGGCGTTTGGACTCATGGTTAGCCATAGACATTTCTATCTAGTGGCAACAGCCAAAGAAGCAAAGGAGAAGCTGGGCCTACAGGAAGAAGCAGCGTTATCATCAACATTTGTTGCTAGGTTACACACCGGTCCCTCCTGACCACAGCAGAGAAAAGGGAAGAGAAAGGTGAACCCACCAAAGAGTCGGTCTGCCAAAGTGTTACCTGATACTTCACCCTGCGACGTGCCCGTACGGCCGATGTTGGTGAGCAGGTGGTCAATGTTGGGGACGGGCTGAGACTCCACAGCGCTCTCCTCCTGGGACACAGTCTGAAGGGAGCAAAAGTAACACAGTTAATATACAGTTGGTATAACACAAGTCAGACTCCATGAACCTTTGGGACTACAAAAAAAATTAACAAAAAAACCAAAAAAAATCTGCAGTAACAAAGTAAAGTTTCTCCTTATGTAAGAAATTTCAAATCGTGTACGTAAAAATCATAGAGGGCGGTTTGCTGAAAAGTATTTATATTTGTAACCGACTTAAAGGGCCACACCAGTCACTACATTGCCCTTTATCAACATGGGCCACATAGCTTACATAAACCCCGCCCCTTTCCCCCCCAAATAGCTTTATCTATGAGTGTCTGCTTACATTTTGTCCAGATTCAATAAACATTGTGGAAAGTACCTAAAAATGTGACAACATTAGCAAAAAAGAACATCTGTGTCAAAATCCTTCTTCACGCTAATATTTGAGCCAGGAAGGCAGCACTTGTAAGGAACTATTTTTCCATTTAATAACTTTCGTCATGGCTTCTGGCTCCCTCTCTCTCTCGTTCAGCAATTTTTGACCAAATAAATGCAAAGAAAATTCTCTTCAGAAGGGTGAGTTACCTGTACCTAGCAACTTTCACATGTCCTATGGTGTTTCTATACCCTGTTTCGGTATGAATGGCAGTGACTGAAGCTTAAAATGCAGTCTGAGATCTACTAAAGTAAACACATGGTTGAATGTTAACATTTGCAGAAGATAGGAGTGATCTCTACTAATGTTGACAAGTCAAAAATTTACTGGTATGGTCCTTTAAATTCCCCTTTTGGGATGGATAAATGATTTTAAATTGAACTGAATTGGAGAGAACAGAATCAGAAGAATTTAATGGCAGTCATGCCGATACCCACCACTGGATCTTCATTTCCTTCTTCAGTGAAAAACCAGTCATACTAAAGAGAAAAAAAAAAGTGTTAAATTTAATAATAATTTTTGTCTTCTTAACATGTGAGGTTAGCTTAACCTTTTAAAAAGCTCACATTCTGAATGAGGGTCTCCACGATCCTGTACTGGTCTGGCATGTGTGTCACCATGTGGGTCATGTTGTCCTCGGTGGTGCGCACCAGAGTCGGACCAAACACGATGGCCAAGTTCCTCGGCTCCATCTAACAAACAAGACAATGAGTTCTTATTGTACATCCACACTCCTCTGCTCACAGCTTATGTCCAAATTAAGGCACGTCTTGATCACAAACCTTATTCTTCTCTGAGTTTTCAGCCACAGTTTTGAGATGAGCTGACAGGAACTTGAGGGTCTCATAATGATGATCTGGCAACTCATGAAGCTTGAGCAAATGGAGAAGGTTCGTTTTAACATTTTTGTTGCAATTCATCAGGGTACATCTCTCCGTAGAAAGTGTGAACAGGTTGTAAAAAAGAAGACAAAAAGACAAACTTGAAAATAAAATGATTAAAAGTTGCTCACCAGCCTCTTGAGCACTTTGAGTCTCTCCACTGGGTCCTCTGTTCTGTTAGCTTCTATAAAATCCGCATACTTTTCTGCAGGTAAAGAAGAGAAATTAAGCAAAAGGTTGCAGTTCTCATTTTTGACCACTAGATGTCATGAACAACCTTTAGAAAAAGCAACCTACCATTGGTGAACAACGGCTCTGGAAGTTTTCGAAAGAAGGACTTGAGTAAACTGCTGATCACATTGAGGTCCCTCCATTTCTGTAACGCATGAAATCAGGGTATAATTTAAACTTTTTATTTTACTTTTGAATTATCCTGATGTCTAGTCAACATATGACCGTTTTGGATTCATTTTCAATACACAGTCAAGGTGCTGTAGCTCTGACTACTGCACTGGGAGACTTCAAGGAGAGTTTAATTAAAGCAACATGGATCGATAGAGTGACTCACATCATCCTGGATATCGATGTCGTTCATGCCCTTGTTATTGAGCTCCTCCTGCATGTTGGAGATTGCAGCGTTGTTTCCTGGGACTCTGTAGATGCCTGTGTACTCCAGCCCCCTCTCCTCCACCAGCTTACAACAGACCTCCACAATCAGGGGCACAAACTACAACACAGACACACAGTTCACTTTTACTAATAGAAGAAAAAGAGCAAATGAACCACACCTCACTGCACTCAAAATTAATGAAGGAAATGCATAAAAAAGTACAGAAAAAGCCCGACATGGGAGATGCAATACATCGATTTTTGTTTCTCCGTGAATGTATCATTTTTTTCTTTTTGGCGTTTTTATGGCAAATCCAGTCAGCACAGACCTTGTTGTTCTGTGCAGGCGGACAGTCGTCCAGCCGGACTCCGAATGTGACTCCAGGAGACGGCTTCTTCTCGAAAGGTTTCCTCATCAGCCCCGGGATGCCCTTCCTCCAAGTCCCTTTATCCTTGGGAGGGCTTGTGTCATCTAGATGCAACATAGATTTTAATGCACGTGCGCAACATATTTACCATTATTAGTTGAAATATAATAAATCTAAGTGATTTTTACTTGCAAAAACATGAGCTGCAAAGAGGAGACAAACGTATATTACATGGAGTGTTTGTTTTCTCACCTTTGTGCATGTTCTTCCTTTCCTGCTCTGGTTTTGGTGAGTGTGGACTCGTTGATTTGGTCTCTCCTTTACCTCCCAGCAGCGTGTGTCTGATGCTCAGCGACTGGCGGGATGGTTTCGGCGATGGCTCCGTCTTGCTGCCTGTCGGGCTGGTGGAAACGTGGACGTAAAACTCAAAATGAACTTTGCAGTAAGAGCAAACTCATCTAGCATCGCGTGCAAAGTTCTCCCTCGCAAGAGGACCACCCTTTTCTTTGTCCCCTCCCTCTTCCCCCTTACCTCATCAAGGTGTTGTACTCCTTGATCTTCCTGCTGATGAGGTCATGGCTGGTGAAGAGCGCGTTCTAAAAAAAGAAAGAAAAGGGAAGGAAGGAAAGGGACACAATAGGTGATGGTTAAGGCATCAGGTGCAACAGCTCCCTTCACCCCCTCCTGACAGGCCATAAAGAATCTTTATATAACCTGCTGCTATCAGGTGACACAGGTAAGACCACTGGAATGTGATAGTATGGACAGTGAAGTTAGGTCACAAAAAGAGAGGAAAGACAGGCTTAAATTTCCCATGGGGAGAGATCCACCTACTTTAAGACCCAGCAGAGTGAGCATACAGTAAACAATCTAATGTTTCACATTATTTGCTGGATAATGTTACATATTTGATCGGAATTATTTTGGCACAAACAGAGCAAAAAAAAAAAATAAATAAAAATAGAATCTGCACCTATAAAAATTCCCAGGTCAGACAAACTTCGTGTAACTCACTCATTTCAGCAAAATTCAAGTTGACTTATTCAAGCCTCCAAAACCCAAAGATATTATTTTACTGTCATACAGAAAAACACAGCCAGTAAATATAAACATGTGAGAAGCGGGTCGATCAGCCAAAGAAGTATGATTAACACTAACCCTAAAATTGCTGCATAAGCTGCTTGTTCCACTCAATTAGTGGGCAAGTTTTTTTGACTTGGTATTGGCAATAGGATACAATACACGTCACGATACATTATAATACCATGCATATTGCAATATATTAAGATATTTCACATAGTTCACTGTAAATGTAAAAACAGCAGAAAACAATTTGCTTTATTCAAAATTTCCTCTACAATTTAGTGGATGGTACTGGCAAATTACCAAACACACTAATGTAGATGCAATAACATCAAAATGAAAAATAAGACTGACCCTTTGCTAAGCACCGCCCTCAAACACCAACATACAAACGGGCGTCTGTACAGCCATATAGTCTGACAACCATACGGCTGTGCTCCATAGAAAGCCATGCAGTCTTTTTAAATTTTCTTTATTTTCAGGCTGGTTCTGTGGATTTCGGGCTTGTAGTGGTCAAACGTTGTGTCTGGGGCACTTTTGAAAGTGATGCTCTTCATTCAGCGAGGTTTGAAGCAGATATACAGTCTTTACCTTTTTGAAATCAAACACTGAAAAGTGTAATTTTGTGCTCTGGGTAAAACTGTTCGTGCAACCTCATTTCCTGTTGAACCCCATACAGTTTAACAAGTTATGTCTGCTTCGGTAACCCTTCGATAAACACTGAAGCCATGTTATGTTGTTATTAGTTGATATTAGCTGGTTAGTTTGAGTTACTTATGGCTATGAAGAGCACAAGCAAGCCTGGCTAGCAAAGCAAAAGTCTATGGCTGAAGTCTGGAAATAGCAGCTCTCAACAATTTGCAACGCTAGTAACCCAAACTCGAACCCCACCAAATAGCCAAACATTACTTTTAACTTTAATACACAAAGAGAAGTGTCCTCCACTTGTTCTAAACGGGTCCTATTAGTCACGAGAATCTTAAGTGCACTCTTGCACTTTAACTGGAGGCACTGAAACAGTGCACAAACTAAAACAAACAAAAAAAAAACAAACGGGAAAATAAAGTGCATAAGTGTTCTTTTGTGTCAATGAACTTCGGGCTGGGTTTTGGTAAGGACTAAACAGTATGATATGTATCATGATATCTGGGTCACAACATGATACAGATATCACGATAATAAATACTGTGTTATACTAACATCAGTTTTTTACAACAGACCTAAAGTTGCATTCACAAGAAAGATTTTTAAACAGTGAAACTTTAAGTCTCACTGCTGAAATTCAGCTGATTTTCACATAATAAATGAAGTTTAAAAAAAATTCACCAGTGTCAGCAGCAGCACCAGAAGACCTGAGGCATGAAAAAGGAATATTCTGATATAAATTTAGGTGCTAAAAATATCTCGCTAAAAACAAACAGGCTATGACTTAGATGGGAAAGACCAAGAGGGGATGTGACAGTCGTTACAGGACGACAGGACGGTCATACACAAGCTGACGTAACAGAAGATGTTCACCTGGGCAGCAACCTGCATTGACACACTTGGGCAGCGTCCTACTGAGAATTTTACAAGTTGACATTCCAAAATATGCCAATAAGATCATAAAATAAAAAAGGTGGTGCCAAACCAGTCAGTAATCTGTCAGCCTGTGATGATGATGATACAGTGAACAAATTTATTTTAGTTATGTAACTATTTTTACCTCTGTGGATAAAGGCAGATCCCTTGCACATGCTGCACTTACGTATTTGTTTTTTACGAGGGGATTCTTGCACAAGGATGAAAGTCTTAAGTCCATTACTTGTAATAGTAAGTGCTCTTTTCCTCAGTTTAAATGTGTGACTCTCACCTCCTCATTCAGGTTGCTGTTTTCCTGTATGACTCTGATCCAGGCCAGCATGTCCTCTCGATCCTCAGCCTGAAACAGGTACTCGCAGTCCGACGTGGTCAGCCGCAGCACGTTCTTGCGCTTTGTGTCGCTGTACGAAATGTCAATGAGACAGGCCTTGATGCTGATGGGCAGGGGCTCGTCCACTGCTTGGCAGTTGGCATGAGCATGCCCCTCCTTTTTGTCCTTATATAAGCAGAGGTAGTGGCCTCTCAACACGGCGTACATCTGTTTCCAGGGGCGCATTCCCCCACCAACACGCTGCAGAAATAGGTCATGAGAAAGAGATGAGTTTAAAAAGAAAAATGAAGGGAATTAAACTGTAATCTTTCTGTAAATGTTCCCTTTGTTGGCATTATGACACATAATCATTGCCTTGAGGACAATACGGGAGACAATGTGAGACCTTGTGCAAAGAGGTCAAAGGCAGCTACAAGTTCAAACTGGTCAAACAGGTGACACATATAGTCCAGTCTAACAGAGTCAGACAAAGATATACTCTGGAAACAAGGGCAGCCCTGCTACAGTTTACAAACCGAGTTATACAGTAGGTCATGTAATGCTGGAAGATGTGCACTCAGCTTTCTGTGTCAGTGTGTGAGTTATGTGATGCGACCGGTGTGTGTGCAGTCAGTCCACACCTTGCCCTTGTCAGTGTTCAGCTGCTTGAAGTGCAGCAAACCCTCTTTGGTTGCGTCACAGAAGACGTCAGATGAAGAGTCCCTCCTGGACCCCGAATCTTCAGACGACCTGTCCACAGCCTGAGATGAGAAGAGAAAAACATAAAACCTAGAAATCACACAGAGGACTGGAGCATTTAGTTAAGTAAACGAAAATATGAAGAAAGAGAGAGTAATGTTTGTGATCAAAAGAGTGTAACCTTAGACACCAAGACTGTTGATTTGTCAAATTTTAGGGATAGATATCATTTAAATTTAAAGAAATGGACTCCAGTACACTGTGATTCAATTTAACAGAAAAACCTGATATTTTCTTTACAGCCACTCCCATTTTTCATAAAATATTTCATGACTATTTTATTGGGACAAGTTTAATTTTCTGGGTGTGAATTAAGGAGTTGAGAAAACTTGGCAGGGCAGATAAACCATTGATGTGGCAGGTGAGCACAGCTGGAACAGAACAAACTAAAGTGTTTGATAAGGATTGAATTTACCTTTCTGAGACTTTTCAGACCAGGTATCAAAGTCCTCCTGAATAAAAAGAGAGAAAAAAAAATGATGTGGAAAGAGCTGAAATTGTCTGAGATACAGCACATGAGAGCAAAAG
Source organism: Naso thynnoides (assembly GCA_029783665.1). Taxonomy (NCBI): domain Eukaryota; kingdom Metazoa; phylum Chordata; class Actinopteri; order Acanthuriformes; family Acanthuridae; genus Naso; species Naso thynnoides. The sequence goes on from JAQLOL010000013.1 coordinate 4,833,342, forward strand.
AGGATCATTTTATTTTGACACCTCTGTTTTATTTTGAAAATGACATCGAGTTTCCCATCGTTGTTTGTTTCTTTCATTTCTCTTAATCAGCCCTTAACTCCTGCTTAGGATGACGCTGTCATGAGTGTGTGACTTACCCTCTGCTTTCCTCCCGGTAGTTATCCAGGCCTTCATCGTACGATTTGGATCGCTCTGTTTTACTACCCGAATCTGACTCAATAATTGTGAGACGGAGAGAATCTATTAAGAGAATGTAAACAATTATTTTTCTTTACTATTCTTATCATGTACTCTCATGTCCAGTAGACCCAATTCGCTGCTCTGACACGAATGTACCTTGGTCATGTGACAGCTGGCGTCGAATGAGAGGGGACGGAGAGGTGGGGCTGGGCGGGATGGTGGTGATGATGGGCGCTCCAGATATCACAGCAGAGGCAGGAATGTGTGTGCTGTCCTGGTCAGTGCTGGGACTCGATGGTTCATCTGAGGACAGACAAAAGAGGAAATATGTGACAAGGCAAGAGAACACAGAGCATCTTAAGTTAGAACTGATTCTTTGCTAAACTCCATCCCTGAGCCAGAATTATTCAATCATAGCTTAGCAACAGACGCAGCAGGTGTGTTAAGTTTTGGATTTCTCCACATGCTAAAGCTGTAAGCGTGGGGCTCATAAAAAAACATCACCCTGAGAAGTTTTAAGGCCAATAACCCTTTGAAAAACAAAAACACGAGTGCTTGAATGTTGTAAATGAATTAAACCGAGTTTTACTGCTTTAACATAAGCTACAATTGTTAGCACGTCCAGCTAACTAGCTACAACAGTAACCGTTTGTAGCTTCTGAGGCACATCATTAGCTAGCAAAATGTATGTTTTGGGATTACATGTTACGTAATACGTGTGGAAACTTGCTCTTCATTGGATTTAGGGGAGTTTTCCACTCAAACCCCAGCGTTAAAAGTGACAACATAGCTGTGCACTGTTTGATAACACTTACAATTGAGTAAACTAAACAGCCAAGAGGGTCATTTTAGGTTAAATTCAGGTGAAAGTCCTCTAAGAGTGCAGCTCTGGCTACCAGTTCGGCTATAGCGTGCACCAGGAAATATCACACTGTAAATTAAATCAAGCAAAAACAATGTCTAATTCATCTCTGCTATCTCAGACTAAATAAACACTTCAGAAGAGGGCAATAAAAAGCTGTGATAAGGGTGTGTTGCCGACAGAGACGCAGTCAGCCAGTAGATAAAATGTTTCTGTACAGATAAGCTGGAACACACCTTCTCTCTAAAACACACATAAGCAGCATAGTCAGCTAACATTACATCATCAAAGACAGGACTGTGTCAGTATCAGCAAGCGACAAGCCCTAAAAACAAATTAAGAGGCGTGTACGATGGACAAACACCTTCAGTATTGAGTCATTTCTACGTATGTGCTGATGCAAAAAAAAATTTAAATCCCACTCGACAGATGCAGCCGTCAGTGTTATTTAACTTTATTCGAAAAAGCCAGAGTGCCTTCACAGTTCTGTCTAAAAGATCCAGAGCAAAAAAAAAAGAAGAAGATCTAAATGGTAAAACTCCACTGATGCAAATCTTTAATTTGCAATGGGACAGCTTAATGTGAACCATCTTAAATGTTTGTTAGCAGTGTTCAGTCCACTGTTGTGAAATCTCTCTCTCTCAAACCTCTTAGGCATCTCCCGTGACACTTTAAACCTCAACTCTGTTAGGACAGGCACATGCCCGTTTCAGTCATTTGTTTAAATAAGCTACCTCCAACCCTGTTTCTGGGAAGACTGAGGCCGTCACTGATGTCTCACACGTACAATTACAACTTCTTTTTTGGGTGATATCAGTCGTAGACATCAAGACTGAGTAAGCTTTAAACAGTGGATGCAACAGCATTAGTCTTTAAA
>JAQLOL010000013.1:4854729-4887975 GCA_029783665.1 Naso thynnoides
TTTCTACGGTTACCCCAACTGCAGGCAATGTGACTGCAACGAGGCAGGAACTGAGGAGGAAGTGTGTGACTCCTTTACAGGACAGTGTGTCTGCAAGGTGGGGCAGCGCACGCACACACACACACACACACACACACACACACAGGTCCTCACAGTGTGTTCTAACTTACTGTTTCTTCTGTCCACCTGCAGGAGAACGTCCAGGGTCCTCGATGCGATCAGTGCAGAGTTGGTACGTTCCACTTGGACCCGACCAACCCGAAGGGCTGCACCAGCTGCTTCTGCTTCGGAGCCACTGACCGCTGCCGCAGCTCGGACAAGAGACGCACAGAGGTTTGTTTGTCACTTTGAACTTTATCCGGTCATGACGCAGCTAACAGAGACAGAAGCTTCTGTCTCGTCTCCCGTCTCTTCTCTCTCATTCGTTCATCCCTTCTTTATCCTTCTCCTCTAACGGTAGATTATGAACATGGAGGGCTGGGTGCTGCTCGGTGCGGACAGACAGGAAGTGCCGGTTGCTGTGTATCCGGATCAGGACCTTGTAGAGGCTGACCTCAGTGATGTGCCAGATGTCTACCAGGACCTCCACTGGCATGCCCCGAGGACTTACCTGGGTGACAAGGTGAGAGAGGAGGAGCAGCATGTGGAGGTGGGACTTAGTAGCCGTTTTTACATAGAGACCACACGTTAGTGCCCGTTGATGGCTCCCCAGTAACCCGCTTCTGTTCGTTCAATGTTATTTACACAGAACCAAGCAGCGCGTCTTTACGCTGTGACAGTCATTTCACACAGCACAGGCGTCGCTCGACCCCGGCTCCACCTCTGGCTCCACCTCTGGCTCGCCTCTGATACTGGCCCCGAAGGCGGGTTGTTGGTGGTGGCTTGCTCTCTTGAACCGTCTTCCCTTTTCACGCGGTGGTGGAGTTTTTTGGCATCATAGGGTTAGGGTTGCATCGGCGGACGTCCATTGGCAGTTTTTAAATAAACTGAACAAGTTGGGCATGACGAGGCAAACAGGGCTGGTTTGAATCCGTGTCTGAAATTCTTTAGTGTTTCTTTAAATCCGGTGGAGATGTGGAGGTGTGTTTTGTTTATTTATCTAATCCAATCAGTTTTTGTGCTGACTCACTGAGATGGACTGAGGATGTTTCTCATGGATGGCAGATGTGGCTTAGTTAAATGCAGATAACAAATCAATAAAACCTAAACACAGCACATGCAGGGATCATGAATTAAGGTGTGTCCCCGTCAAAGTCCTCAGTGCACTCGTTCACTTTAAAGACAGTCTGGATTTGATGAGTTCATCATCTTTTGTCCGGTCGGTGCTGAATGTTTCTCAGCTCGAGGAAGGCAGCACATGAAGCTCGTGAAGCTAAATCTGCAACCAGCTGACGGCTCGGTGTGAGGAGTGGAAGCAGAGGGAATCAACAAACCTGCTTCAGCACAAAACCTCCTGTTGAACCATAATCGTCTGGATTACACAAACTAGATGCTGCATGTGAGCTGTAGATGTGCTGCTTAATGGACTTTGTTAAGTTCAGACAGAGACAGGCTGTTTGCCCGTTTACAGTGTTTAAGATAAGCTGAGATAATCTCCTGGCTCCCACAGACAGTTGAACAGACAGATTTTATCATGTGACTCATGGCAACAAAGCAACTATGACTAAATCCCAAAACGTGGAGTTATTCTTGAAGAGAAAAAGCAAAAACTTCTTAAATGTTAAATGTCGTTCAAGTGCGAGCAGACATGTGAGATTGTTGCCTGAATAAAATGCAAAGTCCGACATCTTTCCTCTTTGCGTTGCCTCTTGTTTAATTCCTTTGAAATCTCATATGAAGCTCTTTATTTTTTTTATTTGCCTTGTTTTTGAGAAGTTCCGAGCAAATTAACTTGCCTTGTCGTCACAAAGTATAAATACATCGCACAAGACAGACACACCCACATTACGCAGACAGACAGACAGATGTCTCCCACATCCTGATCCCGAGGCTCAGACGAGGTGTTTGGATACAGATCAGTGTTTCGTCTCGACGTTTGAATCGACGGCTTTCATGTGTGATTCAGCCAGCATCAGTCTGCATCTGATGCTTCGATTTCAATCCCCGACTGAGTCCTGTTACGCTCCATGAAGCAGCTTCAAATGTCAGCTCCGCCAAAACCTGCATGGTTACCACAGAAGTGAGAGCAGGGGCCTTTGTTTCTGTGCAGCCTGAATGTCAAGATTAAAGCTGCGTGTCTGTCTCTCTGTCTGCTTTTCCTGTCTCTCCATCCTGCCTTAGTGCCCGGTTTTATTTTTTTTCTTTCTGCCTCATTGCCAGTGTTTTAAGTGGGCCGGTACGCACCAGTACACAATTCCCACCACTTCTAGATTTTACCCGTCTGGCGTACTGTGACTTTGCACAGCGTACCGCGACCTCTCACAAGCTCTCAGCTTTCTTTCCTGTATCGTATTCTTCATATCAGAGTGTCTCTTAACAATTCATAGTGACTCATAAATTTCATTAGGGTGCACCACATGGTGCTTGGCTCTCTCTCTCTCGCACGGAGCATGTGACGCTCACTTGTTTGTTCTCCTGGAAGTGGAACATCACATTAACACTAACTCACGAGTCACGGCAGCGTTGTGTAACCGGGGAAAAGCAAAGGAATCAAAAAATCGCCAGTAAAGTTGGCGTGGGAAGGCGAACCGGAACGAGTTCTGATGATGACGTAGCAGAAAACTAAAAGTTGTATGTTTAATAAATTGATTTTGTGAAAGTCAGCGTTATCTTTTATTCACTGTGGAAACTGTGGAAAAGAATGTAGACAATTACTTGATCATTTACTGATACCGGCCACCTGATTCACATGCAGGTGAGTAAGGGGAGTTCCAGCACTTATTCTTTTCCACGTATAACGCTGCTCACTGCTGTTCATCGCTTTGTGCTGTCTTCATGTTTGTACTTTACATCTTAATGTTGTCTGTCCCCGACTCAACAGGTCTCCTCCTATGGAGGTTATCTGAGGTATCGTCTCCACACTCAGACCATGAGAGGCGACGTGTTGTCTCTGCCTGCGGAGGCCTCAAGGCCTGACATCATCCTCAAGGTACAAAACACAGAAATGTCTCTGTGGCGCTGTTTGATGCACAAGCATATGCAGATTATATCCACGCATGTGCCCAGAGAGAGATTTCCTCCCGTCAAACCCCGTCTGGGTGTTTTTGTGCTCCTGCAGGGGAACCAGATGACCCTGGTGTTCATGGAGAGAGAGTACTCGTCACCTGAAGAGCCTCACCTGGGAATAGTTCACATGGTCGAGGTAAATTCTCCTTCACAGATCAGGTTTTGGGTTCGGGCGAGGCGGGAGGTTTGATGAGGGAAGCAGAATTAAACACAGACCAGCAGCCACACGTCGGATTTTCTCTCTTACCAAAATAATGTTGTCATGGTTAGAAATCTGAGATGGAAACAAGAGCTCTCAAGTTATTATGTGGAGATTTTACAATTTGGCAACCTCTAGAATCTCCACCTGCTTCTTCTGCAGATCTGTGTTATTATTAATATGAGTGCAACTTTAAATTGTGTAAAAAAAAAGAGACCTTTAATTCAGTTGCTTGAGGATTGACAGATTTGCAAAGATCTTCATTTTTTGAAGTTTTTTCCATGTGAAAAAGTGAATTTTTCCTTCTGGCCTCACTCAAGTTTGGTGATCTGCTTGTTCCACGTTAGTGGGCTTCATGAATATGAAAGCTTTTTTTTTTTTTTGCATTTCTGCTGGAGGAAAAACAAGCATAAGCAGAGGCTTTGTCAGTGGAAAAATGTCCAATCACTACTAAGTTAAGAGCCATTCTTTTCAAGTTTCTCAGAACTGATGTCTTTCCAGTGGAGATGTAACCATACGAAAATTTAACATCACAATTATAGTGACCAAAATCATCATGGTTATCAGTATTATCCCGGTGTTGGTAAAATGTGCTGAAAATGTCCAGAAACTGTTGGTAACAGTGCTCAGAATCAAGAATATGCAAATACAAACCCGGCAAGTCTGCACAGAAAATACGTCATCCTCCATCTTTGAGCTCCTCTGCATATCGAATCATTACCAGTCGTTTGTTTTACGACAGTGATGTCGTGTCCTTAAATTGGGTTTTGACCTTTAATGTGATGTAAAGAACTACTGAGTATTTAGCAGGTTGGTCTTGTTTCCTCATTTGTATGTTAGTGTGTTCGTTTGTTTGTATGTTTATTTTGTTCCTTATTTTGTTTGCCATTTGCTGGACGACACACGTTGGCTTGTTTTAACTTTGTCCAAATTCAGCTCTCAAGAGTCACTGTGGAAACTCACTTCTCACCTCCTCTCTCCCCCCTCTCTCCCTCCCTCCCCTCGCCTCCTCTTTACCCCCTTTCAACTCTTCTTTTATCCTCTCTCCTCTCACCTCCTCTCTCCTCCTCCTCCTCCCTCCTCCCTCCCCTCACAGGGAAGCTTCCGTCACGCTCAGACTGGTAACTTGGTGTCTCGGGAGGAGCTGATGATGGTTTTGGTCGCTCTCGAGTCCCTGCAGATCCGAGCTCTGCACTCCCAGTCGGCTCACTCTGTGTCGCTCCGTGGCGCTGTGCTGGAGGGCGCCGAAAACCTGCCCGCTGGTCGCCATGCCAACAACGTGGAGATCTGCATGTGTCCTGCAAACTACCTGGGAGACTCGTGTCAGGTGAGGGACCGGCAGCAGGTTGTTTATCTGTATTTTGTGTTTGTTTGATTCGATGGAATCGATCCAAGAACGTCTGCAGGATGTGAGGAAAGTGTCATAAAATCTTTCGCTTCATTTCGCTGCTATCACTTGAAAACAATTAAAGTAATGAATGAGCAAAAAATAATCCATTAATCTGTAGTTACATTTTTAATCAGCAAGTCTTCAGTGAAAATGATCTTGCACTTGTTGGACTGTTTTTGTGTTTCTCTCCCGTCTTTAGAAATGTGCTCCAGGTTACTACAGAGACACGATCGGCCTGTTTCTGGGGAAATGTGTCCCCTGTAACTGTAACGGACACTCCGACGAGTGTCTGGATGGATCTGGAATCTGTGTGGTGAGGACTTTTCAGTCATGAATGTTTTCCTTCGCACACAAACCTCCAGCATTGATCATGGATCAGTCACTGTCATTGTTTTTCCTCTGTGACCATCAGAACTGCCAGCACAACACAGCGGGCGACCACTGTGAGAAGTGCCAGGGTGGTTTCCTTGGAAACAACAGTCTTGACGGACAGGCAGTGTCATGCTCCAGCTGTCCCTGCCCGCTGAGGGTCCCGTCCAACAAGTCAGTATCTTGAAAGTTCCTTTTTCTTCCTCTTTTCTCAAGATTTCTCTGTGAACTCGGTGTGGGAATGGTCACAAAAACGTTTAACGGACTTAGAATTAATGTGGATTTGGACAGCAGTTCCATTGTTTCCATTCAAAAATCACTGCCATCACCCATCAAAGTTATCCGACGGATTCGGCTGTGCTTTAAAAATTTTAATAAATGTAACACAGAAAACTTGCAAAGCTGAAAAACAGACATAAAACTAAAAAAGAAATATTAAAATGTGAAATACAACTTTAAATACAAGATTACACAACTAAAAAAAGTTGGCCTATTTCAGCCTTTTAGGGCTTAAGAATGTAAAATGAACTGAAAGGAAAACAGACATCATGTGACAACACTGGCTGTAAGCTGACAAGCTGCATTAAGTTTACTTTCTAACTTCTGAACGTTGTTTTAGCTCAGTTAGTTTATGAACTTAAAATGTCTCTCAGTGGGCACTGTGTCTGAATCTCACTACGTTTTATTATTAAAGTAATTTAGGATTGGTGAAAGGAAAGCAGCGCGAGAAAAAAAAATTCACTCACATCCACAAAGTAACTAAATCTAGACTGTTCTCGCTGTATAAATTGGCAAAAGGGACTTTTTTTTTTCTTTTGCTTTCTCTTCTTTTTTGGGATTATGACAGAATTGACATGTGGGGAATGAGATGATGTCTGTGAACCTGAGGAATGAAAACATATGTATCTTAAGTTGAAACACTGTTGGTGTTGTTTTATTTCACTTGGTAGGCTTCAACTTTTCCGTTTGATTTTGATTTCAGTCATATCGAGCTTTTATCATAGGAGGACATGGATTGAATAAAGAAGGCTGACAGTGACCTGGTCTAAAAAAAACCAACGATGTTTTTATTTTCCCCAACAGTTAAGCATGAGAGAGTGCACGTCGTCTAACGTTAGCTGCCTTCTTTGCCTTGTTGCTCATCTTGCGTGACCTGAGTAATGAAAGTCTATGAACTTTTACAAACGGCCAAGAAGACCAAAATTAAAAGAGCAAGGTTTTTGTTTGATTTTTTTCCAAACGGTTGTTGTTTACTGCCTGTGTGCAGAGCCTCTCCCGTCCTCTCTTTCAGCGTCACTCCCATGATTTCTCCCTGAACTAAACTTTTTTTTTTTTAAATGTGTGTGTCTCTGTAGTTTCGCCGAGGGTTGTGTGCAGAAAGGCGAGCGGATGCAGTGTCTGTGTAAGCCGGGTTACGCTGGACCGCACTGTGAAAGGTGAACGACCTCCTCCACACCGTGTGTGTGTGTGTGTGTGTGTGTGTTGGCAAAACTCTTTTTGAGGACATTAGTTTACACGCAGCGAGTCGGAAAAAGTTCCGTAAACAAGATTTCATGCTTGACTTCTAACGCAGGTGTGCCCCCGGTTACTACGGCAACCCCATGGTGCTTGGCAGTAGGTGTGAACCTTGCAATTGCCACGACAACACGGATCCCAACATGCTGTTCACCGACTGTCACCCGCTGACCGGCGAGTGCCTCAGCTGTATGCATCACACAGCCGGGCCTCACTGCGACACCTGCGCTCCTGGTTTCTACGGCGACGCCATCAGCGCCAAAAACTGCACGAGTGAGTTCCGCTTCAAGCTCGGTTCCACCCGAGTTCAGTCCACATGTTCATGTGCTCATCAGGCTGTCAGTGATTTCAGTGAAGATGAAGAAAGTGATGAATCTTGTTTTCTTTATCACAGAATGTAACTGCTCTCCGTGCGGCACTGAGTCATGTGACCCTCGGACCGGCGAGTGTCGCTGTAAAACAGGAGTCACGGGGTCTCGCTGTGAGCGCTGTGCGGTAAGAGTTCAGCGACTGAAGGCTGTTGAGTCATCGCCGTGGATTATGAAACTGAGGGTTGAATTCAGAAAGAACGGATTGCGCCCGATTACAGCACCGGGATTTGTGCAGAATTAGCGCCCGCGAACTGCTCCATTTTAGCACCATATCCTAAAAAAAAAAGTGCTAAATATATCACAATATAATGTGTACTGTCCAGAATTTAGAATCTTTTTTTCTACATTATCATCAGTTAAAATCATTCGAAGTGACACTCAAAGTAAAGTAAATTTAAGAGCATTGTGCTGATAATACCTCTACGTAACGTAAGAAAAAAGAAACAGTCGAAGGCTTTTACAGTATTGTCACTAAGAAGCTGAAGATTTTCCTGCATTGTATCAAATCAGATTCAAGGGTTGAATTTTAAAAGAATGCGCTGCAACTTGTATATTTTTCTGTTTATCTTTTTCTCTTTTACTTTTTGTGTTGCTTTTGTATTTTGTTTTAACGCCTTTTCTGCTCACTGCAAAGCACTTTGAGTTGCCTTGCTGTTAAAATGTGCTCTAGGCTACAGATAAACTTGCCTAAAGAAAATGTTTGAGACATTTTCTGATAGAGGAAGTGTTAGAGCAATTTTGTGAAAAACTTTTGAATATTCCCTAATTTACATGCATGCGAATGGAACAGGCGCAGCTACGAGTGCCAATGCAGTTTGCTTTCATTTCACTTTTTGTGCGTGTTTTGTGGATCGCATACTATCTCTGTCTCATTTGCACAGGGTTAGCAGCCACAAAAAGCTGCACAATCCTTTTGTGAATTCTCCCCTGAAACTTGAATTCACACCAATCAAAGCTTAAAAATCAGCTCAGTACATTGTGCAATATGGCATCAAATGCAACAAAGATACACATTTCACAGCATGATGTAAAGTAACAAAAATAACTAATGATGATGTCTACACTTGGCCCTCCAGAAGAAACCTTTAGTTAGCAGCCAGATTCACCGGCAGTTACTTTAACTGAACAAACTAATCAAAATGTCTGTCCTCTTTCCTCCTTACTGGAAGTAACTTTTCACCTGGTGCCTCCACCTGTTGTTTCCCAGGACGGCTCCTTTGGCTTCGACTCGTGTGCTGGCTGTCGTCAGTGTGACTGCGACGCCTCTGCGGCTCTCATCCAGCCGTGTGACCCGCAGAACGGTCAGTGCGCCTGTCAGCCGGGAGTCAACGGACCAAACTGCAGGCAGTGTGCTCCTGGATACTGGGACTACGGACCCAACGGATGCAGGAGTGAGTCAATGCATGACGCGACACTGACTCTGCATGCTTTTGCTCTCACCTCTTTCACCTCCGCACGTATCTTTTTCATGTTTTGATGCATTTTAATGGCGTAATACAAAATTGTCGCTCCACTGGCTGCAGCTGAATACAGATCGCCTGCAGATTATTTGCTGAAAACCAGCCAAAGATTAAAGCTGTGAACAAAGAAACTGTGACATTAGTGGCGGTTATGTCAATAGTAGCTGTGTTAGCTAGCAGCACCAGTGATATTAGTAGTTGTAGCAGGAGGAGAAATAGTTATAAAAATGTCATCCGTTGTTTTGTTTGCAGTGAGTTTAGCTCTCGTTGTAGGTTTTAAAAAGTTCATTTTAGTAACTTTTTTTTTTTTTCTGTTTGTGCAGAGTGTGAATGCCGAGGAGGCCACTGTGACCCCCGCTCAGGAGAGTGCCGCTGTCCCGACGGCATGACAGGAAAACAGTGCGACACCTGCACTCACAAATACAGTGTTCCTGTACACCACCAACAAGGCATGCACTGTGAAGGTAGGTGAAACACACACACACACACACACACACACACACACACACACACTGTTAGTTTGTGTTTCAAAAACAACCACAAACTTTCAACAAGAAAGAACAATTTAACATTATTTAAGAAAGAAATTAAATGTGTGTGTGTCTGTGTGTGTGTCTGTGTGTGTGTGTGTGTGTGTGTGTGTGTGTGTGTGCGCCCTGCAGTGTGTGACAGCTGTGTCATCGTCCTGTTGGAGGATCAGGACAAAATGAACGACAACTTCCGCTCGGTAGCGGATCAGCTGAGTAATCTCAACGCCAGCTCCATGGCCTGGGCTCAGCTGAACGGCCTCAACCAGACTGTGGAAGACATCGCTGTGAGTACACACACACACACACACACACACACACACATTGCACTGCTGGAATCAAACTCATTTTCCCATGATTCCAGCGTGCCATCGAGAACTACAACAGCACGCTGGATGACAGCAGGAGTCGGGCCGACATGCTGGAGGCCGAGATCACGAACATCAACGATGACATCAATGAGCTGCAGGACAAGGTAACGTCACTGTTCTCACACACACACACACACACACTTTAAAGATCTAAATTGTAAAATTTTTTTGTATTAATTGTATTTTTTTAATAGAATTAGATTGCATAAAATTCACAAAAACCCATCGATCATATACATAAATATATATATATATATAGACACTATATACTTTCAAAGTTATTATTCTGCCATTCATTGATTTGGGATATTAGTTTGGAGCACATCACTCTGCCATGCTAAAAAAAAAAAGTTTGTTTTGAGTTTATCATAATATTTTTTATTTTTCTTATGTCACTTTAACTACCCTGAATATAAAAAGTGCACCAACTGTTCCTTTCTTTGGATTAGAAATCTAGAAGAAGTTTCACCTTTTTGTCATATCATCTTATTTACGAACCGATAAATAACAACACTGATCTTGTTGAACCGAGCACGTTGTGTGTGTTCTTGTGTTTTCAGGCAATGATGACGACTGACAAGGTCAACGACCTGCACAACAGTACCACTGACACACACCAGAGGGCGCAAGACCTGCTGTCCTTCATCCACAACATCACCATGGATTTAAACAGTATGACAGAGGACATAGTTATAAAATATCACACCAGTCAGTCAGTGCTTCAGTTGCTGTGGTGTAGTTGGTTTGTAACTAAGAGGGGAAATTCTGTTCATAGTTTAAAAATGAAACATTTGACAGCTGAAAATAAGTTTTGATTTTATTTCTCTAATAAAAAAATTCCATGTATGTAAACATTGATGAAGGTAACATGTAGAGCAGCTTTACAAATATAAAAGCAACTCTTTTGTAGCTGGTGGATAAAACCTCATCTTTATGATTTCCATCCATCGAGGACTCTCGTGTTTATGTGCATCTCATTTTCACGACACAAAACTTCAAACAGGATGCTCATTCTTCCACAGATATCATGCTGATGGCAAACCGGTCCTCCCTGAATGACACGGAGGCGGAGCAGGACGGCGAGGACAGGGAGAGGATGATGAGGGAGGTGGAGGCCATGCTGCGGGAGATGAGGTACAGGAGCTGTGTGGGACAAAAGAAACTGGCCGACAAGGAGAAGATGGAGGCGGAGAAATGTGAGCAAACGCTCCACATCCACAACACACTCAGACAAATCCCCTGGCAACACTTGATGCAAAAAGAGGTTGGTTAGCAGCATGTGTCCTGCTTCAGAGACTGGCGTTGGGATTGGGATCCCGCCGGGCCCAACGCAGCTGTTGCGGCAGTGGATGGTCAAAAAATCAACAGCGGGTCTGGAGTTCTAAACCAGCTGGTTAACCTCAGCTGAGAGAACTTTGTTCAGTTCATAAAAATATTCTCATGTCAGGCCTGTCATGTCTGTATGGCGCTTTACTTTACATGAACACATTTGTGTGAAACTCCCTCAAACTGAATTTAATCTGTTATTCTGAACATTTAGGACAGTAAATTCTTCGCTCTCTCACCAACTAGGACGCGATGACGTGCAATCCAGCACCTCAAAATCCAGAAGTCATGGAAATTCCTTTTACCCTTGGATTCATTGATTAATTCAAGCCTAATCATAGATTTTTCATCGTTGTAGCCTGAAGCGGTTGATTGGTTTTTCGCTGTGTGTAACGGTGGCCTACAATAACTTCTGTAGTCAAATCAAGTCAAGTCAGTTTATTTGTATAGCACATTTACAAACAGCATGGCTGAACCAAAGTGCTTCACGGATATGAAAGTGCCTAGGCATAAAAACAACAACATATTTAAACAGGCAGCAAAGATAAACGTGCAGCGATGCAAAGAACAGTGCATAAACACATCTTTAGCGCGGGCGGTAGCTGGACACACGCGCCTCGGTAGTGGGCGATGACGTCAGAAATGTGGCGTGAGCAGGATTGAGAGGACAGTTCCGCGCATGGTTCGATCCCATCGATACCTAATGAAGTCAAAATAAAGAATCTAATTTTTTCATCTTTACCTTAAAGTGACAATCCCAAACTTTTCATTCCTGGTTGGTTTGGCGACCCCTGTGGTTACTGTTGGTAACTGCAAATGAGGATGTTCTGACTTTCATTTCCATTGACATTCGTCCTCAAGTTTTCACAATATTCAAACTACTTTGTATGTTTGGATTTTGTTTATTTAACACACACGGTCCTGTTGAAGGTTTCAGCCTAAATTTATCGGGTAAACTATATTTATTTTGATAGTCCGTCTGTTGACGCTTAGTTGCATGTCAGCAGTGTGTCAGTTAATATTCAGTGACATGCATTAAGCTAACTGCCAGTTGGAGAAAAGTCCAGCTGAAGAATCAGACAGCAAATTACCACAAACCACTTCAGTACAAGACATGCCTCCATGACGTCTTTCCCTAAACTTAACCAAGAAGTCTCGGTGCCTAAACCAAAACATTTCCGTTTAAAAAAAATGTCAACATGCGTGTCACGTATAATTACTGCATGAATGTGTTCTGTTCATAGTTTAAAGACTCTCTACTGTTCTCAGCTGTTTTCATTCTAATTGGATTGCCCTAAATGTCATGTCTACAAATGCTTTGTGACAAATTTCTACTGATAGTCTGTTGATAGTCTACTGTAGATTACTGTCATGCTCTTGATCATATGTTGACATCACACTGACAATAGCTGATAGTCATTATAGAAGACGTTGACTCAATGTACAGATGTTGCAACAAAACATAATGACAGACACGTTTGTTGAATATTGACTGACACACCGTTACCATGCAACTGACTATTTACTGATAACTTGTGGAGTGTCAACAAATGGACCAACAAAATAAAGTTTGACTCAGTTTTTTTATGTTTGATCCTCAATGAATTAGGACATAAAGTTTTTGTGTTGAGCTGCCACATTTCTTTAATGAATATTATAAAAATCATCTCTGAGTCAGAATGTGTGGTACTTTGATTATTTGTATTACGGGGCTTCTTTTTTTTAAATGAAAATAACCAAAATGATCAAAGTTTTATTTTTCAGTAATTGCACGTTCATGCTGTCAGCCTTTTGTTTTCCCTCCGTGGTGTTCCCTGCAGGAGAGAGCCTGCATGAGCCCTCAACTTCCCCACAGCAGTTTAGATAAAAACCGACTGTAGGTGCGATCCCGCTCTCTTAACTGTGCCTCTGTGTGCTCTGCTAGTGTTGGACCGCGTAAACAAACAGTTGGTGGGTCGTCAGGGAGAAAACAGCGACTTGGCCAACGAAATCCGAGACCGTTTGACCCGCTTCCACTCTGAGATGATGGACCTGCGAGACGCCCTGAACGAAGCCGTGAACAACACGGCAAGAGCTGCAGAGATCAACAACATCAACGAGAAGAGCCTGGAGGACAGCAAGGTGAGCTGGGAGATCAACAGAGGCATAAAGGACGGAGGGGAGCTGGGTGATCAGACGGTAAACACGGACTCTTTCTCTCTGGCAGAGGAGGATAGAAGATCTGCTGTCCAAGCTGAGGGAGGTGAGCGAGCAGTTACAGATGGCTGAAGATGATGTGGCTCAGGTCAACGACTTGCTGTCCATGCTGCACGACTCCAAGGAGGTGAGAGCAAACAGAACCACACAGATCTGAACATCACAATAAAAACATCGGGGCAGCTCTGCTTTGTCAGCAGAGATGCAGGCAGGGATGAGGTGACGACATCTGACATCAAAGTGCAGATGTTACAACTGTATGCCGTGTGTTTCTAACACTTTTAATTAGGGCTGGCAAACAATGACTTTTCAAAAAAATCTGATTAATTGCAGAATGTCAGTAGTTGATCACGATTTATTGCATTTTTTATCGCATGTTTAAATTACATTATTTTGCATTTCACAACAGTTTTTAAGTCCTTAACCATTCAAAGTGGTGCTTAAGTGTAACTTGATTGGGAATGAAAATGTCAACTAGAGTACGTCTCTTACGTAAGTCTGTTGCAGTAGCAAGAAGGAGATGGGTAAGAAAAAGAGAGAGAGACAGGCAGAGATTGTCAACCGCTAATTAGCTTAGCTCAAACACTGGTAGTCAATGGGAAGTGCTAGCCTGTCTCCACCTAAAGTCATCAGATAAACTTTCCAACAACTCTAAACAGTTCTGTTGTCCTGTTGACTTGTTTAATGCGTTGTTATTTTTTGACTCAGATTAGCACTTTATGTCATTTCAGAATCCAACATGTACCGGAAGCAAATTGCAGGGTGCATGCATGTCAGTAAACAGCAGGAAAGAAGAAGAGGAAATACATAAAGTACTGCATAAAATGCTAATCTGAGTCTAAAAATAACACAACATGGTGAATAAACAAGTTACAACACGCATTCAGGAATGTTTGGAGTTGCTGGAAAGTTTATCTGATGACTTAAGGCGGCGGCACGTTAGCATTTCCCATTGACTACGAGTATTTGAGCTAAGCTAATTAGCAGTGGGCGAGCTCTGCCCGTGTCTTCCTTGTTACTGCACGCACAGTTGAAAGAATGGCGTCTATCTTGTTGTCTGGAACTCAGGAGGGAGGCTGATAACAAAAGGAAAAAAAAAAAGGTTGGCATATCCCTTTAAACAGCCATTGATTAATGCATTCTGTTTTTATTTACATTTTTGCACAGCACTGCAACTTTATCTATTTACTTTTGGTCTCGATAAGTTGGCGCCCTCATTGCTTTCAGCTGTGGCTTCGCAGAGAAATTCCTGTCGTTCCTGGAATACCTTTCGCTGCACTACCTGTCAGCATCATCGCCACTGCTGAGTCTCTGAATCTACTAAAGAGCAAAGAAGGACTTATAAGAGAAGGGAAGCAAGTTGATTGACTTCCTGTGGCGGCGCTGGGCCCTTCAGGCAGGGGTCATTAATCACCATCTATTTAGCTTTGCGATAAATGGTTCCTATGCACTTATCACATACTATTTATGACACGGGCGCGCACACACAGTCACATTTTACATGTCACATTTTACATTACACGAGGTAGAGTTGCACAAAGGAATTCAAGGTCATAAAAAGTGTAAGAATGTGCAGCCACACAAATTCCCTGCAGCGTTTCCTCTTGCCACAGCAGGGCCCTGAGTGTGTGTGTGTGTGTGTGTGTGTGTGTGTGTTTCATGTTTGGAGGCCGGTGTTGAATGAGGCGGGTGGGAGTGGAAGGGTTAAAATGGGTGAGGAGGGGGCAGCGGGAGGAATGTGACACCAAGGGCCAAGAGGGATGATGAGGGACACTTACAGGAATCTCTCAATTTCCCGTCGAGAGCCGTTATAGAGTCAAAATTATCACAAAGTGCTGCGCTCACCCTCCTCTAACCTTGCATTCTTCACTTCGACTGCCCACTCATGCTGTAACAATTCACTGGGCTCATTACAAGCCAAACAAACCACTGATGACGATTAAATTCTCCTTATATCCCGTTTATTACAGGAAAAACATCTGATGTTTCCTTCCCAAAATGTTAAGAGTTTGTTTTTGAAAAGAAAGACCAACAAAACAACAAGCTTATATATATATAAACTGCGGTGTAGGACACATCCGATTTTGCTACGTCACATTAAAACACAATAAGTGGCTATTCATTTAAATAAAAATGCACTGGGTTATTTATTTAAAACCACACTTGTTGTTCTGTCTTGGTGAGTGTTTATGGAGGCCCGTGCACACGTGCTTTGTGTTCCCATATGCGACACAGACATGAGACGCAGGCCTGTTTAAGAAGGTTTCTGATGAGAAGCAGCAGAGAAATCCTCCTGCATTCATGCTGGGCTGCAGACGTGAGCTGAATACTGAGGGACTGGAAGGACGAGCTGGATGCTCTGAGGAATGCTGAGGCCTTGCCAAGCTAACAGCACAGCTCTGACTGCCACTTTGAGGAGAAAGGACTAAAGCTTGAAACAGTTTCTGCCTGACAGCCTGCACAAAGGGCAGCTTCACCTGCGACATGCTGTTTACACTGCCTGCAGGATTAGATGCAATAAAGGAGTGACATTAGAGTTATGTTCGGTCATTCCTAATTTAATCCCTGTTTTGAGGAGTTAATAAAGAATAGCTGGGAATAAATTATTTCTGTAATATTCCTGTTGCGACAGTCAAGATTTAAATCACAGAGCACATCTGTAAAGATGAAGGTCATTTTATTAAGAGTATATTTTTCAACACTTACCTCGGCTGCAGTTCTCTTCATCCTAAAAGAAAAAGACAGTAAATTTCAGATGATTGGTATTTAATTTCATTGACAGGTTTCTTTTTTTTTTGAGAGTTATATATTTATGAATCTTTTTCACCAGTATATTCATATTTTACATAGACGGACCATAGTTGAATTAAATTAATCGTGTAAGCATTTGTTGAAAGACCGTTTTGCATCTTATGGAAAATATCATCAATAACATCAATTAGATCATCGATGGACAACAAATTTCATATTTAAGTAATCATTTAAGTTATTAATCAAGATAACATGTCAAATATTTAATATATTTACATTTATGAAGCTCTCTTTCAAGCATCTTGAACCAGATTTTTTTCAGTCATATTACTGAAAATTGAATATATTTCGGTTTTCCACTCTTGTTAAGACAAACAATCAACTCGAAGATGTCTCCCTGGACTTCATGAACAATAACTTGAAACTTTTTCACTATTTTTTGCCACATTATCCTTTATTTGTTTAATAAGAACAACAAAAACAAACTGATAGAGTTAAAACAAGTAAGAAAAGAGGAAAAAACATAAGAAGAAATGGGAGTTGCCAAATGCAGGCCAAGAAACCTAACAAAAACAGAAATATGGAGAATATAACAGTAACAATAAACCACTATAATGATAATTAACGGCCATTTCGATAAAAAAGATATTTTAATAGCCATAAAAGGAGGACATAGTGTAGTCACTACACTACAAGATAATTATAAGTTTATAATAAGTATGTAATGCTAACAATGCTAGCTTATCTCTGGGTTAAATTACTTATCCATTCGCCGCTCTGTCAGTGTTGTGTAACAATTTGCTCCTGCTGCCCCCAAGTGGCGAGCAGAATAAACTGATTCATCAAAACAACAATTAATGGATTAATTGTTGATTAAATGGTTAGCTAAACTGCAAGAGGACCTGACACATGGACAGAAACACGGACAGGACGATCGAAAGCAACCCCTGTGTCAACAAAGTCACTTCAAAGCCGTGTTTGTGTTTTTCCCATTTTCTCGACACATAAAACCTTAATTTCCCTCTGAGGCTCAGTTAAAATCCACACGCTCCTGTTTTAATCCACATATGTTCTGCATGTATCCTTTAAGACTCTCTGCTCTGCAGAGGCTTTTCTTAAGACGGTCTGACCCTCTTCAAGCTAACCCCAATATCCACAAACTGTGATTAATCAAGCGCTCCAATCCAAGACCCTAAAAAGTAATTACAATGAAATGTGACGAATGCACAAGGATAAGGATTTTTTCTTATCGCTTTGGGTTACGTAATGGGGGAGCTGGTTGGGTTTACAGTAAGTGTGACCTGACGTATTGAAATTCAAGGGTTCAGTTTAAATATTTTCCAGAATCACGGGTGATGATGAGTTAGTCAGCTAAAAGGGAGGCAGGTTTCTGCTCAGCAACAGCTTGTTTTAGTTAAGCAAAGTTCTATAAATCAATGTCACAGAGTTAATTACACTAATAAATGAGAATATTTCCAATTTCTTTGCGGGAGACTTGAAGTGGACAGAAGTTGCCAGAGTTTTATGATGAAATTTCTGTCTTTACTTTGCGTGCAATGGGTCTTTAGGCCATTGGGCCTGAGATTTACAGCTTCTAAGAGGAAGACCTTATTAATGTCAGTTCAGTTTAAGTCTAAAAAACACTTAAATCCTTTTATTAAAAAAGTATTCCATTGGTGGACAAAAAAATGTGGAAGTACCAACATTAGTTTAAACAACAGCTTTAGAGCCAGATTAACTTTTGCCTATTTTCTAGAGAATAAGTGGTGGAGCTTTGGGTGCATGTATTGTGGAGGAAGATTTACCACTGTTTGTTTGCATCTGATACTCACATTGTACTAACACAAATCTAGGAGGAAATCTGCATCGTTTTCTTTAACTGGAGCAAGATGCACATAATAGTCCACATTGGATTAATAAGAGGCTGAAACAACGTTGTGATACCCAAGAAGGCCTCTGGGACAATCTGTCTTTCTTTTCAGTTACACAAATGTCAAAAAAGCCTAACCATCATGCCACAGTTTCTCTTTCAACATGCAGAACCAGAGCCAAAAGCTATAAACAGAAAGCACTATGCTACCTTTGTAGGAAATCCTTCTGTGCAAACTGAAGAGGTTGTCAAAATACACTTCAGAGAAAAGTAAACCCGACTTATCCTGAATTATCACTTACAAAAACTAATAGTCAGGAGGCCATGATAAGCTTTCAGAGAGCTGACTCGAAACACCAGCCCATTTTCCCATTAAAGAAGCCCTGTTGTATTTACCCAAAGCCCTTTAGTCCGTGCTCGTCTCTGCCCATTAGGAGCCAGAAGTGCTGTAACGTCAGGATTAATACCACGGGACAGATTGGTACTAATGTTATCCAGAGGACGGCTGGCAGGCTTCCCAGGTGGAATGATACAAGACACAGAGGCTGTTGCGGCACAACTGACACTACATGTGCATTTTAATATGAGTTCACCTGCAGCCGTTACTGCTCTTTAATCTGGTGAGACTAATGGCCGCTGATGATGACTCCAAATTCAACATCTTGAGCAGATAAATATTGTTGATATTTCTATGTGCTTATGCCTCATCTACAGTAGATGACATTTCAACAGAAGCTGTTCCCAATCCCTATAGCTCCGATTGGCACGCAAGAAAAGCTCAACAGAAACAAAACTCAATTAATTAAAACTAGTGACCAAAAACAGAAACCTACAGTATGCAATACATCACATCACTCAGGGAAGACCCCTGTTTCTCAAGAGTTGGATAGTGCAAAGCAGCAAAAAAATTATACTGGAGCAGCAACTATAGATTATTTTTTAGTATCAATTAGTTATTTTCAGGATTAATCGATAAATCGCTTGTTTAAAATGTCAAAAGAGTGTGAGAAATGTTCATCTTAATATCTGAGAGCATGATGTGACGTCTTCATGTGGCTTCTTTCGTCCAAATAACAGCCCGCAACCCAAAGACTCCTCATTTATTACCATAAATGACACAGAAAAGCAGAAAATCCTCACATTTGAGAAGCTAAACCAGCAATTCTTTTTATTTTTTTTTATTTGAAAAATGACTAAAACGATGAATGCGTTATTAAAATAGTTGGCAATTAATTTTCTACTGATTGATTAATGGGTTAGTCATTGCAGCTCTAATTTACACTAAAATTTCAACATACTTTACTGTGCAGTTCAGAAGTAGTACGGACCTGGGACGAATCTCTCATGTCCCAGCAACACTAAACACTGTGATGTTTGTTTAGGGCTGAGTTCAAACAGCAAAACAGAAGTTAAAATTTCAATTATGACTTCCCCTCGTCGCTCAGATCAGACATTTTCTCATCACTGCACACACAAAAAGCCATTTAAAGCTACAAGTCATAAATGCAATCTCCAGCATTGACAACAGATATAATTTTTTCTCACGTACCTGCACAGTTAGCACAGACAGAACAACTGAATTAATTAATTTGTAACTTACATTTTTTCAAACACCTCCTCCCTTTTTAATGTTGTTAAAATGTGGAGTTCTTTTTAAGTGCATACAGCACAAAGAACGGCGCGATTGCAACAGAGGTATGGATCATCTATGAGGTCATTCATTTCCATAAACTATAAATAAGGATCAAGTTATATTTCCTTGAACAGCTACATGTTGACGGCGATTACTTCATCTGTTTCTCATAGAATGTCTCTTTAAGCAAAGATTTTCATGACAGTGCCTTAAATTAAGTCAGTTCCTCCGGCTGGCCTCAGGCTTACATCACTTGATTCAACAGAAGTTTATTTTCTTTGGAAACATCAGTGTGTTTTCTTTCCCCAGCTGTCAGACGTTCCTGCTTAAAATTATTCGGCTCTAAATTGCATTAGATGTTTTGATTGTTGTTTTGATTTCTTATATTTAGGTCCTAATGGTGTCAGAGGGGTAAAATACGACATGTCACCTTCAGAGAGTTGTGGACGGCAGACTCAGGAGGGTAGACGATGAAGTGTCGCAGCGTGAAGCCAAAGCCCTGGGAGGTTCGGCGCAGGTGAAGCGTCTTCGGCCCTGGCCAGGAAAAAGGCTCCTCCTCTGGCCCGGGAGAAGCCGCGGTCGACACTTCGCTCTGATCGCGCCCATCCTTCTGCTTGGCCTGAGGGGAGGACAAACAAAGAGAAATGTCAGGGTTGATTTTTAGAACATTTAGCCTACATCATGAAAATATGTTTATTTGCCGTCTTGATGGATGAGAAGATTGATACGACTCTTGGTGGTATCAGTAGCTTTGCTTAGCTTAGCAATAGAGTAAAAAAAGGTGAAATCATTTTGCTTTTCATACAATTTCGTACAGGTCAAAGATATAACTTCTGAGCAGATTTTGTTATAGTTCAACAAAGCAGCTTGATATTTTTCCGTTTTCAGTTTTTATGCTAAGCTAAGCTAATCGGCTGCTGCTGCTAGCTTCATAGTCAGTGAACAGACATGGAATTGATCAACTCATCTTACTCTGACTCATGCTAATGAATGAAAAAAACTGGGGAAAAAATTAAGATCATTGTTTCTTTAACTGTGTGCAAAAGAACTACGCAATGCCTGTTTGTGAGCCCTTTAAGGACAGACAAGAACATTAGGTCATTCAATTGCAGGGATATTTTTTCTTATTTTTTTAATTAAAAGAACTTGAAACAATCTGGTGAAAGTAACCTGTATTTGACAAGGAACAAAAAGCCAGAAGTCGGAAATAAACGATCCGGCATAACAGAAATATTTTTCCCTTTCTTTCTCCTTAAATCATCATCACCTCCCTCAAAATCCATCTTGTGACCCCTTAGCGAGTCTTGACAACCCTGGTGGGGAACCACTGCTGCAGGATGATGCATCGCTCCCCCACAAAGAAATCAATATGGTTTTGAAAATAATGACACACCAGTTGTAAAACTGCCATTGCCATGTGTTCACTGCTGCAGCAAAAAAGTACAGCCACCCCTTTCCTCACCCCTGGTGATTGTGCAAAGAAAAGTGGTTTTGCTAAAACAAAGAAAAGTGTGTTTTCACAGATGAAGCAGCCCCATGGCTGAGGATAGATATTATTCATCAACTTGATCTGAAAACACAAGAAATGCCCTGTTGGTGATTCGTCACAGTTATTACTATCGGGGTGGGTCATGTTGTTTTCGGCTAAAGGTGCTATTATGTCAAGGTTTATGCTTTTGGGAATAAGAGGAGAGAGTAAACAAAAGGCTTTATTGTTGAAAGGTTGTAGGGTGTATCTGTGGTAAGTATTGCTGCATAAATAAATGATAAAATGTTAATTGCAGGCTGCATAAATGGCTCTCTGGAACATGTTCGAACAGCCATCTTTGCTGTCTATCAGCACATACACTATGCTAGACTGAATGACTACTACAGCGGATGAATTAAAGTTGAATGTCAGGAATATAATTTTTGTGAAAGCTGATTATATTGCTAAAAACTCACGAACACACAGCTTATACAATACCAGACAAAAGCTTGAACACATTATCTCATTCATATGAATGGGAAAATGTGTCCGAACACTTGGAAAAAATCCCCCAAATTCCCCTCAACATCATTAGTTCATCATGGGCTTATTCTCGTGCTTGAGCTGTAGGTTTGTTCCCATACCTTTACTGTCACATCTTTTAAGATATTCCCTGACTCTTAATATCATCAAACTCTAAACAAAAATTGTCTCAAATACGAGCAAACCGATCCCTTCAACTGACTGTGATCTAAACAGTGAGAAATATATGACATTCACTAGGATCTGTTGTTAAAGGCATAGATGACTCTCAGCTCACAATGTGTTTTTGTTTATATAATACAGCATAATACAGAGAAGTCGTTTTAATCAGCATTTTCAAAGTATTGTTTGCTGAAAACGGATATATTGGAAACAATCAATATTATCTTGGTTCTTAAGTTGTGGTTCATGTCAGTGATCACAATATCTGTGAATTTAACTGTGCTGGCAAGAGCTCCACACGACCTTACATATGGTTTTGGTTACTGCACATTTGGGGCTCTGAAGGGCTATTTGGCGTCTTTGCACGATGACAGACTTATCTCCTGCATTCCTACCGTGACTAATGCGGGATAAAAAAAATAAAAACAACCCTTAAAAGCTGGCAGCTCTCAGCTTGCATAACTTTACATTAACGCGGACGTTAACACAAAACACGCTGCACACCGGCTGCGAAACGCTGATTTTAAACGCTCTACAACAACAAGCTGTTCATGAGAAACAAGTGTTTATGCTGAATCAGACTGCAGTGAGTCACTCGAGTGTATGTTCAGGACTTGTTTCCTGAAGATGATGAAGGGACTGGAGAAAAACACACATGCATACAAACACAGACGGAGTCTGGGTGGTCATGTAGGCCCTAATAGATCTTATCTTGGGGACTGCATTATGATGAAAGATTTTTCTGCATGATGAAAGGCTAACAATTATTTTCATTAAGGATTTGTGGCGAACATATTTTGCAGATTATTTGATTTATCACTGAGTATAAAAATGGATTCATCAAAATACAGTAGTTGTCCATTTAATTTTAGTGGACTGATAGATTTTTTTGGACTACTGATTTCTATGAAATCAAGTACAAACAGCTTTTTTGTGATCCGATCCATTTTTTCAAAACATTTCAGTTGCGTTTCCACCAAGCGGTACAGTTCGGACTGTTTCGGTACAGTTTGACTGTTTCAGTTATCAAAAGATGTGGATGGTTCCAAAATAACGGATCCGTGCTGTGTTTTGGTCACCCTTGCGCTGGAGTACCTTGCACACTCATCTGGCACCTAAAGGGTGGAGCTTAACACACGGCTGTCCGTTGACTGGTTGACAGAATTGTCACTGCCGTGCGACAGGGAGAACAAAGGACAAACACGATACCCACCATGTTTACATGTCTTCTCAACAACAAGAGTGACAAATCGGGACAGTTTTTGTTTTTCAGAGAGGTGTCACAGCCTTCTTCAGTAAATTTATTGGCGGGCTACACTGTGTTACACTGCTATGATGTCACATTACTTACATAGCTGAAGTAGCTATCTCCATCTGGAATACACCCCGCCTACCAAGTAAGGATATGGTTGAGGGTGGAAACACAAGTCAGATCATTAGTTTACTTTTCCGAGGAACACCGTACTGTACCCGACTGTGCTGTACTAAGCTTGGGTCGGTTTCTGGTTCTACATGTCCGGTCTGGTGTGCATGCTTAAATCGGTTTAATTTTATGCAAGTCAGTTAAATCAGCATTTGTCATCATGTGAGTTCCTGGTAAACTGAAAGCATACAACACCAGCAACATGTAGACACTCAACAGCCCAATGACGCACATAAATCTAACTCGTACCGCACCACCAAAAAGCAAAAAGACAACCTGATTGACATATTATGGTTTTTTCATTACACTTTAAACGAAAATTAATGACAGCTAGACTGTGCATGCTAGTCAGCGCAGAGCTCAGTCTGCGCAGTTTTGTGTTAAGTTATCAAGACACGCAGCCGCTAGCATTAGCTAGTAGCGTCAGGAGGAAGGGGGTTTCCTATCATCAAGTAGGCTACGTCCGATATAGGCTAATCAAAATTCCTGCACTGTATCAGTCGTGGAAGTTCCAGTAACATTGGAGAAATGTACAACTTTGTATCTGTGTTACATAATCCCACGGTGTATGAAGTCGTGGTACTGTTCCCTGGTATTCACACACAGCAACAGTTCTCAGTGATGTCGGGAGAACTCAACACCGATTGGCTGTCAGGACACGAACACTTGGTGTCGCTATGTTCAGTTGGTTGAGTGACGTGCAACACCTAGTGGCGAAAGTTTGGTATGGTTTGGTCTGGTCTGGTATTTGGCTTAATATCGAACCTATTTGGAAATTCTTAATACCATACTGCTTAGTCAAAACACAGCTTTTATAATACATTCAAACAGCTTAAAGTAAAAGCCTTAACGGTCAATTAATCTACTTGTTGTTTCAAAGAAAATTACCAGAAACTATTCTGAATGCTCAATTACTTGTTCAAATCATTGTACAAGCAAAACGATTAAAGAAAATACTGTTTTAGCCTCTGAAAAGTCAGGATTTAGTACTTTTCCTTGTTAATAATTCTAACTCTTATACAGCACTGACTGTTGTACATATCAACTGAACATGTCACAACGGAGAGAAACGTAATGGTGGTATTTTCTTTTGTCACAATTTAAAGTAGGGCCCAACCAATATATCGCTTTGTCGATAGTATTGGCCGATATTGGCCTATTGCAGAGTATCAGCTTACATGTTCTCCAATAAGTGCTGATATTAAAACTGCTTTTTAAGGCTGGAAAGAAAGCTTTTACTAGTAATTTCAGTCCAGCAGAGGGCCGTCCATATCGGTCGGGCCCTATTTTAAAGACCAAATCAATTAATCAAGAAAACAAACCGGAAAATGTGTCCACTTTTGTATTATTTTGCTTTCCGAGGCCTCGTTCAGAACATTTCGATCTAGATTTATCATACAGCACACAGCAGGAAATATTCTATTACTTCATTACAATGACTCCATACTGTATTGCGCCATCACTGAGAAACACTCTGAGCTCTCCTGCTGCTGCAAACTGTCTGCAAGACTTCTGTCACATCCATCATCAAAGTAGCGACGGAGCTGAACCACAGCACCACAGGGCGTGCTTTAGTGGTTACTGCTAACACTACCATAGCGACTCCAGGCTACAAGAGCCTGCCAAGAGTTTCAGCCTCAACCAAGTTCTCTCCACAGGCTCTTCTCCTGCTAAAATACATCCTAGGTGTGGATCCAAAACAAAGACATCCTCCCTGCTTCGCCCCTCTGGCTTCTCTATCCACACCTCACCCTTCGCCTGTCTGGGAGCAGCAGATGTAGGGGCCCCCAGAGAATGGGATGGGTGTGGGCTTAATGGTATAAATGGTGAAATCACCACCAATACCCAAGTGTTATGGAGCTGGAAGTGAGCCACAGTCCACAACGTATCTGGGAAAGGAGAGGAGAGCAGAGCTGATGCTTCGACTCAGCTGTTTGTTTTGATTTTATGCCTAAAATTTAATGTTGTGTTACGCAATAGCTAAGCCATTTCGCTCCAATGCCCCGTGGCTGAGGTGTACACACTCACATACACACTTACCCTCTTTCTCTCTATCTCTCTATCTCTATATATAACATGTTCAATAATACAGCAAGAGAAGCACCAGTAAGGTGCACAACTGCTGTGCTTCAGTAACAGAGAGTCACAATCAGAAGTATAATAGAGTAAATCTGCGCCAAACAAGCACACATAATTACCTGATAAATACTTCTAAATTATGCATGCAATCTGTTCATCAACACACTCACCATTATGTGCACACTGAGGGTTTGATCTGCGTGCTGCCATATGGTGCGTGGCCTGTGGGATGGTGCATTTGCATGTCTGTCCCTGCTTCTCTATGTATATGAGATGAGAAATTTGAATGGCATTACATGTGGATTCAGCTTTTTCTCCACACTATTTATTTTTTCTTCTGTGAGTCACCCCTGAGCCCGCTTTCACTCCCCCTTTCCTCATCTTTCCAAACTTCTCTTGCTCTTTGACCACAGACTTTAACATTAGTCACCCTTATTCACAATACCGCTGGAAAATACGCCTTAAATTCCGTCCTTCGGAAGATCGCTAAATGATGGCTTTATTCCATTAAGCTTCGGTCCATACTACATAAAAAGTAACGAGTTTGGAGATATTTAAATGTGTATACACAGCTGGAAAATAAACCTCTTCCTCTGACAGTGTACATACAGTAAAGTGTCACTTAATCTACCAAAGGGAACAACAATAAACAAAACCTAAAACCCAAACACACACACACACATACTCAAATTACAACAGATATTGGTCAGTGAAACAGGACTACCCTGCTGCTGGAGAGCAGGATGACGCACACAAAATTCCTCAGACAGCACAACAAAGTGCAGCCGCCCTTAACCTCTCCTCCCTTCTTCAGCGCTTCCTATGTAAACTTATATGCCTCTGCCAGACACTGATGTCGTCTAAACACATTTTTCAGCAAATCAGGGTTTTCCTAAATGCCTAAGAACTGTAACACAACTTGCCGCGGACCTCCTAACAATGTCAGGTCACAAGGATGCTCTCCAATAATCTCCCACGACTGTCCTTACCCGAGATCGCACACAGTTCTTCCTGGAGGCTTCTCGAAGCCGAGCCCAGGATACACTGCGGTTGGGACTGGTGAGCCCCAGTTCCACCTCTCCCCAGTAAGCTCTGGCCAAAAGCTGGAACCAAAGACAGTACGGCTCTGACAGGCAGCCATCCACCCCGGCCAGCCGAGCCCAGGGACAAACTCCAGATGACGGGGAGGGAGAGAGGGAGCAGCAACCTTCAGCATTCACATCCACATCCCGCAGGTCTGGGTGATCCTTCAGAGGAACCGGCTTACAGCCTGGAGGTAGCCCGTTCCTCTGGGCCAGCATGGCATAGCCAGGTCTGAGGTGGTGACAACCAAATGGCAGAAAAGTCTCCTCGAAATTTCTCCTGTTTCTGTGTCTCTTGGTTCCTCTTTTCTTCTAGATAGCCTGCTCCAGATTTCTGGTCTTGTCCATGTTGCACCTTCTTTTCTCTTCAGTTTGTCTCTGACTGTCTATTCTGGTCTCAGTCTGGAGAAACAGGGCTGTTCCTCTGGACGTCCCACAGACACATGATGTTTCCACTCAGCCGAAAGTACAGCGGCTGAGTGCACTGCAAAGAGTCTAGGCCGACTGACTAACGCACCCACCCACTCACCACACAAAACTCTCTCTCAAGTATGCACACACACACCGAGCAGCCTGAAGTGAGTTCTCTTCCTTCCCTTTCTCCTCCATCTCTCTTCAACTCACCTCTCCCGATTTAAAATTTAAAAACGCACACACTAACAGCTCACGTGTCGAGGCTAATCAATTAATCATAAGAGCAAATGAAAGGAGAAGACAATAGGCACACACAACTCAAAGCTAAATATGTGGAACATTCAGAAAGTTCTTAGAAAAGCTAAACAAAGTTGCCATCCGCAAGGAGAAATAAATAACGTGGATTGTTCTCACAGCCAGTAGAGGAAGTCAAGTGGGGCTTACACAGACAAGCAGGCATATGGGCTCTGTTAAATCTGTAAAGGCTCAAAAATCTACAGCCAACCAGTCCACCTCTGCACGCCTGCAGCTCATCCAGCATCTACAAAGAACTAATTCCTGGGTGGCAGGTCTGGTGGCCAGAGTGACTACCAGGAGTTGCATAAACACACATAACTCTTGTATATGTATTTGTTTGTTTTTCCAACAAGGACCATAAAGGTTATACCATACCATACAATACCATAAAGATAAGCCTACATGTTTAATCCCTAAAAGTGTCTCCTAACAGTCTACCTCATTTTGACCGTGCCATAAGATTTACAGCCCTTCAGTGCAGTGGGGTTCAGTTAACTTATTTATGTAAGGTGGGCAATAGCAAACACAGGTTACCTAGCCATTAGCAATTTAAGCTACATATGACTTCAGCGTAGGCGGTCCAGACAAGCAGAGATAACAAATCTTGCACTGTTAGAGGGTGTTAATGTTTTCAACTGTAGGGGGATGACCACAGACTTTAAAAGCTATTATTGCAAAAATACTTACATTAAACTATGTGTTGGTTATTTCCTGCCTCATTTATCATATCGGTATCAATAAACAATATCCAAGGACTGACATCTTTTAGTATATCTCTCCTGTAGAGAGCAGGGCCAAACATCAATTTAATATTTAATCATATTTTTATCTCAGGGCACTCTGGAGCTTCTGTACTGCTCCCCCAGCAACAACCGGACTCTGTGCTGTGATGCAACCAGTTACTAAATGTTGAATAAGTGCCTTTAATGTTGCCTAAAGAAAACAGATACCTTTTCAGTCTCCAGGGCGAGTTATTAGTTGTCCAATAAGTGTAATGCATCACTTTCAACAACAGCTGATGCAGGTCCATCAGCAGCCGGACCGGTCTGTAAAGTCTTTCTGGATGAAAGCGTTTGCTTTACAGCAAAAACATACCAGTCTATTTCGATTCTGAGGGATATTTGCCATCGAAGACAGCGGCGGCCATGAAAACAACATCAGGAACCCAGTCGTGGAATGTTCCCCCTCAGCATTTTGTTATGAGCATCTTGTTACCACATTCACTCAGCTCAATATAGCATGTGGTGTTCTGTATGGAAAAGATGGCAGAAATAGAAGTTGCCAAACAGACAGTTGAGACACTTGACTCATGGAAGCCAACAAGGATTAAGTCTCATAAGGATGTTACACGAAGCTGTACAGTCTACTGCATGTTATGTATATACGTAAAAATAACTAAATTTATGAAAAGCATTTGTTGTTTCCATTTTTATAAAGCATTACAAGCCCACATTACCATTGGAGGTACAATTCCCTTCCAAACAATACTTCTTACCTCTACTAATACATTTCAGACTGTCATAGGGTTTCAGACCACATCATACACCATATAGTCTCCAAATTCCTCTAAATCTAAAACACATGATAGGAAAAAAAATTCCCTGAACGGAATTCCTGTTGGCTAGGAAGTGGATTTGGTGCCTTGCAGACACAAAACCTAGACATGCCGCGCAGAAATATTATGCTGTTGTCATGGCAACACACCAGACCACAACAATGTTGGCCACTGGAGCGGGGTGTTTTCCGTGGGCGATTGTGTGATTTCATGACTTGTCCGTGTCTCACTGCACATGTTTATGTATAGATGAGTGTGTCCAATGGCACCATGAAGGCCAGTAAACAGTGTTGAGGAGGTGATTTCCATCGTCTAGCTCCGGCAGAACTGTCACACTTTGCTGGGGTATAGACGGACACGAATGCTGCTTGTTCTGCAATAACAGTGTACGGATGGATTTGTGTGTGAGTTCAGGATTAAGCAATTTGTTTTACTAGTGGGGAGATTGGATCATGTTTTATAGTTTGAGCAGAACTGACAAAGCTTTAAGGACAATGCAGGTCATCTCAGGTATTGTGGGTGTTTAGTCAAGTAAGCAGAGGAACCATGTTCTTAAGCAGAGCGTGGAAATGCCGTGTCAATACATTTGGACACAGTGTCCAATCATATCCACTTCTTAAACTATGTATATCTATAGTCTGCCTCTGTGATAAAGGAAGCTAAAGTTGCACACGTACTGAAGAAACAAGTGTCTCAAGCAACATCGGCTCCGGAGATTTTAACACAAACAAACAGGAGTGTTTATCTCATCTCTAATAAGTATGACAACAAACAATCTGTACATGGGAGGATGGCGTGAAAAACATTTGTCCTGACAACTGTCTAGACAACTGTTGGTGAAATTTTGTTTTGTTTTTTCTCTGATCGTTTTAGCCGTTCCAAAACAGTTCCAGCAGATTTACAAACTAATGTACTTTAGAGGAACTGGTCCTAAAACTTTCGTTGTCACTAAAAACTAAGACTCTTACAATCAGATCTGTGCTATGGCCGATGCAAACACTTAAATGTAAAAGCAGGAGTTACCAAAATAGCATTCTGCATGTGATTTTTTTTTCAAATACATACGAGATGCACGAAATAACCTCGTGTATATGGGGCCCATTCGCCAGTGCTGATTAATCTGTTGGGTTTTATGTTTTGAAGAGTTCATTAATCGTTTCAATGTCAGACAACAAAAACAAAACTTGCTTCATATTGCTGCCAACGTTGTAAAACCACAATGAATTCAGTTCATTTTGATATAAAACTGATAAAACAAGTAACAGGTTAACAGGATGACAGCCATGTTGAAACACACAATAAACTGGCTGCAGCTCTTTAAAACCAACTAGAAAACTCTGAAGAAATTTATGAGATCACACCGAGGTGTAAATTGTAAACAATGCTGTCCATTCCAGAAAAGCAGCAATAACAAATAAAAGCAGTGGAGGACTAATTGATTAGATCAACTCAAAGATGGCCAGAGACACCTGAGAAATTTTACTAGCAGGTGTAGAAGGCGGCATGTTAAATGACTTCACAACAGACGGAGAGAGTATTAATGGACGTACTGTAGATTAAAGGGTTTTGTCACTCTCTCTCTGTAACATTACCACTCATGTTTGGACCGTGTGTGCTGTGGACGGTCTGGACCCAACACAGTGCAAGTTGGTCTTGGAGTCCCCCTGCTGATAATTCTGCAAATGGTCTTGTGGCTTTACACAACACCACATGCAGGGCCAAAGACAACATCCAGATTGCGGCTGTGGTGAAATGAAGACAAGGACGGAGAAATCCACAAGCTTTTAAGAGAATGGCATGGGGTTTTAAAGACCACTCACAAGGGGCTTTAAGCTGAAATTACATTAGTGGTGGTCCTGAAACACCAGGGCAGAGAAGTCCAAGTCCAAGAAAGGACAAGGAGGCAAAACTGGTTGGAGTAAAAGCTGTCGGCGAAGAAAAAGCCTAAAGACTGAAAGGTTAACAGTCTTCCTCGAGTTGTGAAACTCATTTCTGTCGTTTACATTTCAGGAGGACACAAAACAATGAAAACCAGGTTGTTTCATGATGCCATTTTATTTTAATCAATTCAGATCTTGGGGTTTAAGATATATTAGATGATTATCTGCAGCTCTGCTTTGTGTAACAAAGGAAAAGAAAGGCCTGTGGTGTGCAAGCAGCTGACAGGATCTCTGGGTAGGGATTAAAGACATAAGGCACCAATGGGGCTCTAAAATCTACAATGAGTAAAGTCTCCACTCCGTGCTCGTGTGTGACTAACTTTACGTATCTGTGGCTGTGAGAGTGTGTGTGTCTGTGTGTCTGTGTGTGGTAGAAGAAAAGAGAAAGTCTTGCAGGGGGATTAGGCTCGATTCGGGGTGGCTTTTCAGGACTCCTGGCGGGTGTAAGATCTAATCTGGACATGCTGCATCTGGGCTCCCCGAGGTATGGCTTACTGTAACAAAGGATTGGCTAATGAGGGAACAGACTGCTCCCACTATGCACCCACACCACTGCACACCCATAAAGCCCTACTTCATATAGCCCTCAGGGGGTAGCAAGGGGTATGAACTCCACAATTGACTACCCTGGGGAGGTAGCAGGCTGCCCGGTGCTGATCGGGGAGATAGTGGAGTAAACTGATCTTGTTTTCGGCTCAGATAAGACCCTCAATCTGAGTGTAGGCGACAATAATGGAATTAGGAGCTGCATATGAAGGTCATAATATGATTTTACTTCATTCTTGTCTGCCAATACATCCAGAGCAGGGGAGGATGCTTTGGGTGTACACAAACAAAGACAAATTTCCTTTTCCAATGGAAGAGATGAAATTGAGACAGTAATTGGGGAAAAGTGAAGTGAGCTGGGAATATGTATAACAACAAATATCAAAGCTGCCATTAGAAGTCCTCATATACAAATCCTCTCTAGCAAGCATTGACTGTCTTTTCTCATGCATGCCTTTGTCGTGAGAACAAAGTTGGCACCCATTTTCTTTTCAGTTTAAGAAGTATCCAACTCAAACATAAGTCGTGACGCAACAGCTCAACAAGCCACCAGTTTAGCTCCCAGAGAGTCATGCCCACGACACATTCAAAAGCGAGAATATCAATTCTCCCTTACTGGCAAAAACAACTGTCAAAATTCACAGTTTGCTATGGAGACCATTTGTGTAAAGCAGAGAAGAAACACTCGATAGCACCAGGCTTCACTGAGACAAAAACCAGGGGATTTCCTTCGAGATGGAGCTACTGCTGCGGTGAGGAGAGGTTGTGTGATTAGTGTTGACCAAAAAACAGGGAAGACAAACACCCCGAGCCCCGTGAGGAGGGTGTGCAGGGGGGAGGTCGGCATATTAGTGAAGGAGCACTGCTTGATCTGGACGATTGTCTCCAGAGGTCCCTTGACACTTTTACACAAATGCCTCTGTCAATCAAGCATTCAGTAGCCTGCTCATTCACTCCTCCGCAGCTGCTCTCAAACTGTGGAAAAGGGAGCAAATACGTTCCTAATGACAGCCCTGCCCAATCTCAAACACCTCTCGAATAATTTAAAAGAAAAAAAAAAAGGTCTCTGTCGATGCTTAAATATTGCATCTCTCCTCAACCCTCAAACACTTTCCCTCAGGAGATACCAGATGTCTAAAAAGAGGTGAGATGAGGAGAGCCTCAGATCCTGAGAGAGAGCTAATGAAGACACAGTTGTCTCCTGTCAAACCAACACAGTGATGTCAAATAACTCCTGCGTTTGAGGTCAATATCAAGATGAATCACATGACATGCATTCAGACCCTTTTTCTATGCATGTATAACATTGTCTGACTTACACAATATTTAAATAAACACAATTACTCACAGCTGATGCTATTTTGAGAAAAACGCACAGGGTTTTTGTAACCTGTGTGGATAATGGTGACAAAGGACAATGACATGTAGTTACACTGCTATGGCCCTTTAAGCATAAAGAAATGATCCTGCATTTTTTAACAGCTATTAGAGATGTTCTAATACCATTTCTTTATTCCTAATACTGATTCCCATACCCAAATGGTAGCTGCTCATAGTGAGAACTGATCCGATACCCGCCTAAAAAAATGACAATTTCTTTAAAACGCGTGGTATAATCAGAATTTACTTAAATTAAAAAAAAAAAAGAACACTATGAAACAGTAGTGCAACAGCAATTTAAAAACTAGGCTAAACTCCAGGAAAATCTAATTACTTACACTGCAGTTACTAAGCTGACTGGGAAGTAGCATGGTACCATCTATCAAATAATAAATCACATGGTATCAGATCTGTGCCAGTATGAGGTACTTGCCGATACGGATACCAGCGTTTTCGGTGGTAATGGAGGCATTTTCCAATACTAGGTACTAGGTGTAGGCGCTGCAGCAACCACTAGCAAGTGTTGCGTGAGGAACTGACCTATGAAGCAGTCTTCATGAACAGGAAAGATAAAGGGTTGGGCCGATGAATGACGCCACGATGGACGACAGACATTGTCTTTCTCCATTGGCGATGTTTGTCTCTGCCGCTGCACAGCGACCCCACCTCCTAAGAAACCCGAAATTAAAGCTGGATTTACCCAACATAAGACACCACTTCTTTCCAGAACCCACCTAACACCATGAACCAGCCATGTCTGGAAACACAGACTTCATCAATCAGACGCTGAGACAAACACCTGATTCAAGACGCAAGGCTACTAAAACACCAGGAATAGGACTTACAGACTAACCTGTCCACCCTGAATGTAAACCAAGTCACTCAGGCTTTCCAGCTGTCTGAAAGGCTCTTTTAAGAGACTCTGACATTGCCGTTAGCCAACGTGTGCTTCATAAAGAGCCCATATAGCAGCCTGTAAGTTGATCTTGGAATTCCCTTCACTGAGGTTTGAGGTTGGATTGCTGCAGACTCAGGGGAAGACTAAAGGGTGGAGAGTCCAATCATTCCAGATGCATACCTAACAGACGCAAAATTACGGTGAAATGGGTGACAACAGACATGGAGGAAGAACAACACTCATTCAGATGAATAAATTTAATATGCAATTTAATTAAAAGGAGGAAAGAAAAGTATTGCCTGTCTCTACACCTCAA
>JAQLOL010000013.1:4894413-4939384 GCA_029783665.1 Naso thynnoides
GATGGAGGGTAGATGCACAGCCCCGCAGAGGAAGGATGGGTTTGCATATAACATTGTCTCTCTTCGACTCTCGAGCGCTAAAACTGAGTTGATTACGCGATTAATGGTAGGTTTATCAAGAAAGTGTCAAAATTTTTTGTTCCAGCATTTTAATGGTTGGGGAAATTAGCGAGGTATCACTTTTGTTCTGCAATACTGCGAATGTTGTTGTTTGTTTTTTAACTGCTGACCCTCCATTTCTCCTGGGGACACTCGAGGGTATGGGTTTTAGCAGTTATGGATATGCTGCATATTTTCTGTTCTGGTCCAAACATTTTAATCAGCAATACTAATGCCACTGCATTTTTGTGAAGGCCTTCAGTGGACTGTAACAGATTTGGTATGGGACAGATCTGGTACTGGTTATGAAGAGAGGCACTCTGCACTAGAGCCAACACTGATGAGGGCTGTGGGACACGCCCTTTGAACAACACACACATATACACACACTCACAGCCCCGGGCTGACCAAGAGCTGTAAATTACACTACAGTATTATGATCCAGCAAGAGAGGGAGTGTGAGGGAGAACGGGGCGAGAGAGAAAACGAGAGAAACA
The DNA here is from genome assembly GCA_029783665.1 of Naso thynnoides. NCBI lineage: Eukaryota > Metazoa > Chordata > Actinopteri > Acanthuriformes > Acanthuridae > Naso > Naso thynnoides. Next base: position 4,895,010 of record JAQLOL010000013.1, read on the forward strand.
GACAGAAAAAGTGAGAGAAAGAGTTCAAGACAATGAGTGCTCTGAGTCATTATGGATTCACGTCGTGTCTGACACAGGAATGATGGTCCCTGGAAAACACCATGGTGCTTTCCTCTGTGTACACATGGCCTGAGTTGGAGCACATACAGTACCATCAATCTGCCCTCCCCCCTCCTGGCTCCGCTTTCTTTCATCCTTCACTTTCCTGCCAACGGGTGTGTCCCCTGAACTCCCCCCTTTTTGCAGACACCCTTTGTTGCACTTCGTCAGACCTTTGGGCTCTGCTGCAGCAGCTTTATCAGTTAAGACGCTAACACGTGCGCCCAGAAAATCACGTAGTGTCATCATGCTGCATCTCAGCAAAAGGGACACTGTGGTGTTTGAATGTAAAGGCAATTTGAAGCCGTGACTGCTATGAGGTTGAGATCCAGTTGAGGATAAATGTTGGTGAAGAAATAAAAGACTGGAGCCGAAACATTAGAAAAATAAGTAGAAAGTCATTTAGTAATCAAAAAATCGGTTGATTCACTTTTAAGCAACAACTGTGAAAAAACACTCATCATTTCATAGCTGCAGTTGCTCCACTGTGAAAATGTGCTGTTTTCTCTATTTTACATTGTAAATTGAGTATCTTTTGGTTTTGGATAGTTGGTCGGGCAAAACAAACCATGAGAAGATATCAGCTTGGACCACTGAAACACTGCAATAGCCATTATTTTTCCTTTTTTCTGGCATTTCATTGAGTAAATTATTCATTAAAAAGTACCTCAACAGATTAATTAGTAATGGAAACTGTTTAGGGCAGGGACAATATGCTTTGTTCCCATTCGATTGTATCACAATACTTGGGTGCCGATCCAGTTTGTATAGTGTTTCTGATTTATTGCAATTCTACAAATGTCGTGATTCGGTAGTATTGATTATTGCAATTTAAATTATTAATTCATACAGCTTTGGTCATATCTAGCTCTGCTTTTCCTGGAAGTGTGAAAAACCCAAAGTGTGTCCACACTTTGGATTTCAAATGTAAGGGTCTAGGATTATCTGCAATTTTCCACTTTCAGCTGCTCTCGGCTCACTTGGCTCAATTTGGCTGTTTTTATGGAAACCGAATGTGATGTCACGTCGTTGCCGTCTGCTCTACTATAAAAAAATTAATAGAAATATATTGAGTCTGGGGGTTGGGAATCTATTTTAAAAGTTGTCCCATAAAAAAATCACGATACATACAAGAGTAAAAATTTTTCCCCACCCCTAGAAATGATCGTTACTTGCGGCCCTGCTTATCAGTTCTAAAACAGCAAGTAAAACTAATATTTCACTGTTTAAGAAAACATAAAATCTCTGAGAGGCTATAGGTCCGATTTAAGTAATTCTTTGGATCAGCAAAAGTGTAATCAAAGAGTATTTTTTGTTTTGTTTTTTTACATTTTGTCTGAGCTGTGGTTAAATGACAGCTGGTGCTTTTCACCCAAGTCAGTTTAGGGTCTGAGGCCAGGGTCTGTGGTTACAGTATCGAGCCGATGTGTGGGAAAGAGATGAGAACAAGGGAACTCAAGATTCTGGACGCTAAGGGTCAGTATCCTTAAAAGAAAAGGGGCGCCAGGAGGAGTGAGATAAGGCTGTTGATTCAGGGTGAAATAAGGGAATGCTGACTATCTGAAAGCCCCAAGAGATGATGGACTCAGATGGAAAATGGTGTGGATGGTGCATAGCTGTTGCTAACGTCAGCCAGGGCTGCTGTTCAGGGTGGGGTTCAAGAGAGTTCATGTGACCTGCTGCAGACATACAGACAGACATGGGATTTATGCAGGGCGGGGCAGGTGTGACCACACAATAATGTCCTGTATTAGCTGAGGAGAGAAGAATGTCGTCTTTCAGCTGAGCGCTAACGTCACTCAGCGGAGAATAGTTCTAGGTCTGCATGATGTTTGATGTCTCTCTGTATGTTAACAAGCAGCCAGACATGTGATGTATTGAGAGACATCTTGAGTGAGGCGCTTGTCTCGTTTCATTCAAAGGAGCCAATCACATAAATATCCCGTTGGATCAAAGCATTCTTTCAGCGGTTACTGTTTACCCAAGCAGCATCTACTTTAACGGCTGACATCAGAGGCTCTATACGGCTACAACAGTCCATGCTTTTCTTAAGCCTGTTCCCCGTGTGTCTGCCATACAAAACCCCGTTATGTAATAAGGACCTGGGCCAGATGAGCTGAAGAAAAGACTATTTAGCTCTCCGCCTCTTTCCCTGCAGCGTGGAGCAGCTCAGCCATTATTCACTGGAATGTTTTCCTCCTGTGTTTGTCCAGGGGGGCTAAGACCCCGAAGCCACAGGGCTAACGAGTCCATGCTCTGTGCGAGCGTGTGTGTGTCTGTCTGTATTCTTAACCTAGAGTAAATGAATCCAAGTTGACTGATGGTTACACTTAACGGGAATCCCTTATTAATGGAGTCAGTGGTCTTTACTGATTACTTTCCCCATCAAACACACCCTTTACTTACAGGAGAAGTTTGTTTTTTTGCACATTAGGCCTTGCAATAGGGATTTTTACAATCATATACAATGTTCCACAGCATTATTATAATGAACGGTGCGATCCTAGGAGTCAGAGCTCGTTGTTGATTTCACTGCTAGCTGAAAAAACAATGGAGGTGCGTAGACATTCAGCTAATCCGTCAAAAAAAACAAAACAAGCGCTCGTTTCAAAAGATGAGACAATCACAGAATCGTCAGTGGTGTCCTCTCATGCACCAACACTAAAACGCAAATTAAAACAACAGCTTATAACCCAGAAGTGGCTCTCTCAGCTGCTTCAGGAAACAAACTAACAGCTGTTTGATGTTGATGTTAGATGTAATGACTTAAAACTTGTCAGGCCCCCTCCCGACAAGCACCTTGTAAAGATGCAGCGTCACATCAATGGACGATACTCGAAACATTGCGGTGAGTACGAAAAGCACAGTGTGGATAGTCGAGTGTATATAAATCTCTCAACCAGCCCAGACTTTTACTCAGCTGGGTGCAATTACATCTGGTAGGTGTCTGACATCAAGGGCAGCCAAAAATTACACAGCAGTAAAATGGGAGGACTTTCATTCTGGCCTTTGATACAGTAAGTTTGCGTTTAAGAACACTGTGTTGTTTGAGTGTGTTCAGTATGACCCTAACACTTCACTGGCTTGTTTACAGAAGCTGATTCATGATTGATAGCTTACTTCCTGCAGACAAACAGCAGAATGATCACAACTTCTGTTGCATGACATTCTACAGCAGAAGAAAATCAGATTCCCTTTAATTAGTCATTGGTACACCTTATGAGTACTTTTTTGCGTAAATATTTAGTCTTGACGTCTCTTCACCAGACATTTTCTGTCACACTTCATCTCACTGAACTGAACTGATTGGAAATGAATGAGCACATTTTTTCTTTTGCATATGGGTGTGAATGCATTTTTTGTTCACATTTTATCTCTACGACGGATTGGCGTTGATGCTGTGTCACACAGAAACACACCCACTGGCAGTCGACTAATTGGTTGTGTTTATTTCATCCGTTTTCCCGTCGACATGGAGGGAAACACCATGAATTAACACGTCTTTTCAAAAAGAATGTATGATCAGGCACGTCTAGATTGGGAAGTTAGGGCGTTACAATATTTTGTTATTATCTTTGTTATTATCACTGCATGCTTGGGGCAGATATGTTTTTTTTTTTACTCATGAAACACTGTTGAAAAACAAAAAAACTGGAGGACAAGATAAACACTTCCTGATGATAAGAGACACAATCAGAGAAGCTTTACAAACACTCCAAATAAAATCCAAAGACACAAATAAAGATCAAAAGCCAGAGCAGAAAAACAAAAATGTCCACTCACTGTTTATTTTGTTCTCTCCTGGCTAAAATCATTTTAGCCAGCACAGAACATAGAAGTCTTAATGTTGATTTTAACGTTAAATTTGATCATGAGTTCAAGGGCAAAGTTAAAGATGCACCACAACAAGGACTAACCTGTGAATGTTTAAGACTACCAATACTATAGACTCCCACACACAAAACTGAAACCATAGAACAAGCTGCAACAAAGATCGGCTGCTGAGAAATTGGGAAATTCATGTTTGTTTGAAATAAAAACAACATTTTTCAAATAATTACTTTGTCTTTTGTAGTTTAAAAAAAATCCGTTAAAATCGAAAATCGAACATGGTATGAAAAAATTGGGGATTTTATTTTTAGGCCATATCGTCCAGCCCTAGTAGGAGCCTTATAACATGCTCTGCTGGATAACTGTATCCAGATACAGATAGTTTATTGTGAGAAATTACCTCACCAGTCAGTACTGGAAACAAAATTTCTTAAATCAACATCCTCAATACTTTAAACAGCAGCAGGGAACGAAGTGAAATATTTAAGTTCCCTTTTCTTTCTCACCCCACAGCTGTCATTAAAAATAAAACACAAAACCACATACAGCACAAAACACTTAAAAAAAAATTACAAATAAACACAACCTGTCCCCTAAAAAACAGCAATTGCCAACGCAAACTCACTGAAGACTTAGAGGCAGGTGGCCAAAACTTGAAATTGAGCCTTAATGTGACATAAAGTGACAGTTCCTAAGATCACATGCATGGTGCATTGGACTACAGTTGTCTAAAACTGTGACTCAGCAGCGATTATTTGCACTTGGATGTGGCATGCGTAAGAGCGAGTGTTATTGTAAAAGGGAAAGAGAAAGAGCGGCTGGTGGTTCTGCAAGCCCAGATTGAGAGCCAGATGGCTTCACCAGAAAACTCCTCTGACTGTCACTTGCTCATGTGGACGGGAGGAGGGGAAGGAGCGTGCATGGGTGCGAGTGCATGTCTGTGTGTAACATGAAAGGAAGTCAGTGACGGTTGCGGGGCTGAGCTAAAGCATCTGACTGTGCATTAAGTCTGTTTCTAATCTGGTGGTGGAAGAGTGGATAATTTCTACTGTGGATAAAGAGGACCCCTGCATGGCACCCAAACACATTAACCAAACAGAGATGGAAAACACTGGCATGTATGTAAAGGCAGACACACACACACACACACACACACACACATACAGCTTTCACTGGCCAGTAAAGTGTAATGAGGTTGAAAGGTTAGGGCTAAAGGTCAAGGGTTACGTGTGCGTAACACCAGACAAGACACTTTGCCTTAATGAAGACTTAAACAGATGTAGCCACTGCCTCTTTACGTAATGTCGTACTGACTCAGACCAGGTGGGTGTGCAGGATCAGCAAATACACCTTTTATTTCAGTAACCTGCAGTATTTCTGCTACTATTTGGGGAAACTGCAAAAAAAAGAAATGCTGCAGGTAATAAATCTGTAACAGACTCAAACCCTTGAATGTGTGCTTTTTATATGTCTGGCTTTTGATGACTATGTAGAGTCATCATGTCTACCCTGGACATCAAACAGACAGGATTTCTCTTTCTTTCTTTCCAGCTGTAAACGTATCTTCCCATAAAAATACTATTACATCACAGTAAAGAGCTTCCTGCCTTTAACCTGTTTGACTCCCCAGCCTGGGAAAAGGTAATGATAGCAGAGAGGAAAGCAGTTGGAGCAGTCAAACAAGTTGTTCTTATCCTATCAAGGGAACATGGATCGTCTTTGAAGTGGCCATCAACCTGCCACGCAGCACCAGTGAGAGGGCTGGGGATTGTTGACAGGGCAGAAAGTCATAATTAAATGGTTAGCAAGCAGACAGAGTCAGAGATGAGAGGAGACAGAGAGTGAGTAGCAGGGGGTTAGCTAAATCCAGAGCTCATTAGTTCAGCATTTTGCTAGTCTAAATTTGCACATTAAGTATGTGGGCAAGAATACAGGGGAGTGCAGGGCAACAGGGCAGTCTTCAAACTACAGGAGCAACCATCAAGGGATGCCCATGTCTACCTTACAGGTGCAACCACTCTAATCCTTTTAGGAAAGCTGAGATCAGCTGCTAAACTGAGCAAACCTTACTCAGTCAATCCCATTGAGAATGTTCTACCATCGTGTCAGGAATAGTGGCAGAAGTCACTCTATGTCCCAGCTCGGCTGCATGAGGCCTTCACTGCAGTAACACTGGCTGGAATACCTAATGTTGGAGGCAGGTTTGCAACCAATTTGCAAAAAAGGTGGCACATCCTCCAAATTACAGTGAAACTAGACAACTTTTTTGGTAACTTTGTCATCATGATGTATAACTTGATTAAACAGTTACTAGTGATTGAAAAATGACACCATTCACGGCTAAACTGGTCACCCAAAGCCCTGTTTTCACCATGATGTCTTCTTTGCGACCAGGATGAGGGTTCTGAAGAAAAATTTACTCCCCGTACTCTCTGTCCTGATTGGCCTGTCTGTGCTGCACATCTTAGCGACGGGTGACATCGGTATGAGCTGATTAGCTGTCCGTGCCTTACGCTGACTCGCCTCTGCCGACAGCAGAGCGTCTGCAAGCGGACCAGTTTATTCCGCTGCAACTTTCCTGCAACCTTTTCATTTCGGTTTGGACTTAAAAGAGAGAGCGACAACAAACAAAATAAAATCAAAGAAATATGACACATTTCTGTTTTGCCTTCAGTGAAGCATTAGTAGGTAGTAAGTTTAGGAAAACATTGGTTTTTTGTTTTGTTTTGTTAAAATGACTACTTTGTCAAAGCTGGGGTACCTTGGTCATAATGGTATCATAATACAAACTATGTAGTATAATCCCATCAGACTAAAGGGGAACGAGATATGAACAGCAGTCTCCTACGTTTAAGTTTGATACTTTGCCCCATCAATCCATTCAAATCTCTTCTCTACATGGACTTTGCCATGAACACATTATGGGGCAGCTGGTTGTGCTACATAGTGGCACAAAATAAAATTCTCAGTGTGGGGACAGGGACCTCTCTGCTGGGAATGAGCTTTGGGGAACAACTTACTGCAACGTTAGATCCAATTCATCCCAAAATATGTGAGACTATCCCTGAAGTTTCCTATAGTGCGGACATGTTTTGACCTTCACCCTGAGTGTGTGCCCTGTGAGTATTAACCCAACAAGGCCTGTGCTGAAAATGAGGCCATATTAGCCCCTGTAACGTGAGACCACAGCAGTCGGTGGGAGAGGTGACAAGGGGAGAGAGGAAAGGAGAGATTAGTACTATAGTATCCAGGTAACTGTTATAAACACTGTCAAAGCAAGATTGAATGTGGAGCAAATCAAAGCACGAGACTGTATATTATTATGCTGACAAAGACCAGTTATTGTGGTAGTAAAACAACTGAAGAAATTACTCTGTGTTTTTACAGTATGTGCATGCTGAATGTTGCTTTGGCTTCTTTGAAGAAATAAGGGGAATATTACCCAAACCAACACACTGCTTGCTTGCCATCTTGGTGTAGCTTTGGGCAGCTGATTTTTAGGGCAGGTTGCACTTTTACATTCAGGAATCCTTTACAAAAAGTCCTTTTCTCTTTCAGTACTAACTTGATAGGACAAGTGGGATGCAGACCAAAGTTGGTGCCAGTATATCCATGTGGTCTTTTTCCTGCTTTGATTAGGCTGACACATACTGGGCTACGAGATTCAATGCACATTCTGCACATATTTTGTCCAACAGCCCACATGGCCAAGATCAAGACATTCTGTACTCAGTGAACTCAATTTTAAAGACATCAGAGGGAAAAAAAAACTAAATTGCAATGTACACCTACATCTTTCCTCAGACTGTAAAAGCACATCCTGCAGTGATGCTTTCCAAAAGCACACAGTGCTCCTTTCAAAACACTTGGAGCATGCAGTCTGACGATGGAAAATGTTAGCTAGTAAAATGCTGGAGAAGTGAGAGTCTTAGAAATGCATGTGCAGAATACGGCAGGGCCAGTGTAGCTCAAGCTGTCCAGCACAGGTCTCTGAGGAGGGTGACGCAATACAGGACGGGAGGGGACGTTGAGGATAGAGGAGAAGGGGCACAAATATGTTGACTATTACTAGCTCAAGCCCCCCTCCTTCTCCACCACGTCCACGGCAGTCCCACCCAATGCTGAGGCCCATCTGGAGTGCCTCGTGACCCAACTGATTAAAAGCAGTTGGGGCCTTCGGTGAGATACGGCCAGAGGAATGTTGAGCCTGTGGAAAGACCCAGAATAAGTGTGTCTAAGAGGTGTAAATTTCTACAGCGTGTATGTGATACTTCTCTGCATGTGGATGTGCGCACGTATCTTTTGTGTCCATTGTATCACATGTGTGCACGCGGCCACATGTCCATTAGTGCCAGTCATTAGCAATCAATCAAACCAGAGAAGAAATAGCCCTGGAGCTCAGTTGATGGATGCCCCCACTGGGACTGCAGGATGGGCAGGACGGAAGCATCTCTGCACCTGAATCCCAGCTCTACACCCTTCTGTTTCTTGACCCTATTAGCCTTTGCACAAACAAAGGCTAATAGATTATAGCCATCAACATCTACAGTAACCACAAGTGCTAGAAACCAAATGTGTCTTCCAGTCTCTCTCTCTCCACTCCACTAAAATGTGTCTTCTTGGCTTTGCCTTCCCTTTACCACCCCCCATCTTGTCTTTTAATCGCACCAGATTTGGCAAGCTGGCTCTTTGCAGTCTCAACCTCCAAACCAGAAGGTATTTACTAGGTGCACCCGTCGTGCGGCATCAACCTCATCCTTCGGAAGTTCAAATGGAAACCAGGCTTCAAGCCTCATCACTGCTGATGGAGCTCTAGAGCCCATCGTTGATCTTTACTGCTCTTGTCCCAACAGGGGATCCTCCGTGCGGTTAATGTTAAGCTTAACATGTGTTTTACTGCTTAATTGAATAATGAAGCGATGAAAGAAGAGGAGAAACCACATGACCAAGGACTGCACCAAAAGGCTGGCTGAGGAGGATTGTGCGGTGAAGGCGGAATTCTTTGGTTTTAAAGTGGCCTTTTTATAAGCGCTGCAGCTATATGTCTGTCAGAGGCACATAATCTTTCATGCACACCAAAACTAGACCTTGCAAAAAGCAAAAAAAAAAAAAAAAAGCCAGTCCTTTTGTCACACTCAATCCAATCTATCAATGGGGTCACAAAAGCAACCGTTTTAAGTGGAGCATCATGTTATGTAATTAAATCCATGCTTTGTAATTCAGTTTGGTTACTAAAAGCCAATTCAAGTCATGTTAACAAGCATTTTCACTAATGAAGTCTTTTAACAATCCATCTGGCTGCCTGTTCTCTTCCCGTAACTATTTCGATTTCTGTCTATTTTTGATGTTTTTGTTGCTTTTTCCATCACATTTGTACACTGTGTTAAATTACACACAAAGTGTGGCACAACACAATACCAGGCAATCTCTCCATACTTATTTACTTTAAGCTATTGATTAATTTGCAGGTGTTTGCAGGTGTTGCTATTCTGGTAACCGAAATGAGACATTTTGTTCTTGTTTTTTACGGAACCGTGGTTGGGAGAAATGCCTTTGTTGTGCGTTAACAACTAGTCTCCAAGCTGTCAGTTTGGTTTTTACAATTCTGTTTGCTCATCTTCTGCTTCTCACCTTAAATGTTTTCACAAACAAACTTATATTGGTATACTGTTTAGCTGTAAAGTGACAAAGTTAGTTACCTGATCAACATGTTGAAAACGGACAAGCCAATAAGGCAGCAAGAGCTTTCACTGGTCCAATGCATTCAGATATGTTCGGTCGGTGGATATTGGTTGGGGAAAATAAAATCTGCACCCCATAGAAATTGCTTAGACTTGAGGCAATGTAAGATTGAAGTTAGACATGGAGTGTAATGAGTTGACAATCCTACAACTTATCAGGTGATGCCTAGGCAGGAAGTGCTGAAAAAGTTACACCATGGTCACTGCCTTAGCTGACCCTCAACAGAAAATAAACAGTAGTCACAATCAGTAGCCTAATTAAAAAGTTGAGCAGAGTCCATTTTGATTTACGTCCATAAGACGTGTTATCTCAACAGAACCTCTTGTAGTAGGAGCAACCCCAGTTGAATGTCCACAGGAGATGGACATTTAACTGGAATCCTACAAGCTAATGCTGCCTCCACTTCAACAATAAAACCCCCAAAATGCAAATGTATCAACGTGAAATGACAATAATATTATCACATAACAGTGAAATCAAATCGGCATCGAGTGGCACATGTGCAGGACCATATGCGGACACAAAACAACACAGAGAGAAGCCATTTGGCACGTGGGCCAGAAACTGTGAAGGAGGACTCGGAGCAGAACTGAACACAGCAGGTCTCCGGTTCATGACGACCACACCCCGGCCCAGCTGGAAACAATAAAAACCTCATACTCCTCTTCTCCTCCTCCTTCCCTCCATCTCCTGTCCTTCACTGTTGCCCCTTCTAACTACACCTCAGAGCACTTCAGCACTCATCTTCAAGAACTGATTCTTAAGTCTTGTGTCTCTTTCACTTGCCCTGTTTACCCTTGGCGCTCTCTTTCTTTTGTCCGTCTTTATCAGACATCATCTTTGTGTCCCATACAGCAGAGAGGGAGTGTCCACTACATTCCCCGTTACCACAGTAAACCCTCAGTCAACCAGTGAACAATTCTCTCTAGCATGCATGCACAGGCCCCTTTAAAAATAAAAGCCAAAGGGAAACAGTGAGGAAGAAACAGATGGATGTCATTTGTGGTATTACGACAGACAATAGCAATGAAATAGATTTCATAGGGAGGACGACGAGGTAATTTGGCGAATATAGCAAATCTGGCACCATCTTCTTCTTGTGACCTCTCATGTGACACTGTCAGATTGGTTTTGCTTGCAATTCATCACTGTTGATTAGTAATTAGGCCTCAGCCTATCTCTGTCACGCTGTCAGAGGTCCATAGGTACAGGAGGTGCTCTGAATGCTAATGGGGTGTTGCCTCATCAGCATCAGGACAAAGCAGCGTGTGCACACTGATCAGAACGGGACAGAGGGCATCATTATCACCATCTGAATTGCCGTGAAGGCTGCGCTGCCTGGCCAATCACGTCCTCTGGCACTGAACAGGCAGCCAATTAATGTGAGTTTAACTGGCGTGCCTCAGGGTTGTGTAGGGAAAACAGAAAAACATGCCAGGCTCAGTGTTCTATGGAGGAGCTGGAAGCACAGGAGGAGGACACAACAGTGGTTTTTAGCATTGAGATTCTTTTCTTTATTGATCCATCCATCTTAACTAAATGAAACTGTGGAGTACAACCTCTGATAGCAGTGATGGAGTAAGTGAGACTATGAGAGGCTGACTGACACACACCAGTGATCTATGGATTGTCTGTCAGGGCTCTGCAGAGGGATTATTCACCCCCCTTCCTCCACCCTCTACCCGTCTTGCATGACGTAACTGCTCTTAGTAGGTTGATCGACTTTAGATGCACCGAGCACCACAGTGGTGTTTCTGGCATTCAAACGATGAGAAAACAAACACCTGGGGGTGAAAAAAATCACCATGGCAACCCTTCTTTTCCAGCATGTTGGTGATATTTACAACCTTACCTCAAGAGAGAGCCTGTGGGTGGGGCAAAAGAGCAAATGTGTAAACACTTTTGGATGGAAACAAAACAGCACCTTCTAACAAACACAGATACTCTCTCTCTCTCTCTCTCTCTCTCTCTCACTCACACACACACACACACACACACACACACCCAGCACTGACACACACTCACATGCATGTACATACAACTCCACCCACTGGTGAGGCTCCTCCCAGCCCTGTCTGCATTGCACCAAAGAGCTGCAGCTTTTCCAAGTCAGTTTTTCATCACCCGCGCCAAGGAGAATCAGCAGCTTCTTATTCATATCTTTTCTCTCTCTCTCGCTCTCCTTTTTTTCTCTGGCTTCAAGAGAATGGCGTACACAAAAAATGATACAAGAAAGGCATCTCAATGCGTCATCGTTTTCTGTGTTATGAAGGTTATTCTCCAAGGACGTAGTGTTTCTTTTTCTTTTTAGCTGAGCCAAGCCTCTGAAGATTCTCTAGGGGCCTGTGATCTGTAATTATACCATGTACACATAAACCCTCACAAACCGACATCACTGTACATTTACTGCAGCTTTTGCACATGTCACAGGGATTATGTGCATGTGTGGGGAGGGGGAGTGAGGGGTTACTGTGGCAGCATGAGGTGAATCAGCATTCTGCTCATGCCGCTTTTCTCTGCGTCTGAGCCAAAATGCTCAAGGACGACTGATAAGCTCAAATTTACAACCACGGACAGACGAGCCCTGAGTTTACGGTGAAGAATACCCGGTAGTCTGCAGCTGTTTAGAGTAACGATGACACAGCACACACAGGGGGGAGATCTTTGATTTCTTAGTGTTTGGTGGATCAAATGTGACCTAATTTTACACTGACTAAATACTACAAGTTGATTCATCAAAAGGGTTTTTGCAAGGTTTTTTGCTACTTTCACACTGACAGAAATTTAGATTCCCTCTACAATCATTATGTAAGCCTTCTGATGATTGGTGCTAGTAACAGGATGCTGGCAAAATGCTTCAAGGTGCAGGTCAGAGAAAACATTTGTCCTTTATGTGTTAACATTAACCCATCTCAGCGGGAGGTATAACTACAGTTTAATGGCTCAGTAGCTCCCAGCTCACTGACACGACACATTGCCTTACAGTTTGTTCACCAGAAAGCTGCATCAGTTTCAGATAAGGTTGGACCGATGTAAAAATTTTCAAACTGGTTTGATACTAAGCCAAACACCAGACCGGACATACTGAATTTTACCAACAGATATCGCGGCAGCCGCTCCTGTGGAATGCAATGAGAGAGCCCAGGAGCAAGGGTGTAGCACCTCAAGCCCCCTTGGTGGCGACAGTGCACTTCTAAGCTGGTTCACCAGCTGTATATAAACAAAAGAGAAAGAAAAGCAGTAAACACAACGCAAGATTTCCCACAGCGCTCCGCCTCAACAAAACACAGTCCCTACTTTCACTATCATCGTTTTAAGTCTTGTCCAAAATATTGATACGGAATATTTTAAAAGGGTTCCAATATTTATTCTGCGCACTTACGATAGCGGCTCCAATTTTCTCCTGTCTGTCCTCTACCGACAGCGAGACGATACACAGCCCCGCCTGTCCTCACGCGTTCTGCTGTTTCATCTGTCGTCTTTCGCTCCAGTTTGTTTAGTTTGTAAAAGTTTGTAGATGGCAAGGGATTCGTCCTGACTGGACTTTGTATGAACAAAACAGCAAGAGCCCAGTTTAGAAGTGTTTTGCATCTGAGGCAGATAAATAGGAAAGCTGAAAGAAAAAAACGCAAGCCCGTAAAGCTACAAACACGGGCAGTTTAGCCAAGCACCTCAAGGGCCGACGCACAGACCAATTTAATTAAAAACATCAAGAGTTTATCAGATCCCCTATCATCATAACTGAAGCATTAAACTTAATGGCCTAGTAAACTGTGCTTGATAGGCGATTTCTTTGTTTTCCTTCACTTGGGATGAAGGTTGTGATGAGTGACGTGATTTATGCAAGCACTGTCCTTAATCTGCTGAAATTTGATCTCTTTAATGTTGCCATTTGCGCTCCGCAGTAAGATGCACAAGGCGCAAAGGCTCTTTCTCTCAGTCCATTTAATAACAAACATGATACTCAGGTTGTCATATTGATAACTAGGCCTACTGAGGTTAGATTTGGCGACATGACGCGAACGTCACAGCCAGCTTTTAAATTTGCCGGAACGTGTCAGCCAGGTCACGTAAAATCGAACTCATGTGAGCTCATGGACTGAACAGGACCGGCAAAGCTGGATTTCGTCCCAACTCTAGTTTCAAATGCCATCTTTTCTTTTCTGCTCTGGCTTAGGCTTCACACTTAAAAACGATGCTTAAAAACGCATGAATCAGCACATCTAAATTGTGTGCTCTGCTATAAATACAACACTGACCGTGCAGCTTCTGAGTACAGAACAGAGGTTTAAACTGCTAAGACTCAGCAGAATAAACTCCTCAGCCCCACTTCTTTCCAGATGATGACATCAGTGCATCCCTAATCACCAGAAAACACTCTTACGGATAAATAATTCTCAAATATGAAGCGTGATTCGGATTTAACGCCATGCGGACATGGCCTCATTTGGGCCATATTAAGATCTCCAGAGAGCGGAGCAAATCCTTTGGATTGATTGATGTTACGCCTGAGAGGAGTGTGTAAGGAGCAGGCAATATTACCATCAAGGGTTGAACCTCTTGGGTTGAAGACAAGTGTCACTGCCACAGGCTGAAAACGTAAGCCTGTCACTCATCACTGACATGCTGCAACTGTTAAATGGAATGGTTCAACACAGAACAATGCCCATGAATTAAAACTCAAGGGATGAAACTGAAAAAGCGGACCAACTCATCTTTTTGTATCGGAGAATAAAGAAATTCCTTAAGGGAAATATGTGCCACATGGGCCAAAGTGCCGGCATAATGCTGACTAAAGTTCTGATGTCTGCTTGGGGCTGATTTGTAAGTTTTATGATTCTCCTTCCCTCTTTTTTTTCCTGCCTCACTCCCTGCCCCAGGACTGCTTTCATATGCTAATGGATGTGCAATTGTGTGGGCCAACAGCCTGGAATTCCTCTTCACAAAAGAGAAATGGAGATGGAAGGAGAGAGGGGAGAAAGGGACAGACAGACAGAGGGAGAGAGACCAGACAAAAGTAGGCTGATGCACATCAGAGGGCTAAATCACCATCCTAAGAAGGATTTGCATTGTATATGTTGGTGCACTATCCAAGTTTAGTTTTGCTGAGGGCTGCAAGTTACGAGTTCTTGGGGGGTTTTTTTCTTAGTTTTTGAGTAGGTAACAGCTTGTTTTCTCCAATAATTGACTAATACTCAGTCTATACAATGTAAGGAAGTATAGAAAAGCTAGAAAAAGGAGCATTCAGTGGAACATGTGAAGCCCTTCCTGCTGTGTTGGGTGTGGCCAAGAGCTGCGGGGATGTCAGCTGAGGTGGCTTCCAAAGCGCCACTGAGGAGGCCATCCCCCCACATTAAAGGCGCAGAGCCAGAGGCGTTTAAACAAAGAGAGGACACGCACAACGCCTTCACATCCAGCCTGCCACCTCAACCCGACAACCCTTCTAGGGACAGAGAGCAGGTGGACCAATTAGAGTCCCCAGGGTCCCCCCCGCCCAGATGTGAGCAAAGCCCTGTATAATTGGTTTCCTCATCTATGAATTATTAATCCTGGTAGCTCTTTGAGGTTTTTGACAGAGCAGGGTCATGACAGTGCACCCTCTGACACATAGAGTCTCCTGTTTAACCCCCCAGTGCCTTGTTGAGACTACTCGTCAGGACAAAATGGAGACACTCAAGACATATCTAAGAACGGAAACAAATGCCAGGGGTGGACTGAGGTTATT
The DNA here is from genome assembly GCA_029783665.1 of Naso thynnoides. Taxonomy (NCBI): domain Eukaryota; kingdom Metazoa; phylum Chordata; class Actinopteri; order Acanthuriformes; family Acanthuridae; genus Naso; species Naso thynnoides. The sequence continues at coordinate 4,910,407 of JAQLOL010000013.1, forward strand.
GATGATTGTTTTAGCCATAAAGAGCATCCTTGAAATGATCTAGCTTGATTATGCTAATCTTTAAAAGTATTACATCTATTATATTTTCTGTTGAATTTGATGTTGGAGCAGGAACTGCAGGAAAGATATCAATAATTTTACAGTGAGAGTAGTTTAACTGAATATTATTAGTTTAAGAATGATTTGATTAAAACTATGGATGAGAGCTTGTTAATATCTGTTGGTGCACAATGATTCTAACTCTGTTTCCTGAGTACTTATAGTTAAAGGGCTGCAACCAACATTTATCTTCTATGGTATATTATTTTGATATGTCCAAAACAGAAAAAAAACAAAATTCTTCCAAAGGCAGGATACCCTCAAATATCTTGACTTCTCTAACCAAAAGTCCTAAACATTAGGATATTTCTGTCATTTATATGGCAAAGTAAAGCAGTAGATAATTTCCTTGAGAAGTTAGAAGCAGGAGAATGTTTGGCTTTTAATTCACAAATTTTGCTTGATAAAGTATGGAAATAATTCATCTATAGCTGCCCATTATTTTCCTGTCAATAAACTGACCCATTTGTCTATTAGTCTTTTCAGCTCTAAATTGTTTTGTGACCCCTTTTAGTCTTTATTTCAGTGACAACTGAATGCTACTGTTCATGATGCTTAAGATCAAACAATAACAAAGCCAACAATTTTGACAGGACAAGATATTAATAGAGCTGTTACCCTTAATATCATTGGCGGCAATATTTATGATTCCGTGGCTTCTCTCTCTATGTCTCACACCAGGTGTTGGCCTGTAAATATTTCATGAGGCCTCTGTGCTGCGCTACTGGAGCACAAAGGCCGTTTTCAGCGCCTCGGTCAGCAGAGGCTCTCTGGAAACAGAGGCCTATCAGTTCGGCTTGGGACGCAAACAATTTTCACCACTGCTAAAATTAAATTAGGGGAAGGGGCATTCCAGAGAGCAGCTCTGCTGCAATGCTCGACACGGCAAGACTTCTTTACTCCTCACATCAGGCATTCCATGGCAAAATGAAAAAGGGGAGAGGGGGAAATGCATGAAACAATGAGCTGTCTNNNNTGTGAGTTTCCAGTAAAAAACTCGAAAAGGCATGTCAGAGATATGAGGCGTTAGTAAGGGTGCCAAGTTGTCTTCTGTGCATATAGAGACAAATGGATATGTAAAAGATAGCATCAAAAAGAGCACTGTATGGCAGAGAGAAAGTCTACATTCATATCGGCAGTTAGGCCGTCTTCTGAACATAGCAAGGCTTCGACCTTTGCACCCTTGCACTTAACATCTCATCAAAATGAGCCTTTGATCTAATACTGTATCTGAAATGTGCAGCTTTACGAACTGCCAATGGACTTAAATGATTTTCACCAGTTTTTGAAAAACGCTCGTTCTTTTTGTAACAGATATTCGTTTCAAGAGTGTCAAATGTCTAAATGGAGTCATTAAGTACAACAAAGATTCTTTAAGAAACTTGATTTGATATGGAGTCAAAAGAAAGAGACATTTCAGTCCAAGAATAACTTGTTAAATAACTTGATAAGACTGATTTTTTTTTTTTTTTTAATCGAGTTTAGTCTTGGGCCACTGAGCCTGCATGAGGCACTTATGCCTGCTGAAGCAGGGACACTCAGAGGTCAACATGCCGTACACTCCACAGTCTCCAGTTCCACACTGCACTACTGAATAAATTCTGGCTATTAATACACGGGATGTCAGGGATGCCTTTCCTGGAGAACTCCAGTGTAATAGGGGACAGAGGGGAAGCTCATAAAAAGGGTGAAAAAGGGTCATCAAAATCTATAGGCAAAAACGTGATGAAAACCGGCTGCACATCCAGCTGCAACAATAGTAACTCATGTATGAATGCTTGACAATATTACTTTATCAGGACCTCTGTATAGGCTATATAGGGTATCCTGATGTTTGGAAAGGCTTTCCTGCAACCAGTAGGTTACTAGTTTGAAGCCCTCATAGCGCTACCAGTTTAACATACAGTATGTTAAGAAATAAATGAGGTGATGCGATGGAAGTTAGGATGTAAACCATATGAAGCAATCACAGTGTCCCTGATTAATTTCGGCTTTGACATCCAATATCAATCGGACGGAACTTGCAACAAGTTCCAGTGTCACTTACTGACCAACACTATATTTTCCTTTCTGATACCGGGCCGATACCAAGTACTGATCTGATAACTGCACATAAAAAACAATTCCCCTCACTAGGGCCTGACTGATAGATCAGTTTGCCGATTTTATCAGCCAATACTGGCCGATTGCAGGTATACTGTTATCAGAATATATGCTCTCTGATAAGTTCCAATATTATAACTATTTTTTAAGACTGGAAAAAATTCTTGGACATGTAATTTAAAATGGCGTAATTATGTGGTTTGTTTAGCATAGGGTGGTCCATTATTAAACTGATAATAAGTTAAGTGTTTACTGTTCAGTGCACTGATAACCACATTTAAAGTATCATATGTAGAATATTGGCTAATATGTCGGATATGGAATTTTCTTAATATATATTTTCTCTAATATCGGTAACAGCGTCTGCCCCAAAAATCCTATATCGGTCGGCCCAATCTCCTCTGACTTTCCTGTGTGAAATGCTATAGAATGCAGACATTTTGCTAGCTCTTGACCTTCTCTGTTCTTCTTCGTCACTCTTAAAAATAGCAGTTACCAGAGGCAGGTATGTAACATCAGTCAGAGCTAACTGAATTATTAGGAAAGTAGCTGGGTACCATTTCGAGGCTAATAAATTACATGGTATTTGATTGGTGCAAGGACTGGTGGATTTGCTGATGCCCACGTCAACATTTATGAGGTATCAGTGGCATTTTTTTAAAACACCGGTATCGATATAAGAACAACTCTAGTGTCACTATCAATGAAAAGCTGAAGGTGTCAAAAATAAACTAATACCCTACTGGCTGATTCAGTCCTGTAAGTGAAATGCTTAAAGAATGAACAGGAAACTGACCTGATTGTTCCAGGCGCAGTACAGATCACAGATGAGACTCCAGTTGTTGTTAATCATACAGTCGAGAACTTTAAGATGAGCCATTTTACCTACACTGAACACACTCTAACTGCCCAGACACCTGCCCTTCAGCTGTGTGTGTCGAGCCCCGCTGTGCCCGGCTGCACCCTGCTGGCAGCGACGCTCCTCGATGCCACCTTGACTGAGAGGAGGGTGCAAGGAGACGAGAGGGAATCATCAGCAGAGGGCAAAGGATGCGTCTCCATGTCCATCTGCGAGCCCAGCAGGCATCCTACACTCGGTGGCCATCGACCCAGCCGCGACTCATCAGCAATATGTTAATGTGTCATGCTGCGCAAAAAACTCTTATCTTAGATGTAACACTAAAAAAAACTGTCTCCTTCTTGACAGAGGGATGCTGCAGAGTTATAAGCAGTACGGAGCAAAAGAGTCCACCTGGTTATAGATGCATCACCAAGCCCTAAGACGATGAATCAGTCTGCACTTTTTCTTGTCGGCTGGCTTGTTTTTTGTGTCGCCTTTGCGTCTTTGAGTCTCTCTGTCTCTCCTCCTGTGTTGGTGTCTCTCCCAGCTGGTTGTGCCTGCCTGTGCTCGTCTCTGCAGCGTACCAGGCTGAGGCAGTCGAAGAAACAGTGCAGCAAAGGCTCCCTCTAGATCATCACGCATCAGGCCGCAATGCAGGACAGACAACCAATGAAGAACGGACTACCCTCTTCTTTCCTTTCCTCTCTTTGACTCTTCTGGAATAAGCCATGAAAAGCCAAGTGCCTCTCTCTTTAAATAAAAATCCACCTGAGGTTTGTAACACTTGAAGAGGTTTTAAGTTGTCTGTGTGATCCTGTGAAAGCCTTCAGCGGAGAGGACTCTGCAAGCTCTCTGCTTTTAACTCCAAACCTGACACTTTGCCGGAAATGCAGGACTCCCGTCTGAGTTATTTATTTTATTACTCTGCAAAAAAACCATTCACTCAATTACACAGGGGGAAAACTCCCTGACAAAAGACAAGGAGAGTGCTGCAGCCCCCACCATGGCAAAGCAAGGACTACAGTCAGCTCTTTTACAGTAAGTAAATGAACATCCCGTCAAAGACTTCCTCTCACTGTGGGTTGTCAGAAAAATCAGCTCATGAGGGAAAAAATATGCTGTAAATACATGAAGGGAGAATTAGGAAACTACTAGATGCCAGTAAATAGTTGTCTGGAGTTGTTTATGTTCCTCCCAGCCTTTGATGCTGTATGATGACCAGATGGTCTTGATTGTGACATAGGGCTGTAGCACATAGTTCAAAGCTTGTTCATAAAATTGACATGTGATTTCTGAATTAACATTCGACTGCACAGACTATCACAGGCCTTTGATTATTGGATGGTCGCAGTGCAGAGAAAGACCCCTGCAGACAGCTGATGATGATGATTACGCCTATGAGAGATTTGGTATGGACCGGAGCCCCTGGGGGAAAAAACACCTGGATTCACACCATTCTGCTCTGATCTGGAGCCGTCCAGCGGCAAGTTAAGTTTTTTAAACTTCCAGTATTGTAAAAAGAGGATTTGTCATCATCTCAAACTTTAAATGATCAAGCAGGCACAATTGTGCAAGTAATGCCTTATACATACGTGTTTAATAACCTTTAAAGCTGGAGTCGGTAACTTTGGGGTAAACATTAAGAACTTTTTTGCTTTCTATTGGGGAAAAAAATGTCATAATATCCATAGATAGCTATCAGTAAGTGACATGGTCCAAAAGTATCACAGGATCTGTGTTTTCCGGAGCAAAAACTGAGCCAGGGCAAAAACAGGGAGGGAAGGCTGCAGTAGTCGCCCTATGAAATCCATTGAATTTTTTTCCAAATTACGTTTTATTTTTTCCAAAATAAATTTAGTTTCTTCCATTTTACTTTATTGGAGTTCCGAATCACAATCTTTTTCCTTGTTTTTTTTACATTGGCTTTAGACTGCAAGCAGTCTTTGCACATATCTACACGTTTCCAGTTGACAGTGTGTTGACAGAATTTGCAAAACGTATCACCTGATGAACAGAAGTAGTTTGGAAACTGCTCGGCTCTGTATTTTGGGGTAAGTGATGAGTTTCACAGTTTTTTGCCGACTTTGCCAGCGTCTCAGGTGGCCGCTTCAACATGCTTGCACTGTCTGGGAGGGGGGCGTGAGTATTTGTGAAGTGATGTACAGATGGTCCCATGCATTAGCGACCCCCCTGGAACACTGTCGCCAAATAAATGTTCCTCTTTGTCCCGAACAGAATTTCAGTCAAATTATGTTAATTTCCATGATATTCCATGTCTAATGACAGATTCAGTTTTTATTGGCCAATTCCGTGATTCCATCCAGGATTCCATGTATGTGGGAATCATAGGGCCCTACTGCAACGAAATAGCTTTCCAACAAGTCTCATGCTACAGCGACCGTTAGCCTGTTAGCTCATTAGCAAAAGTTACCAACTGCAGCTTTAAATTCTTTATGTAGGCCTAACTCCAGCCTTTTTTCTTAAAATCACAGGGATCCCCAGAAAGTCGACTAACAATAAAGCTGAATATACACTGTAGATATATTTTCCCCAATTTTTATGTAAAAACTGGTGATAGATGAATCACCAAAGAAAGGCCAAGACAACTTGAGTGATCTTCCAGACATCAGACTCTGTGTAAGGTCAGGAGGCTACACACACAGTCTGGTCAGAAAGGTCAGCCAAGTCCCACAGGCCACACTTGGTATCCAGACATGGCAACCATGGGCCCCACAACCCACTATCAACAGACCAGTTGAGGATTCGATCTCTTACTGCTCTGCTCGCCCTTGACAACTCCAAAACCACAAACTGTTTCCTATTATACACACATCATTTCTGTGCTTTTCTGACACTGGAAGCCAGGCCATAAGTGGGAATGACTTATTAGAAAAAAAAAGTGCTTCTTACACTCAAGTTAAGATATAAGCATGTCAGGGTTTTGCCACACAATCTCAGTGACACTGAATGCACTGGGTTTACACTCAACATACCCTGTTACCCATCGATTCCGCTTTGCATCACAGTCCTCAGGACACACACAGAACATCTAGATTGCCAAATTTCTCTTGGTAAAACGAAATACACCAAATTCCTTGATTTGCCATCTTATGCAACGCATTGCAAATGCTTAAGAAGTTAAAGGGATTAGGCTAATACATGAAAATCAACCGAGATCTGCAACAGGGGCGTACCATTCACAGACCATGTACGCCAAGCCACTGACAAATCATCTAAATGCAGGGAAGTGTTACAAAATAATCAGCAACCTTCACCTTTAGGCTCACCAAAATGTTATTATTAAACATATGATGTGCTCACAGTGCATTGTGTAAATGAGGACTTTCTGTTTCTTCTCCAAAAGTTCCATAATTTGTTTTAAATTCACGCTGCTATTTAGAAACTGTGCACATAATAACTTCAGTCACGATTACCCAGGCATGTCAGAATTCAAAACTAAATAAGATAAAACTGTCCGTGAATAACATCAACACAGTAAACGGCTGTGACATCATGCTTACAGCAACGTGTACACGAGCTGCAGCTGTAAACCCCCCCATCACATGCTGTGTAAAAACATGTGCCCTACCCCCATGCTGAAGCCAATAAAATCCAATCAATTTTGAGTTATGGATCTCGTGGCACTCTCTGGACACACACACTCACACACACACAGCCAGGGCCACACACCCTCCTACAGTATTCAAAACAACAGGAAGCACATGCATGTTTGAAGGATGTTGAGGTTACAAAAGCAGAACAACAGAAAATAGATAAGGGCGCTGGGCGGGGAAATCTAACTCCATGACTGTCATGTGGGACCTGAAGATTTTTGAGATGGTTGACAGATGAGCTGGGTTATTAAATTCAGTGCAGAAGAAGCAAACAACACGCTCAGTCAACAGCTTCATCCACTGCTGTCCTTTTTATGAAAACTGCAGGTATATTTGAGTGGAAATCAGCTGTAGATGGGATCAAATCATTGATTTTAAGAGCTTAAACTACCGAAAATCATCATTATTAATTGATCTGCTGATTAAGCTCTCTTTCAATCACTGCTAAGTCTCTAAAAAGTCAGAAAATGGTGAAAAATGGCCATCACATGTTCGCAGAACCAAAAGTTATGTGTTTAACTTGCTTGTTTTGTTCAAACAACAAACAAAAATTCAAAGATACTTAATTTTTAATGATATAAAAGTGAATAAGGCAGATCAAAGTCACATATTTCCTTTGTTTTTGTGTTTTGTGTCTAATATAACTGTAATATACAGCTGTTGGATTCTCCATTAATAACCTTCCAGTGATTCCAGTGACAGTGTTGGTTTCAGGAATTGATCTTCGCTCCTAATGGCGGATTTGTTGCTGGAATTTTCTTTTCAACGCTCTTACCTGCCAAATACTTTTTCACTAACTTTTCAGCTTTCAAAATAATCCTAATTTACATTTTTGAGACCCCTGATTCTTAAATCCAAATCTCCCCGAGTTCACCCATGTTAACTGACAGCCTGTTTGACCTTTTCTGCGATGAAATAAACCCCTCGCTCCTTATGAGTTCAGTCTAAAACTCCGGAGAAGACTGGCAGCTCTGCCATTCAGCGACTTTCTCCCATCCATTCAGAAACTCATTTGTTCTTCGGGCTGCCCTTGTTCATTTTCACTGCTGACACTGACAGGAAATAATGTGGTTTCCTGCCAAGACCTCAAAGCCCACACTAACACCGAGGGTTATGCTCTGATGGCACCTGGTTACATAAGGGCTGATTAAAAACAAATACTGCTCGTACCCACGTGGTTACATACAGTTTTAAATGTAGAATAAAAAAGGCTGTGGTGCCTCTAGTACTCATACAAAATAATTATGTGCGCAGGAAATAGCTTAAATAAGATAACTCTATAACTACTTGTATTGTCATCTAAAATACATGCTCCTTAAGATGTGAAAACGCTTCCGCTGGTCAATACACGGCAAATTACATAATTTGTGGATAAAAACCACCCTATGAAATTAGCTCTGCAGAAAAACAGAGTGTTTTTTTTCTCTGTGAACACACACACACACACACACACACCTCCTGCCTAGTGTAAGTCATGTCATGTCTTGGAGCCACAGATAAAGTCAGCTAGGGGGCGAGTGTTTGACGGTGATGCCTTGGGCATGTGTAATAGATAGCGTCTTAGCCTCACTGAGCATTAGACTGGTCCTGTTCTGCCTGTCTGCCTTCATTTGCACCCCAGCCCCCACCTCAACCCCCTAACCCCACCCCATTCATTTTCTGCCCTCCCTTTTTTTTTTTTTTTTGCTGGTTTAGTGCACCCAGGCTGTGGTATTAAGACAACTGAAAAGGGAGAGGACAAAAAAAGGTGAGACGAAAAAGATAAATGTGCCTTTTTTCCGATAGCTACACTCTTCTGTCCCCTTCCTGCTCTCTTCCTGCTCTCTTCCTGCCCCCTTCCTTCCTCCCTCCCTCCCTCCATGCGTCCATCCATCAATCTGCCATCCATGCCCGTGGCCAGCGGAATAATGGCGTCTAGTGTGCCTGCTGCCAGTCTGGGTGTTTTAGCAGACTGAAGGATGACATGTAGAGGAGCCATGCCGAGCACGAACGTCACCTCTCCGCAAGAGGAAAGAGATAAGAGGGACGCCCGACACACATTCGTACACAGTTTGGGTGACCTTGAGTCAGACGCAGCACGCGTGCAGATTTCCCTTTTCATCTTTTCCAGGAAAAAATTGCTCCGATAACTGGGAAGTTTAACTGCCGTAATAGATTCCAAAGCACACAGTGTGGTTTCAGTTTGACAATGATTACTGTCAGACACAACTGGTGTAAAATTATGGGCACCGTTTCGAGAACGTGCTCCCAGTTGTTCCCCAGACACTTTTACTCTTGGAGTGTACGAGCTACAGAAGCCAGGTCACGTCCAAGTCAGCGTCTTGTTTGCTAAAAAGGGTAAAACTATGATGTGCTGCACAACACACATTTGCCTTTAAAATGTATGCGAATCAAAAGCGTTTTGTTGCTACTCTGACTAATGAACGGTCACGTCTTCAAACAATGACAAATCTTCAGGTCATTTCCTTTCAGATGTACTCCGCTTTTTTCACTGCAAAGACTAAAATAAACTCAATCTTTTTAAAAAGTGAGATTACGGTGAGCTTCATCGTGGCTACAACGTGACAGTGGAAATATACGCTGCATTTTGACACCGCGAATTACCAGCTGGGGACGTGTGTGGAAAAACTGAAAGAGCCTGAGATGGTGTTTTCCTATTTTCCACAGAAAAAACAGGTTCTCGCATGCTGCAAACTGACCACTGTTGACTTCCACGAACCCCAAAAAAACGACACCGTCCGACCCAACATTCACACATTCACAGCTTGTAACAGCTTCCAGGAGAAAACTGATGGCGTTTCCAGTACAGCGATTTCATTTTCCCTCTCCGGCGCACACACAGCATTCATCTTTCCACGGGTTAAATATAGCATCGCTGAAAACACGCGGGAATAGAGGACGGGTGAAAGACAAGCATGTGGACGGGGGGTGAGAAAAAAAGAGCAGGGGTTTATGGTGCTGGGAGGGGCTATATTTAGAACGAAGCACACAGAGCATCACCAGCACTCACAGCACCACCCCTGGTCTCATCCTCTCAAACATTAACGAGAAATATGATCAATGCACGATAGAAGATTGTTTTCCTTAAGACACTTTTTTCCCTTTTCTGTATGCACTGGCTACAGGAATTTAACTGACAGATTTTGCTAACTAAAATTCAAGGGTAAATTAGGGAAATAAAAACTAAAATTGAGTGAGGAGAAAAGAGAGAGAGGGACAACCATGAAAAAGTGAAGTAATTAGATCGGCCGTACATGACAATTATTCTCCTTATCGATTCATCTGCCACTTTTCTTTCCCCGTGTTTAATTAATCCGTAATCATAGTTTTTACTTTACTTAAATGCTCAATTAAATACTAAAACAGACTGTTGATTAATTTTTGATTGATTATCGACTAATGGTTTTATCTACCACTATTTCAAGAGGGTAGAAAGGCTTAAACATCCCATTCTTGAATAGTAAAACATCAGCAGAGGACATTTCTCAAAAATTTAATATAAATTTTAAAGAAAACTGTTAAAGCTGGGGTAGGCAATGTCTGGAAATCGAGCTCGCTGTAGCATGAGACTCCTGAGGAAGCAACTCTGCTGCACCCTCCCCTCCCTGTTTTTACTCCAGCTCACGTTTTATTTCATCTGTTCTCACTCAGTCCAGTTTACACCGAAAATTCACGACGAGTGAAACAGTCGCAGGAAAGTTACGGTGGAGTAAACTGGTCCGTCTCAGCTCGACCCAGGCCGGCTGATGGTGTCGCCTGCAGCCCAGCTTTTCAAAAGGCCAGTTTCAGAATGTGAGGTACGCCACTGGTTTCAACAGCCAATCAGCTCGTAGCAACGTCACCTAAGTAGCGCCACGTGGAGCGGCTAATAGGAGCACAGGCTCTCTGAAATGACACACGACTGGCCAAAAAGTGCCCGTCACAGTCCGAGTACAGAGCCGAGGAAAAGTGCAGAAGTCTAGTGTTCTTTCAGAACACCTGAGTTACAATATGCACAAAGCTTACTGGAAAATTTTGCCCGATGACACCAAAAACTAAACTGCCTACCCCAGATTTAACAGGCACTGCAGTCATAAAGCCAATCACTATGTTAACTAGAGCTGAAATAATGAGTCAATGAATTGATTACTTGAGTAACATAAAATAATCAGTAACATTTATGCCATTTTTCAATTAAAAACAATCAAAAATTCCTGTTTCAGCTTTGGACTTTGCGTGAAATTTCCCCTATTCTTCTGCATTGGATGGCAGATAAATCAATGTTAAAAACAGTCATGGTTGCAGCAAGAAAATCGCTTATTTATCACATTTTTCTAAGCTTCATAGGTCTAAAGTAAGTCCCAGCTGTTCTATTTCATAACTACCCTGCCAGTATCTAAACGACAGCAGGTCGAGTGAGGTAGAGAATGTGAGAGAGAGAGGGGCAGACATTGTACACATGGGGTGTTTTTCTTTTAATAAACGGGGCAGCTGTGCCTAAATTACCCCGGCGTTGCCACCATCGTTTTGGCGGTAGCAGGGTGGGGTCTGTCTGTATGTCTTGGGGGGGTAGTCGCACAGAAGACACCCCTTACAACCACCCTCATTAACGAGGCGAGATGATGCAGCGGGGCGGGAGGAGGAGAGAGAAGAGGGGAGCCTCGTCCCGCCTGGGGTCTCCACTCTCGTTAAACCCCAAGGGAGACAGCAGTTAATGAGCAGCGAAGCTCGAAAGTTAAGAAAGGATTTTTGTTTGTGTTGTAGGAGGCATCAGGTAGATAAAAAGGACCTGCCTCGCTGCGTGTCAAGCCCCGAGCTGCAAACAATCAGGCTAAACACCAGCGTTGACTCACAGGTGACTCACAATCGTCTACACAGATGAAAAGAGGCGTGCCAAAATTTGTCTGCTCCTCGGGTTATTAAAATCTGATGGGAGTTAAATTTCACTTTTTATCAGGGCAACGTGGTAAGTCAGCGTGCAACCACGCACCTGCAAGGTGTTTTTATAACCTGCTGTCCTTTTGCACATCTTTCTGCTGCATATTTTATCTAATAGAGCTGAAAAAAGTCTTAAAAGATAAGTCTTCCTCTGTAGATTTAGCGGATTTGAAGTCAGGAAAATCTCAAGAGTATCAGACTCTAGGAAGTTAGCGGACAAGCAGCTCGTGTTGGGACGCAACTAATGTATTTTTGATGCTTCCACTTAACAGCTGGGAGTCTGGTAGGCTGTGGCGGTTGCAGTTTAACTTAGTGAGGGAGACCTAAGCGATGTTACGGGGAACATTAATTAGATTTCAGAGACAGATGCGAGGAAAAGCACACCGCAGTGGCACTTTAAGACGCCTGTAGCGAAGAAAACTACTCACTTTGTGTCTTTATCTCAGAAATTCTTGCTTAAATATGCCAGATTTCTCCATCAGTACACAAAATATATGAAGACAAAATGGTGTCTGCCGGAATCGTTTGCCTCTAACGAACATTAACTTGGGGTTTAGGACATTCTGAAACAAATATCTGCTTCCTGCGCTCCACTTTACTCCATCAACTGTTTCATAAACTCTGGTAATGTTATTGCTGCTTTACCCTGTTCCCAAAGATTTATGTCCTCCATCCTCAGCTAGTTCTGACATAGTAAGAGGATTACAGCCACACACACACACACGCACACACACAGATTTGAGTGTTGCCATTTTCTGATGACAGATTAATCCAAAACATGCCACCGCTGCATTGCTGTTATGACATGCATCAAGCCTAGCTGGACTCTGATGATGATTACGATGATGTAACCGCGGAAGCTACCGTAAGAGGAAAAGGATGAGCTCTACAATGTGCCATTTATGAGACGCCGGCATGCAGAGCCGCAAAAAGACCCAGTAAGATTAGCACTGCAAGCATAAAACTCTCTTTGTGCACTTAAACAGTTGTCAGAGGGGGGAAAAAAAAAATGAACTTGGTCACCCCGAACGCTGGCAGATGTGATGCGCTGTGCAACACTCAGCTCACACTCGCTCTGCTTCCCTCACGGAGTGCATGACACACTTTACAACTCCTGCAGCATGTCACATGTCGGTTCTGAAATTAGGAATACCTTTGATGAAGTCACAGCTACTGAGTAGTCTAATAGTTTTCAGGGATGTTTCACATGTATGTAAGTGAAAGTGAAGCCACATCGCTAAAAGTTAGGGTTAGTCATGAGGCACAAAGCTCGCATTGTGTCTAAAATAGATGCTCCGTAAGAAATCTGACAAAAATGCACATCATTTTAGGATTAAAATTGCTCTCTGAAACACAGTTCACTTCTTTGGAATGACAGCAAATACCTGAAAATGAACCTAAATGGCTTGAGAATGAAAAGCCGCCACGCCTGCACAAGCATGCACGCCTATCAAAAATAAAACAGAGCGGAAGTTGAACTTGTAAAGCCTGGGATCCAGACCCATCTCCATCCAAAGTCATACCTCGCAGGACGGAGTTACCGCTCTGTGTGTACTCTCTTCATTGTCCTGGGGTGAATCACTCCAACGTGCTGCCATCATTTCATTTCAAACCGCAGGGGAGGAAGACGTCCTTTAGCGACCACATTGAGATGAGGAGGATGAAGCCAGGGAAAAAAAAAGAAAGAAAGAAAAAGGAAAAGGAAAAAGATCCTAATCCACACCGTCCTCCTTCTTCGTGTCCATCAGCGGCGGAAATCTAAACACAAAGTGCACGAGTTAGTGAAGTAAATGCAGCTCGGTAGAGGAGAGACACACTGTCCCATGATGTAAGTCACAGATAACGAAACCGCACTAATGTGCAGCCAAACATCAGCACTGTGAACGACAAGAGCCGTTAGAAAACACTAAGGAGTGCATTTTTAAAGCTCACAGCCCCTTCATTTATGATGAGCCTGGTCAACCGAGGACAGCCCAACATCTTCACTGACCTAACTCTGAATGAGAATACTTCACAAACGTAACAGTGAAATTTATAACGACCTCAAAGTAGTACACCTAACTAGAGTAATTCAGAAATATTATAGAGATTTCATGGAAATTTAAAGAATTAAGTTCTTGGAGATCACCATAGAGAGCAAAGAGGTGTATTAAAGTGATTTTTCAGATGGTATAGAATGACCTTAACATGTGTCTGAAATGAAATGAATGCTTTACACTTATTTAACACGTCTTTGTTGCTGAGAAAGTGCATTTAATACGAATGGTAGGCGGTTAGTGCAGGCTCTTTTCTTTGCAATTTAGTAACCTTTGAGCCAAACTTGAAAACGAGCTGTCAAACAAATGACACATCTGTGATCTTTTGAAACAGGGTGTGAGAACAGACGCTTGTGTGCCAAGCAGAAGCAGAATTCGTGGCTCTCTGTGGGGGGGGGGGGGGGAATTGCACCAGACATCACGGACGGCGGTGCAACGTTAATAAAAGCACACCGGCCACCATGAATTAAGCCAACAGCTAAATATAACAGCCGGGATAAGGAACTAAACACTCTCTCTCTTACGACATGACTAATTTGTACTTAAAAAAAACCACATTTTCTTTAATTTTCCAGACATTTTCAGGCTACATATCCCTCTGGATGCTGTTACTACGGGTCGCTGTTGACACATACAAACGTTAGCTAACCCAGGCGGACGACAGGTTGTTGCTGTGGCTATAAATGTGAACAACAACAAAACCTACCTGTTACAAATTCAGAAAACTGCACCGACACGACAAAACAAACGCACTGTCCATGTTCCCGGGCTGAGATGGGTAATCGTTGGAAGCCTCCGTCGAGCCAAAGATGGGTTAAAAAGGCTGTCAAGAGATTACAAAGCGGGATATTCAGTCTCCTCTCGGAGCGACGCTGACTGACCGCTGAGGCTCACTACCTGTTAGGAAAAACACACTGGGAAAAACACGGTAAACGCCCTTCAGTGTGCATTTCTCCGTCAGGAAGGACCGACCCAAAATAAACCTGTGATGTTCATTCATTTCCCATCATTTCTGAGCTTCGACGCGATGCCAAAAGAGTGAAAAAAAGACACAAAAAAAGTAATATGTACTCCTGCGTGGTCCCGGTTGGCGGCGCGACAATCTGTATGCAGATTGACGAATCTCCAGACTCTGCAGAAGCCCCGCCCCTCCGCTGGCTCCATCACAGGGCGTTGTCCAATCAGACGGCCAGTTTAAATTTGGAATTTTAAAGCGGGCCAATTGGAGCTGTTGTTACATAACAATTCCAATAAAGAGTGGAAGCTGGTCCATTCTAGTCACCGGCTGGAAATTACTGTAACGTTACTACATTATTCCCGCGAACTGCGCATAATTCTGAGGTTCTTTATTTTTATTTCAGTTTTCCTCTTTTGTATTATTGTACTACATTTTTTTAGAAGTGTACTGCACATTTAAGTCGTTTATATTTATTTGAGGGTTATTTTTGATAAATTTGAACTTTTCATACAAAACATATCATCTTTTATAACATGTTGCTTTGTTTGAGATAAGATTTCCCCACACTAGGCTGTAGAAAACAGCTACAATGTGCTCCATTTGCAATATTAAAACTACATAATGATCCAATATTACTATATTATAACAATATGAACCTTTTGCATGTAGAACTGTAGAAATGTAGAACCATTCTACATTTTCATAATTTCATTTGGCTGCTGATACTTCTGTAATTCTCATCTTATTTTAGTACTTCCTCCAATCCCTGACTGAAAGTTTTTATGTAGTTACATATAATACAACTTTATGCCTTCATTAAATCTGCTGATGTGCTTTTAACCTTTAAAATGTTTTTTTTTGTTTTTTTGGTTTTTTTTTTTAGTAGTTTCCTCTCATATGAGGAAATACTATTTTTGTAGATTTTGGATGTGTGACTTGTGTAATATGCTAGTGTAAATTCTTTTACCACTCGGCCAATTTTAATTAAATTTATAGAGAAACACGCGCACACACAATGCATTTAAATAATCAGCTCGCCATGAGCTGATAAACACTTTATTCTCACACTCTGTCATTAAGCCTTTCAAACCTTTGCAGTGAGCAAATGAAATCACAGGGACATCATTGTGAGGGCAGGCTAAAGCCCTTAGGCCCACACATATGCTGAACTCTCCAATTTCCTAACGTTCAACGGGTGAAACATATTTGCCTTTCTATTATCAACTGTAACAGCAGTCTCCTTAACTTTATTATGGTGACATGTAGGGCATGGCAGCCACATGGGACTCCACAGAGCATGAAAAAAAGGGGAGCACAGCTGATCGGGACAAAGACAAAGGCTGACAGTGTTCTGTTTGCAGGCTTCTCCAGCAGCACAATAGAAGATGGGACAATGGGACTCTTTTGACCCATACTGGGGCGAGGTTTCCCTGGTTTCAGAGAGGAGCTATTGTCTAAAGAGCTAGTGCACCCTCATCCAGACAATGGGCAACTTAAACTGATGGAAGTGGGACTCTGCATTATGTGATAACATGAGAGTCATATTCATTTCATGCATTTAACATTAATTATGCAGCATCTCACTGATTTGACATGAAGCGCTTGAAACAAAACTCATTATGAAAACTTCAGTTTTCCCAGTGAAGCATTCAACATATGGAAAATATCTGTTTTCACACACACACACACACACAAAAAAAACCCCTCACAAACTCTATCTTTTCTGGATTACATGTGTGCATAAAAATTCACAGG
Source organism: Naso thynnoides (assembly GCA_029783665.1). Lineage (NCBI taxonomy): Eukaryota > Metazoa > Chordata > Actinopteri > Acanthuriformes > Acanthuridae > Naso > Naso thynnoides. Next base: position 4,926,730 of record JAQLOL010000013.1, read on the forward strand.
CAAACTATAAAAGGGTTTTACTGGGTTATCACGTAAGGAGCCAACAGTGATTGTGTTTCTGTGGTACTTTTCCAAGACAGCATTTGGCTCGCTTGTGATAGGCTACTGCATCTCTAGCCTACACACATGCAGCACAGTGTTTTTTTCTGAATGGCAAAGTGAGTCAATGAACAAAGCTAATGGAGGAGCTGTAGTAGGTCGTAGCCTGCCTTAGTGAATGACTGCATATCTGCTGCACAGTGTAAGGTACCTTTCCATCTGTTGTTGCTCTCTGATGCATTCTTGTATCTTTATTTTACTATTTTCTCCTCAGATTTTTCTAATAATTTCCCTTAGGTCATCTGATTTTCTCGAGACATTTACAAAATGTGTGTTTGCAGAGCCAGAGTGACTCGAGCATTAAGCAGAGGAGAGATTACGAGCTCTCTCGTGGCAGCAAAATGTTTGGCTGGATTAGGACATCACATGAAGCCCAAGTTCAAAGCAGCATGATGAGGACAGGTGGAAATGACTCTGCAGCACAGTATGCACACTTCGTGAAACAGCTTTTCAACAGTCCTTCATGCAAAACACCTACCAGGCAGGTCAAAGACAATACACAGCATCATTCATAAATGTTTTTTAAACTGTATTTAAATTAAGGGTTTAAGAGGATGAAGCTCACGCCCTGTTTCAGGTTGTATAAGTGGATCTGGCTCAGAGTTTGATGACTGGATGAAACCCAGCAACAGTCAATCTATCAAGCCCTCTGGCCAGCCAGTCCCTAATTGGAACACAATGAACACTGCAGAGGATGTTCTTTCTATTTGTGAACCAAAGATGCGTCAGTGAAGCAGTATTTGGTAAGTTCAAAAGCGCAAAATGAAGAGTGTTATCATTTATAGTCTCCTCAAAATATTTAGAACTTAAAATTAAGGCTTATTCATTCATATAATGTTGCAGCGCAAACATTAAAAGGTAAATGACTGACACCGAGGGGTTTTAATGTTAAAAGTAAATTTGGTAACACTTTGTATGAAGCCTGTCTCTATAATGCATTGTAACATATTCTAATGCATTATGAATGTGGTTATGGTTATGGTTAGGATTAACCCTAAACTTGCTTATATCTATGATTATACAGCACTATAGGGGCATTATAACATTATGAGTATGTTCATAATGCATTATATACACAAAGAGTTAGATAAGAAGATAGGATCCCACATCTTTCCATTAAAAAAAATGTCAGTAGCCAGGAGACCATTAGGTTAGCCTACCATACTTGACCCATGACTGAAAGCAATGAGAAACAGTGAGTCTAGTTCTAAAGTGAAAGATTCTGCCAATGAGAACCTCTAAAATTCAAGTGTAGAAATCCAGATAGATCACTACACCTGTCCAAGAAATAGTCTGGCCCATAATCCCCTTGTAGAACTACGCCTCATTTTTAAAAACTGATTAAACAAACAGATGCTGGAAAGCAGATTTTTGTTACCATGCACAGAGCCAAACTAGCTAATACCTGTCCCAGTCTGTGCTAAGTGTAACACATCAAAACAGCTGCATGTCCCTTAGCTAGCGGGCCTGGTCCTTCAGCTGACTAAATACTGCAGCTGCCTGTGTTAGAGAGGGTCCTGGTTCGCATCCCAGTCTACTTGTCCCTTGAGGTTTTGACCCATGGCTCTTTGGGGTGGGCACCAACCAAGCTCAGATGTTACATTTGTGGCAGCGGTTGGGGTCTTTCCAGTGCCGTCTCTCTGGTTGCAGAGGTACCCCAGTTGAGCCTTGCTCTTGGCCCATGCATGGACGCATTTCTTGTAGGACATGATGACTGTAACACATAAAAATAGTTGCACGTCTGCTTGCTAGCGGACCTGGCCCTTTAGCTGACTGGGTACTGTGGCTGACTATGTTACAATAGGTTCCCGGATCGCTTCCCAGTCTACCTGTCCCCTTAGGTTTCGACCTTTTCCTCTTCCAGGTGGGATCTCTCCAGTACCATCTCTCTGGTTGTGGAAGTCCCCCCCAGCTGAGCCTTTCTCCTGACATGTGTGGACTAATTTCTTGTAGGATGGGGCGACTGTAACACATCAAAACAGCTGCATGTCCACTTGCTAGCAGGCCTGGCCCTTTAGCTGGCTCGTTACTGCAGCTACCTGTGTCCGAAAGGTTACCAGATCGCATCCCAGTCTACTCCCTTGAGGTTTTGATCTTTGGCTCTTCAGGGTGGGCTCTAACCAAACTTGTACGTTATATTAGCTAAGATAACTGACTGCTGGCATATTAATTATACAGAAATAAATATAATCTAATCATCTACTGATGCCGCTCAGCAAGATCTTCAGTTAGTGTATTTCCTAAATTGTTAAATCCTTCATTTAAATAAGAAGCTACAGCCAGAAGATTGTTAACCTAGCTGAGTTCACAAAGTTTGGGTCCTCCACAATGTCAGTGCACTTTTTCCCAGTACGCCTATTATGATAAGCTAAGCTAAGCGTCTTTTTCCGTAGCTTTATATTTAACAGATATAAGAATCAACATTTTCTTCTTATCTAACTGTGAATAAAAAGTGATTTAGCCTACTGTGTTTTGTAAAATGTTAAACTGTGTCTTTAAAGGCAGGATGAAAGGTTTCGGGAATAAACAAGGCCTTATCTGTTGTACCATTGATGTGAAATAAAATCGTCCTGCGTTGTCTCTAACCACAGGTTTTATATGTCAAATGCATGGATGTGTGGCCATTCAAAATGTACAATTCCCGTTTTGTTCCTTTTGTTCTGCGCGCAGATTACCTGTAGCCTGCTCTCTGCGGTCGACCCCATCATCTGCTCCCCTGACGCAGCAACACAAAGCCGCAGCATGTGAAACCTGTAAGGCTTTTTGTACACCAAACTCTGCATCAAGGTGAAGAACAATGGCCTCCAGGTTCCCAGGGCAATGAGGGGGCCATTAGTGCCTGGAACCACCACCACCCAGTGCTGATGTTTTACGATAAGGACAAACAGAGTTGCAGCCAGAGCTACAATGGGGGCTTTGTGGCCGAAGCTGCTTAGATAGCATCCAACCAAAAAAGTTGTGTAATTTGTTGAGTTTCTTCCCTTTTGCTTGTCCCACTCCTCGGCACCTTAGGGGTCATGGACAAGTAATAAAACCTGAATGAGGGTTCCTCCAAAAGTATCAGAGAAGGTGTTTTTTTACCACCACTGATGTGAAACCTGAGAGCATTTTGAAAGCACAACATGAAAACTGAGTGCTCCAAACCTCCCAGAACTCTGTTTTGTTTGCAGTTGCACTTATAATCCAAATAGCAACACATTCATCAGGTCGTTTAATGTGAAGAGGCCTTGTAGCTGGAGCGTTAGCTTTTTCTGAGACTTGTGTTTGCAAAACAAAAAGTTACCACAACTTAAAGGATGGCATTATATTTAGTTTAACTTGAGCAATGAGGCACTCTGAACCTTGAATATGGACTCCTAACATGGAGCTGTGAAGGGTGCAGAGGTTTGGAGGCAAAAAATTGTATGTATGGAAGTTGTATCATATCAAAATTACAAAATACCTGAAATTTACATACTCCTATGTGCCTGTGTACATGCATTCTTGTTCTGTGATGTGACAGCTGTTTGGAGTTTCAGGTGATTAAGAATCAAGAGTGCGTGGCCACATGATAACACTCCCCAAGTGCAAGTGAAGCGTGTTCTGGTCTGTTTGTTGACATGCACAATTGACTCTCTTTAGTCACCCCAACAATGGCAACAGAACATACAAAATATCTCTGTGTGTGTTCGTGTGCGTGTGCATGTGTGTTTGTTGCTGAGAGCACTCAAGCGTTAAATTGCAGCAATAAAATCTTTGCAAAAGCACAACAGCCCCAATGTTTGTTTGTGTGTGATTCAGTAAAATGAAGAGGGGTTTTTTTTGTATAAGGAATTTTAATTCTAATTTGATAAAAGAACATTTTTTTTACAAATAAATTTTATGTTCAAAAAAAATTTCTTCCTTCCCGGAGCAGTTACCACTTGTGTTGTGGTAGTTAGCATAATTTACACTATTAAATATACAATTTACCTAAACTCCAAATGTCTTGTTAATGACCGAATATCATCTGCAAATCTATGAGAGTACATTTCAAATTAAAAAGCACTCCAGGCTTAATTTTCATGTCATGTTTTGCCAAATACTCAAATTCTTTTAAATTTGGTTTCAATTTCCAGTAAGGTCTGATAACAGTTGAACAAACAGAGACGCTGCCTGCTGCACCCACTGTGTGTTTTCCATGAGTCAGAGTGGGTGTCATCCGGGCTCTGGATGCCAGCCTCCATAAGCTCTCTCCATCTGTCACCAACGTCCTCTCCTAATGGGCACCATTTTATTCTCTTATTCATCTGTTTTGTTTGTTCCCGTGTGCATCACTGTAAAAAACAAAGAGGGAGAGTGAGGCAGCAATAACTTCATAATTGCTTTTTAAAAAGTAATTATTTTAAGATGCTATGAAAAGTATTGACACACTTACAAATGTAATGTTACATGCAAACAGAAATACATTTTGTATCAGAAGCACAAGGCTCATCTGAACATTGTGGTGCAAAAGTTGACTGAAAACTGAACTTTTATTACTCAAAACGGTCGACAAATATTCTCAGTTCTTCTCAAATTTTGTACTTCATCTTTCCCGTCTTGCTGATGACACAGATATGCTGAAAGGAGAGAAAGTGGAAAAAAGGAAAATTAGCTTGAGTAACTGTAATGTTAAATTGCCCTTCAGAATGTTCCAGTCTTCCCAAAACTTTGCATGTGTCAAGAGCAAAATATTTGCTCTGAGATCACCCTGCCATGTTCCGTAATATGCCATTTACAGTATAAAAAGATGAAGCCTGACAGCAGGGACGGTAATCTACAAAAGATATGACCCACTCATTAATCTGACTCTGGGCGTCCCAGGGGTTCAGCTCATATTTCTTCTGTAGGATAAGGACAGATAAGAGGGGAAGCTTTAACTAGGCCTGATAATGAGACTCTAACCTCTACATTCCACAGGTTGCCCTCTTTAGAACTTTAGTAATGGGTATAAACCCCTCAAACGGGCATAAAAGACAGACACAATCATACAGTACATGCAGCCCACACACCCTTGTGAAAACACTCACACGCACACTCACACACTCGGTGACGGGAGTCGTTCCAGGCTTCGTTTTGCATGAGTCAGAGGTAAGTTTGAGGCCACGTCTTTGAGATAAAACAATGACAAAGTTCATTTAAGTTTGTACCAATTATATCAGAAATGTGCAACAAAGAAAACAGTGACTTAAAGATAAATTCAGTGGTTTCATCTTCTGAGGACCATAAATAAAAATAAAGTGTGATGAACACCCATCCAATAGTTGTTAAGATGTTCAAGCCTGGAACAAAGTGCTTACATCCATAATCTAAAAGTCCCGTAGGCCGTTGTTCAGTAATTACTGCAATTTTGTGTTGCTTGATTTCAGTATTAACTTATCTGACAGACCAGGAGACTAACATCTATCACTTCTTTCACTTGTTGCATAATTCTTCACACACACACACACACACACACAGAGCGATCTGAGCTGCTTTGCCTGCATGTAAAGGCTCCTCAGGCAGTGAGGATGCCTGTCAGGTGAGTTAAGGTTTCAGTGAGAGGAGGGCATCTCTTTGATTTGTGCCGTTTACCCCCTCTGTCCCTTTCATCTCTTTCTCTCACCTCTTCAAAAGGTCATGAGCCGTGTGCAGCAGTGTCGACAGACTGAGGACTTACATTCAGGTCACGGAAGTATTCATTGTAGTCCAGAGCATAACCAACAACGAAGTGGTTGGGGATTTCGAATCCAACGTCTGTAAAAGCAGAAACAGATTGACATGCAGACGCATTTGTTTTTTAAAAAAACACAATTTCGGTATTAATTTAAGCTTACACAGAAAGAGCTTTCTCCTTTCTATCAAAACTTTTTGTCTTGGCTCAATAACAATAACACTTTTTTTGGCTCTTCCTGGAATTTCAAGATATGGGTGGGATTCGGCGTTATCATTTGAAACATTATCATTTATTCGCGCCAAATTACCTCAATCTGGCCAAGAGAAAGCAGTGTGTGGAGCCGAGGTGGATCACGTCAACAAGAACCATTATTAATGACCCACACCTGCTAATCAAGCAATCCAGTCCCAAAATATGCGCGTCCGTAACGCTAAGGTAGGCAACAACAGGAAATCAAGCTAGCTGTAGGAAGAAGTGATAGATGTTAGTCTGCTGAGGAAGCAACTCCACTGCACCCTCCCCTCCCTGTTTTTGCTGCTGCTTGCGTTTTATTTCATTTGTTGCTGCTCTCTAATTCCATTTTACACCAAAGAATCACGAGGAGATGAAATGGTTGCAGGAGAAGTTGCAGCCATGTGAACTCGTCTTTCTCAGCTTGACTCAAGCTGACTGATGGTGTCGCCTGCCAGTTTTGGAACATAAGGCGTGTCACTTGTTTCAAGAGCCAATCAGCTTGTAGTGACGCTACCTGTCCCTAAGAAGTGCAGCGTAGAGCAGCCAATAGGAATACACGCCTTTTGAACTGACTCATAGTTGGCCGAAAAGTGCCCATCACGGTCTGAACACAGACCCGAGGAGAGGTGCACAAGTCTAGTGTTATTTCAGACCACCTGAATTACAATATGCTGAAAGGTTATTATGAGATTTTTTCCAATGACACCAAAAATAAACTGTCCGTCACAACTTTATCAACAAGACTTAAGTTAGCAAGCCTATACAAATGCAATAATGTGAGAAGAATAAAATACATTAAAACCAAGAGGACTTACAGTCAGTCAGACTTTCAGCCATGTTAGGAACCCGCTTCACCAACAGACTGAAACACAAAATCTGGAGTTAATTTACAAAAATTCTGTATTTCAATATCTCAGTTTCAAAACATGACCGATCCCTTGTATCTAAAAGTACTTTAAATGATATTTTTTTCTAAAAATGTTCAACAAAGGGAGCGCTTTGTGGACTCCTTGTATGAAGAGGTGCTCTTTGGAGAGGGATCAAAGATACATAGGAAAAAGGGAAAAAAAATTTGGAGAAGAGAGTGCCTTGGAAACTTTTTTTCCTTTTTCCTGATATTTTTTTCTGTTCATTTTTAAAATCTCAATCAAACGATAGAATTTACAGTAGATTTACCAAAGAGCAAAAGAAGAGATGAACATTCAACTTGACCAATGCGTGAGGCAAGATCTCGTTTCTGTGATCTCTGAGTGCATATGAACAGCTCACGGCCACGAGATAGTGACTTTTATCAAGTGATATCTTCCTCTTGCCTTCGTCACACGCTTGGCATTTCCCCTGATGGGGAAAAAACACAGACGACTGAAAAAACTGGCTCACCCTGCGACCTTGACCATCTTGGGTTCAAAGGTCTCCACATGCTTCAGAAGGGCCTTCATGGTCTTTCCTGTGTCAACGATGGCCTCAGGGAAGGGAAGAGCAAAGGAAGAGGGAGAGATAAAGAGGGAGGGACGCGGGACATTTGAGTGCAGACTGACAGCCAAATATGCAGATCGAAGGGTGAGAGCACTTTTTGTTTTTACCTAGAGCACCCATAGAAACATATTAAAGAACTATTAAGGACACACAGTGTTTATTTCACACATTAGCACAAAGATTTCTACGGTCTTTGCTATATGGCAAGTGTTGCATTTCCATATGCAGGCATTTTTTAAAACTGGCATGATTTTAACATGTCGCCAATTAAACGATAACTAAATAAGAAGCATTGATATGGTGACCAGGTAGTTGATAAAAAAGAAAATCAAATGCCAGCTGTTTCGATTTAAAAGTGATTCGATTTAAAAGTGAAATGGCTAGGTCATTTTTTAGAGGAAATTGTGAAACGTGGCTCCTGTTTCTTAAATTTGCAGCTTTTCTTTTCATACATGACAGTAAATGAGGACTCTGGGATTTGGACTGTTTGCTGAACAAAAGAAGATATCTGAAGACATCATTTTGGGTGAATAATCAATTAATTATGAAAAAACTGAAAGATTAATTGACAGTAAAACAATCTGCCGGCTACAGTCACTTGTGTTTCTGGTGTGATTTGACAGGAATTAACAACTGAAACATAATCTCAGAGATAGAGGACCTTTTTCTTTTTGTTTCTTTTCACAGACCAGTAACAAAAGAGACTTGGCTGTGCAAGCACAATGGCTTCTCAATCAACAACAAGTTCAAACAAAACACGTCAAAGGCATCAAACAATGTGGGGACTGAAAGGACATGCCGGCACTTGAGACTTACCTCAACAATGAGCACATTCTTTGTAACATGTAAAAAAAAAAAAAAAAGGAAGGAGAAAAACATTAAACATCACTTTTGAATTGTAAAATTGTTTAAGCAAAAGTGAAAATAAAGACTTGATTGTCTTATGAAATGTATATTTTGACTGATGATATCTGTTGGCAGCATCCTCAGCGTCTCAACAAAAACACAGACATCTCATTCTCTCCTTCACAGTAATGAACGTCGGTGTCTGCAGTGAGCAGAAAGTCACTTCTCAGAGCCCGAGTGTTACACATTTTCCCTGCTTCAGGGTTTCAAATGATTCCTTGTTTCCTTGGCCGGGTGTGTGGGGCTCTTTGTGAGCCCAGTGGAGAGTATCTATGGTTTGGAGCGAGTGATCGCAGAGAATGCAGGCAGTCGGCCAATGTTCTCAGTCTACACCTGAACACAGTTACACAACACTGAGAGCGAGGTGGCGGAGATGTGTAAATAACACCAAAACTCAAACATAACTAACCTGTCTTGCTGCATCTTGCAAACTGTACAGCGTACACATACCGTGCATCCAACTACATCTGAATCAGAGTATTTTTAATATGTAATAACTTTAATTAACATTAGCATCCAACAGTAATTACAGTCCTACATGCATCGTGCTCTCATAGTGGTAGAAGAAATTCGAACTAAGTCATCTTGGTCCAGAGGCAAAGTGGACCTAAAACACCCACTTCCACCTGTGTGGGTTCTGGTGATGCTGGCTGCTGGTTTTGTCGTTATTAGTGACTTTTTCTGTTGATTTTTCACCACAAAAAAAGACGAAATGCTGTTGCCATTTCATATTGGTAATTACTTTATATCACTGCTAGCAAGATGAAGTAGTAAGCTAGTTGTTATTGTCTAATGATAGCTAACTTGACACTAGCAGGAACATATTATGGAACTGGATCTTGTGTGTCATTCTAAGCGCGAAGCACAGATATCATTGCTACTGCAACAATATGAGAATTTGATCCACTTGCATTTCAGATCCTTAATGTCTTTTTAAAATAGCCTGTATTATTAGCACCTTCGTAGCCTGACCAGAAGTGGGGATAAGATGTATCCCGACTGGGGATAAAAACTGAATGACCACAGGGGGGGATATCAAAAGCAGAGAGGGGGAAATCCTCCCCCCGTCCCACCCAACACTTCGCACCCAGGGCGTAGTAATATTTACTACAGCTGAAAAAATGTAGCGCACTGTAACGACTGTCTGGCAGCAAATTAAAAGCGTTGAAAAAATCCTAAATATAGCGTACAATTGAACAAATATACATTTTTTAGGAAAGCATTTATGTATGTGGCTACAACTGTTTTTCTGCTGACTTCATCTGCAACAGTACAATGTCGACTTCCACTGCAGCGATTTTTCCTCCCTTCTCCTAAAAGTGAAACCACTGATTGTTACCTGCAGAGGGTAATAGACTGACTATGCATAAGTACTTCATACAATCCCACCTCAAAAATACTGAACTATCTCTTTAAAACATCTGATTGGTACAAAGTTCGAGGAAGAATTGTGCAGAAACAGCACAGATCAACTCATGGGAACAAGAGCCTTCTGATGCCTCCTCAATCTTCAGCATTACATTTACTGCGTCCATGCTGTCATCACCACGCCATTATCGTGAGGTTTTAATGGAGCAGCATCAGTAGCACCACGCTCATAACGTACCTGGAGCTGTGACTCATGCTGAGCTCTATAAGCTCTCAAAGACTGATGACTAATAATTTATTCCTTGAAAATATTTGAGACTTTGTGGGAGGTTTGCGTTTAATATTTCTTATGAGGTGAAGGATTGTAACAAGAGCGTGAACTTCAGAAACGCAGACAGAGTGGAGTGATTCATGCTTTCTGTGCGAGGTGGTGGTTCGCTTGTCTGTTTCTACTCCCACTGACCTTTTTACCCCCAGTGAAAATTCCTCTTAGCTACAGCACATCCTGACATCTCAGTTAAGGGATGCAGCATCAGTCTTTTTGAAGCAAACGCATGTGGACATGTTTGCACAACCGTTCAGCTGAGTAAGTGAAGTTTCAGTCTTTTGCATTTTTCAGGGAATAACGCAGTGACGAGGCATCATCCCTCATGATCCTGCATGCTCTACAGACTCCATCCATTCCGGAAATCAACGGGATATGCGCCAGTCAATTTGCCAAAATAAATAAAAAGGAATAAAAAAAATGAACTGTATGTTGTTTATTGGTTATTTATTTTATGTATTCTTAGAAAAAATTCTGCTCTAGCAGAGAGTACTTAAAAAATGTGACAAACAGCACAGCCGCATTGACTATAATATCCAAAACTTAGCGGAAATTTTTTAACACACCTTTCCGCGCAGGAAAGACAGATCCTGGCTTCCTATGATGTGCAGCTCCTCTGTCGATTGGTCATTCTGCAGAGACAAAAATGGAGAGATGATTCAGCAGCGTTATAGGACAAATTCACAAAGGGAGACTAATTCTACAATGAGTATGAATGTCAAACATTATCTTTAATATAACTGGACTCTTTGTGTGCCCGCTGAGAGCACGGAGGGCAAAGCTTTGAACAACTGCAGCTCTGAAGTTTGATTCAGTCGGCCACAGATGCACCACTTGGATAAGAGGAGCAGTGACATGGACACAATCGCTGCCCTGGGGGCAGGTCACATGACTCCATCATGACCTGTGAGATTGACTTACAGCGTCATCGCTCTCACACTGTCCTCTAGTGTAGGAAAAGCAACGGCTGCTTACTGTCCTGCTACGTTACAGACATATATTTATGATGCTACATATCTTTGGTACAACCTTTTTAAGTGTTTTAGATAACTTTTAAAATATGTTAACGCATTTATTAACGTACAAATTCTAAATATACTTTGTGTCTCTTCTTCTTCTCTCTTTGTATTGTGCGTGTATCTGTGGATCTGAGTGGCAAGTCTTCATCTACAGATGTCAATACAGGGATTTAAAGTTGCATTAAAAAGAATAAATTCACAGTTATTTCAACATATCTTATGTTGTCGTGGCAACTGCAGGTATATTTGGTCATTTTTGTCCTATTGGATAGTAAATTCTTATTTTGTTTGCCTTTAAGAAAAGATTTGTGATTGCAAAATGACCTCACTGGGATGTAACTGATCCAACAAGGCAAAAGAAACAATCCATGATTCAATTGAGGCTTTCTATATAGTTACTTAAACCTGAGTGAAAGCAAATTCTTAAAGTAGACATAGTGAAGCCTCTGCTGTGCTGTAAAGGGAGAACAGGAATGTGACCACATGCAGAGAAATGTAAATCATAACCTTTTGGATGTGCTGTGTGCCAAAACACACTTGAGAATAATAAGTGCCCGTGCTGACTAATTGCAAAGTGATATCAACGTAAACATTAATATATCATTCCTGAAGGTAATTCCTTGGTTTATACATTCCAGGTGTTAGTCAGCGTCACAAGCTGTTTGTCTTGGCAGCAGCGACATCACCAATTAGCTGTCGGTTATTTTCATGACCTGAGCTCTGCGGTCTCGCCACGATCAATTGCCTTGAGGTGTCCTGCTGGATTCAGCTCTTTCCTCACTAAACATGAACAACAGTGACATCTAGTGGTCTAGTCAGAAGTCAGATGCAACATTTACTTCAGTTGAAGACGTTCAAACATGTTAAGGTGTCTTTGGTGCATGACTGTAGGGCTGTACATGTGCATTATTTAATTAAGCTATTTTCTTTAACTGCTTTAAAAAAAAATCAACAAATGATCAATTAAAAAAAAAAATGCTTATCAAGATTTCCAAAAGCTCAGTGTGACATCCTCAGAATACTTGTTTTGTCCACTACACTGTCCAAAATCAGATCATACTCAATTCCCGATGATATAAAACTGAAAAAAGCAGGAAAACTTCACACTTGAGACACTGAAACCAAAAAAAATATTTCTGCATTTTTGCTCAATAAATAACTGAGAACATCAGTTCTCAAAGCTGCTGTTTTTGTCAATCAATTTTACGTGGACTGACTAAAGAAAATACTCACCTGTCAGTACAAATTGTATTATAAAGGCTTTTTTTGGTGGGTATTTTTAACATGATTGAAATTAAGGGAGTGTAGAAGCCATTTTAATATATTAATTATTTTATTAAGAAAATCTGATTTGAATAAATCTTGGTTCAACAAATGCAGAACAGTTAGCGTTCAAAACATAATTTATCTAATATTTATGTGGAAATTAATTTTGAATAGGAAACCTTTCTTTCTCATTATGCCAATTAATTTATCTTCTAAACGGCAAATATGTTTGTGGGTTGTTTGGATGGGGGTGGAGAGTGTAATTATAGAGGGCAGGAGGCACAGGTGTTGATGAATTGTTTGCTG
>JAQLOL010000013.1:4941818-4953341 GCA_029783665.1 Naso thynnoides
AATTTTCTGAATCCACCACGAGATCTGTTGACTGAATGATCTTTGTCGCGTACGTACCACAATTCCTCTTTTCATCCATGAGTTGTCCATCTGTAGCAACGTCAGCGGAGTGGACACAAAGATTCAAGATTGCAGTAACCTTCAGTGGACACACACAGGAAGAGCTTACTGCACATTACCTAGAGGACCAAATAATAAAAAGGTTCTCTACATGGAAAAGGTTAGACAAGAAGAAGAGAGAAACAACAGGACTGGGCATCTCCTGCAACTAAGAATCCCAGTTTTTTCTTCTGCACTTTAATGTTACATGCAGCCTGTCCATGTGAACACCAGTAAACTGCTGGGCAGCATTTCTAAACCACTATCGTAAAAAGCTTTACTCACCCTTTTTGTCGCCTTTTTTTCATCGACCATTCACAAAATACAGAGAAACAACAGAGAGAGTAAAAGACCTTCAGAGTTCTGACTCGCCACATGTGCTGTGCAATCACGCTGGAGTCATTTGGTGAAAGGACTGCGCTGTTTTAGTCGCGGAGAATTACGGGGATAATCAGCTTCATGTGATGCTATGCTGGCTTGTGGCTGCATCACAAGCCACTGAAGAGAAATGAAAAAAATAAAATAAAATAACAACAAATAGTTTGGTCAGTCTCTATGCCGTAAATTTTATTCAGGCAGAATGAAGTTGATTTAAAAGGATATTTTAGAGCACATTCAGGAGTTCTCCAAGAAAATCTAACAGGAATACCATATGGCAGGAAGGTGAAACGAAAACAAAAAAAAGGACTGAATGAAGTTATAATTGTTTGTCATTATCTGGAGGTAAAATTTCATATCTTTAAAATAAAGATGTTCCAATCAAAATATCCTAAAAATACAAATTTTGCTTTAAAAACGAGGTGAGAGCACTTCAAATGGATTATTTGCCCTCCTAGCATTACACCTCGTACAACGGCGATATTCCATGGTGAAATATCTCAACAACAGGCCAGACAGCCATTAAATTTTATATGAATTTACTAATTTTTCAACTCAAGCCCATATGATGTAAGAGTGTTGATCTCAAGACACACAGCACAGTACTTCTGACAGATCCGAAGGTTGTTTATTGTCCTAGTCATTGGACCTATAGATGATCCTGTATCTCTCAATATGTTTGATGTCTTTTTCCAGCTGCTTCATCTCCGTTTCAAGACGCTCCTTGTGGGACTTTTTCGACATGGTGTCCGTGACGAATGAGAGGCCCTGGTACTCCCGATGCAGCTGATCCCAGTTCTTCTTCAGGCCCTGCAGAGTGGACCAACACAGGGACACCCATCACTTGATAATGCAGCTGTCAGGCTTCGACAGCAAACAGCATACACTCTGAGAGGTATTCAACGTTTCTCATTTTGCCGTGCACTCTCCTAGCCTCTTTTTACACCTACAAATGGTCAGCCACTGTCAACATGCTGACCATTTTATCCTGACCTGACCTGGATAAAAGCTTTTTTTTTTTTTGGAAAAACTGACAAATATGTTCCTCGTGCTCCTCCACCTGGTTCAGGTGTCTGCACGACCCCCTGCTGTTTCAAAAGAAAGAAAATTGCCATTGTGCGGCGATGTGTTCGAGTACCTCCAGGATGGCTTGTCGCTCCTCATCAGAGACGCGTTTCATGGCTGCCTGCTCCCTCTGCTCTCTCACGAAGGCGTCATACTCCTCCTGAGCTCGCTGCTTCTCTTCAACGCGCTGCTGCAGGTACTCAGGTACTTCTCCGTAACTCTGCAAACGGTAACTAGAGACCTTAGATAATATGGTCACATTGGACTTAATTTCATCGTTAAAATGGAGTATTTGTATGTTACTTGCAAACTTTTCCTAAGCCATGTTATTTTTAGTGTCTTATTTGTCCTACTGAGGTAGCTGACTTCAGCAAAAAATGTCTTAAATGTTTCTTGAGTTTAGCATTTTAAAAAATACCTTTTTCCTGATGTACTTTGGGAAAAGTCCCGAATCCTCAAGCAGCTGCTTGTGCCCCTTGCTGGTGTCTACGAAGGTGGGCCGGGGCTTCATCGGCAGGACTGCAACTGTCTTTATAAAGTCTCTCTTTGTTTGAATGCCCATAGGTGGGATGTCCGTCCTCGCAGGTACAGGCGGTCTCCTCATGGTGCAGCTTCTATGAAACTCGGTCGAAGACTGTGTCTCTGAAAGAACATAGAACCACAGCGATAAATAACACAATCACCGCACAAGGATGCACCCAAACACTGCTGTGAACTCACTTTCGGGTGGCTTGGGCTCTTTTGAATGCTTCTTGAGGAATTTGTCTGGGGAGGGCATCTCTACTTGTGCTGGTCCCAAAGTCCTCATTGCTTCCTTTGTGGACTTTTTCTCCAGAATAACTGCTGGTCTATACTTGGATATATACCTGCAGATGCAGCACATTGGCGAAAACGTCATTTTATTTTGAAAAACACAGATGAAAGGTAAAAATGTTCGCTTTTCTCCATTTAATTTACATGACATCAAAATAAAACAAAATAAAACAAAATGAGTTGTTTGAGGAAGTCTTAAGGAGACGACGACAATGAAATGACCCTTTTACACTTTTCACAACACTTGGCTCACTTAGCTAAAGTTTCCATTTGCTGTATAACTAACCGCTGAGCTAATGAAGCTAGGTTGATTTTACGTTATACTGCTCTCGAAGTAAAGTTACCTTGGTGATTTTTGAGGATGAACCTCGTCCTTTGGAAGATTGTTGAAGACGCTTTCTGGTGGATTCGCAAAGTCAGACATTTTGAAGGACTTCAAACGGCTGAAAGATTAAAAAACACGGTCAATAAATTGACCTAGTTAACTAGTTAACACGGCCAGGGTAATGTTAGCTTGAAATTCTTGTGACTGTTTGACGCTGCTCGCAAGTTGCTAGGCAACAGTGGGAGCAGATGTTGCATTTCCTGACAGTTGTAAAGCCCTTTATCAAAGGTTTCTGAGCTGTGCACAGGTGCATATATAGAGTTAACGGACAACAGTTAGTGTCTCTGCTTGGAGAACAGAAACTTAATGTAAATTTCATCCTATTAATCCAAATTAAAATATTTTTTCGTTAATTCTTCTAATTTGCGGTAAACACTTTGTTCTGCAACCTGATTTCAGCTAATTAGTAGCTTTGCCAAAAAGATGTGTCAGGGTACATTTTGTTTTTTTGTTTGATTCTTACAAGGAATTGAAAAAAAAACCTTTTAGTTCCCTAATCCGTTCTTTGTAACATTGAAAAACAAATTTCCGAGGAGCATTTGAATGCAGCATAAACGAGCTCGTGTTAGCAAGTTCCGCGGTGTAAAAAGTGGAGGATGTTTGGCGATTGTTCCTTCATACCGTTGAATTTGTACTCAAGTCGTTAGACTTCTAAGAAATGAAACAGTTTATGTTTTGTTTTTAGGACGGAAAACCTGATTGTCGCCTTTTTGACGTTTATCACTTTTGTCCCTCCAGGCTGGCCGTAGTTTGTGTCAACAGCAGCGTGTTCTTCCCGTTTGGTGGTGGCAGACTTCAGGAGTGAACTTTGCCCGATACAACAAAACCATGTTGTCATTACGGACTCTTCTAGAGAACATGACCGGGCTTTAAGTGTTAAAATACTGCATTTCACCTGAGTGTCCCGTGCATTAAATAATCTCGTGTGTCAAAGCAGATGGTTATTCTAGAGACTACACTAACAGCGTGACCATTGTTTTCTTTTTCAGAAGCAACTGTTGCTTTCATTTAACTCCTCCATGGGTTTGCTGAAGGCAGGTCAGCTTGCACTGAAGATTGTCAGGTGCCGCTTCAGTCCCTGTTCAGCCTCAAAATCATGGCTTTCCTCCAGAGCCTCCCTGCTGGGGGGCAACAACCTCCTGCTCATGGGTCCTCCCGGAGCAGGGAAGACCACGGTGGGGAGGATACTGGCTGACAGACTGGGACTTCCTGCCATTGACGTCGATGACGATGTCTTGGAGCCAACATGGAAGATGCCCGTGGCTGCAAAGCTCGCAGCAGTCGGCGGGGAGCGTTTCCTGGAGGAAGAAGGCCGGGCTTTGTGTAACTTCTCCACCTCCGGGTGTGTTGTCTCCCTGACAGGCTCCAACCCTCTTCACCCTGCAGCGATGGAGCACGTCAAAGAGTCTGGCCTTGTCGTCTACCTGGATGTGGACAGTGAAGACATCGTGCAGAGACTAGCTAGGATGAAGGTGAACAGGATCGTGGGCCAGGAGGTGGGGACGTCCATGAGAGACATCCTGCGTTACCGGAAACAGTTTTATGAGAAGTGGCTGGATGTTCGGGTGCTGTGTGGAAGAGGTGACACGGTGGAGGAAGTGGCGGAGCGGGTGCTGAAGGCCGTGGAGCGATATCAGAACCACGCTGCAGAAAGCTACGTGTCAACCAGACGTGGCGGCGTGGAATCGGCCGATCAGAAAACGTGCTTCAGCGATGTGGTAGTGGAGGGTCTGGCCACAGATGGGGGCATGTATGTTCACAAAAATGGCTTCCCAAACTTGGATGCTGGTGAATGGCTTAGACTAGCTGACATGTCATACCCAGAGCGAGCGTTAGTCTTACTTGAAAAGTGCATACACCCGCTCGACGTTCCTGCCTCTGATCTCAGGGCCATGGTATTCAAAGCGTATGGGCCGAACTTTTCTAGCGAGGCTGTAGCACCTGTGAAGCACCTTACACACAATCAGTATGTTCAGGAGCTTTTTCACGGCCCCACCGCATCATTTAAAGACCTCGCCTTGCAGCTGATGCCCCAGCTCTTCGCCTACTGCCTCCCGCCGATGTGCAACTACCTCATTCTGGTGGCCACCTCTGGGGACACTGGCAGCGCAGTGCTGAGTGGCTTCAGCAGGCTCGGCGGCACTGACAGACACCGGGTCGGGGTGCTGGTGTTTTTCCCAGAGGAGGGCGTGAGCGAGATCCAGAAGCTTCAGATGACGAGCTACAGGGAGGGCAACGCCAGGGCCGTCAGTGTGCGGTCAGACTTTGACTTTTGTCAGAGAACCATAAAGAGGATGTTCGGAGAGTCGGGGCTGACGGGGCACCTCGCTGTGGAGCACGGCACAGTCCTCAGCACGGCCAACTCCATCAACTGGGCGAGGCTGTTACCACAGGTGTGTTGATTGATGAGACGGCATCAGGCAGCGGACATTTTGACCTCTTAGTTACTCTTAGAGACGTTGATATTGCATTACCAATACAAGGACCCTAAACCTGAAACAGTGAAATGGAACTCAGCCATGTCTGATTTTATGAAAGGTCTTCTGATTAATCAGGTGATTGTTTGGATGGGTTGAATCATTAAGTAGGTAAAATATATTCAATCACACAGTTCAATTTTCAAGACAAAGTTATGTAACTGCCAAGTAACTTAAGACACAATACTGTCTGCAATATCATGAACATTAAAAGACAGCTTGGATACATCACTGAAGAAGGAAAATATCCCCAAAAAAGACAAAATGAAGAAATTATGTTATTCGACCTAATTTAGGTTTAACTGATACAGAATTTGAAAGCAGAGGTGAAACGTCGTACAGGAAAGTGTAAAAATCTGAGCTTAACAATTTGTTCGGTCATCAGTAGTATTTTATGTTAATTTTAACTTTCTCAAAATGATGGAAAGCTGTTTCAAAGTTACATTTTTGGCATGACCTCATGACCTTTAGTTATAGATTACGGTCTAGACCTACTCTATATGTAAAATGTCTTGAGACAAGGTGTTTTTTTAATTTGGTGCTATATAACCAAAGTTTACTTCCCTTTACATGTTTACCTGGCTGGTGGCAGATGTTTTGAGGATCTAAGAGAGACTAGATCAGTAGCACAGACCGGACATTTTGATTTTTGGGTCAAGCATTCATTCGTCTCTTTCTAGGCTGCAAAAGGGGAATTGACTCGCATGTTGAGTCAGACTCAGGATCTCTGTAAAATGTCTGTTACTTCTTAGTTTGACATGCAGAGATTTATTCTTCCAGTTGATTTCTTATTATTTAGATTAATTAATGACACAGTGACAGCAAGTAACACAGTTTGTTATCTGTCCCTCCTCTTGCAGGTGGTGTATCATTCCTCAGCCTATCTGGATCTCTGCAGAGACGGTGTTGTCAAGTTCGGGGAGCCCATTGATGTTTGCATCCCTACTGGTAACTTTGGCAACGCCATGTCAGCTGTGTATGCCAAGCAGATGGGCATCCCGATAAGAAAAGTCATCTGTGCGTCCAACCACAACCGCATCATCACCGACTTTATCACCACAGGTGAGTACGACTTGCGGGGACGACCTCTGATGCTCTCGCACTCCCCGGCTATAGATATCCTGAAATCTTCCAACCTGGAGAGATTTATCTACCACGTCTCAGACGGAGACAGCCGTCTTGTCAAGGAGCTGTTCACACGCTTGGATGCGCAGCAGCACTTTCAGGTTCCTGAGCATCTTCTTGGCAGGATACAGCAGGAAGTGCTGGCTGGCTGGTGCTCTGAGGACGACTGCCTGGCCACCATCCAGAGCGTTCACACAGAGACGGGCTACGTCATGGACACACACACCGCAGTGGCCAAAGTCGTGGCCGATCGGCTGCAGGACGGTTCGTGCCCTGTGGTGCTTTGTTCCACCGCTCACTATGGGAAGTTTGCCCCCGCTGTGTTCAAAGCCCTACGAATCCAAAACATCCCAGAGGATCCCGTGGAGCAGCTGAAGAAGCTCGGATCGACCGCGTCCAGGCCAGAGACACACACAGACATGATGAAATGCCTGAAGGAAGGCGGCGGGGGGGGACACAGGGTCTGTCAGGCTGAGTACAGTGTGCTGGTAGACGAGGTAGAGAGCATGATACAGGACTCCTTCTTAAAAGTTATGTAGCTTTTTTTCCTGATATCCACCTTAAAACAAGGTTCGTGCAGATATGCAGTATGTAATATCTGCAGCTAGAGGTCTCTAAATCATAACTGAAAACAAAAAGATGTAGATTGATGATGTCTTGAGGCAGCGTTGGATCATGGGATTTGTTTTTTTCATAGATAAACAGCTTCAACTGCAGGTCAAAATCTCTTCGAATGAAATGTTCACAGCCGAGGTGATGTATTAAAGTTTATTTACGCTACCTTTTAGTAGTTTGCAGACTTCCTTCAAGTGAGTGCAAGTGGGTGACAGGAGACAAAATGAAACATCTCTTTATGTATTGAACATTATTGCAAACATTTGGGATAATCTGAGTATAATGCTCAAAAAAATAAACGACAGAGACACAGTCTTTTGTAGACTTTTTAATATAGAAATGTTACAAAAATTGAGATGTAATCAGAATTATGTCCTCTTGTGTCCTGTTTGTATTATGTACTCTTGTACATGAATTCTTTCAGTATGTCTGTAACCTTTTCGAGCAAGTTTATCAAATGACAGGACAAAAAAGTGGTTAAACTTTGCCTCTGTGAAAGATTAATGTAAATAACTTTGTATTTTTAACTTGTTCTCTGTTTTTTAGGGCGACTTTGTGACATCTCTCTCGGGACTACAGATTAAAAGAAAAAAAAGCATCTTGGCTTACTCTGCATATACAGTACAGTTTTTCGATTTGCATTGTCCTCGCCAAATAAACCACTAAAACAAATAAAATGAGATAAATTTAAAGAGGCAAAACATGAATAAAAGAAAAATGATGAAGAATGGATTTGATGACAGAAATCAAAAGGCCAAGTCCAGCCCGCAGGTCTGAGAAAAAAAGTGAACCCTCCATCCACTGTGATCGTTCCGCTCAGAGCTTTAAACTGTTTGCTAACTCGATTGAAAGCCCATTGATTAATGCAGCTTTACTTCATCATCCAGAGGCCTGGTCCACTAGAGGGGGATGTTTACCTCATGGCTGCCGGCGCGAGAGTTTCAGTAACTGTTTGTGAGGAATGATGTAATTACTGGCAGAAGGTCAGAAAAACTAGTGTGTGTGAGATCGATGCCTGCAGTCAGGGAGATTATCACCTCCTCGAAGTAAACTGTATGCTTGTGGAGTGTAAAGTGACAATATATATGAGCAGAATAGTTTTGTTTAGCTTGCCGTTTTTGTTGTTGCCTAAACTTTTCCCTGCTGAGGTGAAGCGAACCCAAAGGCCACACGGTCGATCTCACAGCGTGGCATTAAAACCCAGCATATCTCTTATCTTTCACACTTTAATTCTTCCTCTACTAGTTGCCACGTAAGGCTCAAACAGCCGGCATGCTTATCCCGTCAGTCACCACTAACTAGTTTGCTATTTCACTAAAGGTAGGAACCCTAACACTCCTGTCCTTTCCTGCTTCATGTACTTCGTGGCTTCTAATATTCAGGGCCATAGAGTCTTTATAAAAACTCTAAAATTGGTAAATTTTCTTGAGGAAAGTATTAAAAGAGAAAACTTGACATTTTGGGAAATTTGCTCATTTGCTTTCTTGACAGGTTTCCTGGAAGTGGCTGAACTTTCAGCTCATGTTTCCCTCTGACTACATAAACAGGGAAAAAACTGAGATTTCTTTTGTTCCAGAACTGTAGATTATTATCAAAATCTTAAAAACATGATTGTAACCAGATCTGAGGGCATCAAGCTCCTGTCTTTTTTTCAATCTATGTTCAGTGAAGACAATTTATTTTAGAAACAGTAAATTCAAGTCCGAAGCCTCGTCTAAATTACTTCTGTCACATCCAAACAAGTTCATATTGTTGTTTTTTTTTTTTTTTTCCGGACAGCTGTCAGAGGAAGCATCATGTGACGCAGAGCAGGGGCGGAGTGGCCCTCGAGGGTAACTTCCCCCCCTTCAGACGTCACTCCGTCCATAACACGAGAGCCAAGAAATGAATTCTCTGTGGCTATCAGTCGAGTCATTTAAATCCAGGTGCTGCCTCAGCAGCCGTGGGGAGGAGGAGGAGGAGGAGGAGAGGGGAAGATAAGTTTCATAGATCTACAGGATTGCTTATGACTGCAGTTGTTAAAATAGATGGAAAGCGAGGCCAGATTTGACAAAGCAGTTTGCTTTGTGGCCTCTGATCACGATTACTGTCTCAATGTGGCGCTTCCTGAAGTAAGCAAAAGTGTTTTTTTCTTTTTAATCCCCTTTCAGCAACATTTTTTTACACCTAAATAATTCAGCCATTGAACAGTACATGCACCATAGTGCCAAAGCATTACATCCATACATGGTCAGTGAGTATTCTATTCTTACATTCAGTGAGGTCCTGCGCTTATGTTGTGTGATAATAATTAGTTTTATAGTGCGCATCATCTTTCATCACATATCTCTGCAAAATGTACAAGCCCCTCCCCCATTTCTTCTTCTGTGCACTCCTTTATTTCTTCCAGAACAGACTTTCAAAAGAAAAAAGCCCATTTCTGCATGAATGTCTGCACATAACACACGTAACAGGTTTATGCAGCATGTTAGGCTCTCCTCTTTCAAAGCAGTTGTATTGGACAACAATAGTAGCCAAACTAAAGTGTGTAAGAAGTGACTGCGCGGTGTGTGTTTACTTGTCAGTGTGTGAAAAAGAGAGTGTAACAGGGAGAATGCAGTCCCTGTGGTTTGAGGTGATCCGTTGCTCCGCACAGATTTAAAGCTGCAGAGATATCAAGATAAATAACTGAGACTGTTTTAGATTCGATGCAGTATTTTACGTTCACTCCTCTCTAGTGTGTTTCCCTGCTTAGAGGATGACAGATCACTTTTAACGATACATGGATATTACAAAACACGCGGTCACATACTGCAGCCTTCTTCATACCCTCACTGTGCTGCCTCTTCCTCTCTTCCTCCCCTCTGTGTCTGCGGTGTGCTTCACCGTGAGCATTGGCCTTATTAATCAAGCTGCTTGGCAGGTGAATGTGAGGAATGGGTGGGGAAGAGTGTGAAGGGGGAGGAGGGGTAGTGTGCAGGTGCATGTGTGTATGTGAGTGTGTGGGTGTGTGTGTGTGAAGAAGGGAAAGGGAGAGCCAGCTGTTGCTCGGCACCTCACACCCCACGGCTCGGTGAGCAAGGATAATTGCAGGTACCGGCCTGCTCCCATCTCCTTAATGTGAACCCGTGGCATAATGGAAACTGCTCTCTCACAGCGAGGGAAATGGAGAGAGGAGGAAATTAACGCATCGGAGGAGTTTCGAGAGAAGATCCGGTGAAGCGGCTTGATTTGAGACTCCGCTCTCAAGGATCCCTGGCTCTGGAGTTTGTTTTCTTTCTGCTAAAAATCCACAACGCAGGACTGAGATTTTGTGACAGTCAGTATTTGGCACAGTCATCACTTTGATCAGCAAATGTGATAAAACATGGACAACTTGAACTTATTTGCCATGACATCATTAATAATTCAGCATCCTTAGGATGACGGGTGTGTGTGTGTGTGTGTGTGTGGGGGGGGGGGGGTAAGGGAGCCAATCCCAGCTGACACCGGGCGAGGGCAGGGTCCACCCTTGACAAATCGCCAGTTCATGGCAGGGCTGACATATAGAGATAAACAACCACTCACACTCACATTCACACCTACAGCAATTTAGAGTCACCAATTGACCTGCGTGTGTTTGGACTGTGGGAGGAAGCCGGAGGGAACTGATGCACACACAGGGGGAACGTGCACACGCCACACAGAAAGGTTCTGCCCCAGTCGGGTATCAAACTCATCACTGTGGTATCACTGGGTATGGGTATCACTGTGTGCTGTGCCATGGTGTGAAATGGTACATACACTTCCCTCCTGAGAAGTGGGTGGAGTCACGTCTCCCATTGAGACAGTTGGGAACCACCATCTCTCTGTCTTGTCTGGAAGTGTTATAACTTCTTGTGAATTTATTAAAGCCGATGGATTTTTCGTCTTGCATGATGTTTGCTTGATATAAGTTTTAACGTCCGTTTATTCTGTCGGAGAGCAAAGCGGAGCGCACTGTTTCTCAGATCTCATGAGAGTGTGTTGCTGAGAAAGAGACAGGTTTCAAACGAAGTTCATTTCCTCCTGATATTTGTGTCTTAAATATTCCATTTATGTGTCCGAATATTTGGAGGACCCAAAACTTGCATGAAAAATAACAACTAAACTATATTTTTCTGTTTGGTTTTAAACTTTTTCTAGCATTGCTGGGACTAAAGACTGGTGCTGACATTGTCCATCCTTTATCACTCAGCAAATGTAAATATAATGCAAAAAAAACCTTCTTATTAACCTCTGCCAGTACAAATGAGGTCCCTACTGTATAATATTAATGCAAAAAAAGTGTGCACAACTTGCATTGAAGTTTTATTGCATTTTTAAAGTGTATTTATTTCTTTAATAACAAGAATTTATTTTATAAGTCACCGTGTCCCTGTTGGGAGAAGTGCGTCCTCAGAGAGACTCATTAGCATTGGTTTCAGAGGAGCACTGTCCCATGACAGTTTGAATAAATGCTATTTCAGAGACTCTTCCCTTCTGCCAAGAATAAAACCCACAGGGGGAACAGATAATTCTTGTCCATCTTGGCACAAAAAAAGTAGTCACATTGAAAAAAGCTGGCGT
>JAQLOL010000013.1:4994624-5007589 GCA_029783665.1 Naso thynnoides
CACACACACACACACACACACACACACACACACACACACACACACACACCTGTCTCTGGCTGTTTCTTCTGGTGTCTCTGTGAGGTGCGCATATTAACAGTGGCAGGCAGTAGCTGCAGCACGCTCCACCTGTCCTGAGGAGACAACAGTTGGGAGATGAAATCAGTTACCTGACTCACTTTGAAGCGCAGTGCTCATTTAAAGCTGCACCGGGGAGATTTATATGAAGGGATTCACATCTCAGATGCATAAATCAAAACGAAAAGGCACCAAAATGGTAGAACATCCAATTTACCAAAATACAAATAAACACTTTTATGCCTACTGGATGTATTGAAATGACATGAACTGCTGTAATCTAAACTGTTAACTAAGCAGCGCTAAGAGGCAAATCTGTTGCAGGATTTAAAAATATAAATACACAATTCCATGGCCCACCAGCTGGCCCCCCAAAAAAGTTTTTTTTTTTTTTAAATTATTGCCATAAATACAACACTTGTCATAGCCAGAAACTTCAAAAACTGCTTAAATCATCAGATTCAAGTGTCCAGTGGTTGGTGAACATCTTACGTGTGACGTCAGACACGTGACCAGATCTAAGCATGAATCTAACTTTAACTGTGACCTTACATCAAATTTGCTTTATTCCTCATGTCTTCTTTAAAAATCTGCCAAAGCAAAGTCTTTGCTCCATCTACATTATGTGAAAAACAAAAATTCTGCGTTCCTTTGTGCACTCGCTAAACCATGAATGATTTGGATAGGCCCTCCCCTCGCCTCTCTACAATTCCTAGGTGCAGTGAACCCTGAGCGCTGCCTGGCAGGCGGGGTTGTGCGGCCTGAACAAGGGCTGCAGAGTTATTCCTGCATGTTTGTAGAGCCACCAAAATATTTTCCTATTTTTTCAATTTTGTAAATTAATGTTCAGTGTTCAATTTTTCTTTTTTATTGATTTGGAGCATTATAACTTTGTTACACTGCACATGAGACATTGTTGAGTTACCTCTTTCTCTTGCCATGGTTGTCCTGAATCCATAGAGGTGCAGGATTTTATATTACAGTAAAACATGAGCCCACAGTAAGTAAAAATGAGACAGAAGCAAAAAACGGTCAGAAACTTCTTGGGATTCTGAGTTTATACATACAAAAGACAAACTTTGCCTGTTTTTACCATCCAAGGGTTATTATTATAAGCCTTTAGCTATAATCCATCTAAATGCTCTTTCTCAGTGTTCTCTGGATTATGTGTTTGTGCTGGCACTTGCTTGGCTACATGATGCGTACTTGTTTCAGTAGAGGATACATTGATTAAAGCAGCATTAACAGACAAACAGTTGCCAAAGTTTCCATCCAGTGGACAAAAAGCAATGTCAGTACTAATTTGAAGTGGTGTTTCTGGCACCTTCCCAGAATGAGACTTTCCCCGAATGAAATATCTGCCTCTCCAACAAACACCCCAATTATTTCTGCCATTATGCGATGGTCAGTTTTGGTGCAATGGGTTTATCCAGACTTTTTAGTAGAGAGAACAAATAAGGTTGATGAGAGTGATGAGAAAGAAAACAGTCAAGATTGTAAAATCGAAACAGTGAAGTGAAAGATGCTAAAATGTTTCCTAAAGAAGAGAAAGAAGACTAAATGAAAACCTAGTATATGGCTGGACTGCATCTAGATAAGGTGTGTCTACCTAGCTAGCTACCTACCAATCTATCTGGCAACATTATTGTTACCTGACTGCGCCTGATGGTTTGTTACATACAACCATCTGGAAAGGCTCCATTGGAAACCATTTGGAAAAGGGCAAGCACTTTGAACAAATACCACGCAGGTGATTGGATAAACCATCCTCGGTCACCATCTGTCGCAGACTGACTTTGACCAATCAGATCAACAAAAGTGATGACCAGCACAGCCAACTGGTAAATCACACTCTTACCCAAGTCAGCTGGGAGAAGACAATTGACATTTGTTCCATGAAGAAAAGCCTTCAGTGTCATTCCTTGCTCTTCTTTCAGTGAAGATTTATTCTCCAGTTCCGATAGAACTAATCCTAGCAGCATCAACGCTAATCATGTCCATAGCCAACACTCTTTACTGAGCATCACACACCTAAACCACGCCTGTAGCTCATTCCAGCACTTCCTCAAAGGATGCTGATTGGTCAGGTGACCAGCCTCAGGGCTAGAAACGGATAGCTTGGAGCCCGGCAAAATGGGTTTGCATGATATCAAAATATTGTGATCTTGTGAGTCCAGCTGTCTCGCAGGGATAATAATAATGATGTGTTGGATATCAGATGTAACAGAAGTCTTCTTTCTGGTTTTGAGTGCAAAACACAATAAATTTAACTAAGAAGTAGTGAAATGCATTTTGTCTGGGACCTTTCTGTGTACCTTTAAAAATCACTAGTGATGGAGAGCTGCAGTGGATGATGCTGGAACGCATGCTAGCACAATATTTCAAGGTATGTCTTGCTGGGTTGAAATCCGAACACAGGTTCATGTTTTGCAGATCAAAAGGACCTTTTCATGGCTGTCACTGCTGACACTGCTGACACAGGAAATCATCTAAAGCAGATTAGTGTAGTGCCACTTTAAATGCTTTGGTCTCTTCAGTGGAATTTGTTTTAGGAAGTTATTTGCTGAATAGTAACCTGGTAATTACCTTGTGCTTTTGAGCCCTGGCCAGGCTCTCCAAGGCTTTGACTGAGGGCCTTCACTCTCAGACTGAAAAATGCATTAAGACCTCAGCAAGGACCTTGAGAGATCGTCAGAAATAGTCGCCTCTTAAGTCGTGCAGAGTCCAGTCGGCTGTGAGGAGCATCACAGTGACTGATGCTTCATTTAGACGGTGCCACAGGCCTCGCCTGTAGATCTCAGTCGGGTCACAAACACTTCATAGCGTGTCAAGTGTCAGCTGAAGCACTGATGCTATTCTGGGTTGCTCGTCGTTTCTCGGGATTCATAAGTCATTAACATCTCCGCTTAGTGAAAAAAAATCACGTTGTTGAAATAAGACTTGTGTAGTGTTCAGGAAAAAACACAAAACATTAGAGCTTAATGTCAGTGACCCAGATATATTCATGCAGAAGAGAAGATGGAATCTCATTCCCACAAGGAATAGAATTAATGGGTCTGCTTTAATCATGCAAATACGTCTGTTCTTAATTTAGATATCAATTATATCTTGTAATTTGGCAAACAGCACACAAAGTCTGCCAAGGGTGCCCCCTGACGCCCCTCGCTTTTTTCTCTCCCTCAGTCTGTTTCCTACAAGACTTTTAATCAAATGGAAGAAGCTTCACTAGTTTAATACTAAGTGGTAAGAGAGGAAAAGTTGGAGAGGAATCTCAAAACTTAAATAATTAGCCTCTCGTCCCTCTACAGGACATTTGATCCCACATTGAGCTCTCTGATTTTGAGCTGCAGGCATTACTTTTGCTTTTGCATTGACATATTTTAATTGCCTTTGTAGTGCTCTCTTATCAGTCTGCGTTATTAGATGACATGTTTGAATTCTTTCAAAAGGTTGTTTTGTTTTTTTGTCAAGGAAAGTCAGGTTCACATTTCATGTCCATGTGGTTGATATATATGTTGTTTCCCTTCACAGTGCTTGCCGATCCGCGGTCACGGTTTTGTCTTGGACAAATACAAGTGCCACTGCAAGAAAGGATTCTACCACCCCAGCAGAGTCGCTGTCAATGGCTTTACGAGTAAGTGAGATATCATCTGTTTAAGGGTCAACAGATTGCACAAATATGTTTTTATTACTGTCTGACTGGGCTGCACGATTAATCGATATTGAATTGAAATTGCAATATGGCCAACTGCAACTTTTTAAATCGTCAAAAAAGAAATGTGTATGTTAAAATACCATTTTAATTGAAACATTGTGGTGCTCTGATGTTACGATACTAAAACATGAAGTTGAACAGCAGCTTTTAACCCAGAAATGGCTCATTTCAGCTGCTTCAGGAAGCAAACAAACAGCGGTTTCTGGCTTATTAGCCGCTGTTCAACTTTGTGTTTTAGAGTCGGAACCTGAGAGGACACCGTCAAACATTTGATTATTGTCTCATCTTTTAAAACTAGTGTTTATCGACACATCGTCAAAGCACTTGATATGCCCCTAAGCCTCTGTTTTCAGATGTTTTCAGACATTTTCAGCAAGCGTTGGTCTCAGCAAGAAGCTCAAGCTATCTGCGCCATTGTAATGCTGTACAATATTGAATATGATCGTAAATATCCTTATTATAAGGCTAAATGTACAAAAAGAAGTTCTTTTTAAAGAAAACATTTTTGTTTGGTAAAGATCACAGCAAAAATAGCAGTAACACTTTTTATGAATCCTGTCTCTGTAATGCATTACAACCCATTATGAACATATGTAACACATTATATTGCAATATGAACAAACTTAAAATATATTATATGTGATAATGGTTATGGTTAGGGTTAACCCTAACCTTGCTCATAACTATGATTATACAGCACTATAGGCATATAGTTATTATAAGTGTTATATATAAGTGTGTGCATAATGCATCATAGATGCATCCTTTAAGTAAAGTGTTACCAAAATAACATCATAATAATTTTAACATATTTTTCTATGAAAATGAAAATAATGATATGATAAAATGAATGATCAACAATCATATTCCACATGCAATAGCAGTTCAAATAGTGGCAATGTTATGCAGTTCTCGTGATAAAGATTATTGTTCTCTGCAAGGTGAATCAACTCTATGTTCATTTTATATTTTACATTATATAACACCTTCTTTTTTTTTTCTTTTTTTTTAACAATTATGCTAATAAAGGAGACATCTGTTGGCGCCCTGTCTGAAAATTAAAGTGGCCTCCGTACGTAGGAAGGCTAATCAGGTTCAAGATGGGAAATATCTTTTTAATGGTGGTTACTTTTCCCAGTTAATTCTTTCTGCTGTGAGTTAATTAAAAAAGTCTTCTGCAGACACAGAACCCCAGTGGTTTTCACCTGCCCTCCATAACTCTCGGTGCCACACTTTCATTTCAATCCACTTTCCTCCTGTCTCATCCCACTCAAACCTTCCATCTCAATTTACCCCTTTTCTCACCCATTTACCGCCCCCACCTTCACTCCATTTTTGCATCATCTTATTGCACCCATTTTTTTACCCTAAAATACTTTCGCTTCAGGCACAGAAAAGGCTCCACACTTTCTTTGTATCTATGCTGTCTCCTTCTTTCTGTTTGTGCTGTTTGCTGTGCTGCAAGTGCACACAAGCTCGCCTGTTCATGTGTGCAAGTCTGCAAGAAAGCTCAGCGTGTGCGTGCATGTGTGTCTCTGACAACACAATAATAGAGAGGAGAGGCAAGCCTGTTAGCGAGGCGTAGTGCTGCAGTCTGGCCCACCATGGGGCCAATAACAAGCCTGTTAATCCACAAGGGGACATCCTTGACACTCCTTTGCAGAGAAGTGCAACTCACTCTCCTTTGTCTCGCAGCGATCTTCCTCTGTGAATCTTAAACATAAATATGTGGGAGATGTTACTATAGCTGTTACTGTCAGTCAACTGTAGATGAAAAGAGCCAATGAGAATGAGCTAAATGATGTGACTCATTGCAAGGGAGATAAGTAGTCCTTTTGAAGGGATCAATGATGTGCCGAGTCATAGCTTTGAAAAATAGGTCAGTTTCTTTTTAAAGGCGAAATCCCTGCAAATCTCTGAGACAATGGCTGTTTCCAATAAAGCCTCCACAAAAGCGCCATATAAGTCGTTATCTGTCCAACCATATGGGATTCGCTCAAGGGATTTCTATACAAAGCAACAGCTTCCTGCTGTCCCACGGGTTTGTTTGGGTTTTGCCTTAGTTTACCCTGAAAGGGATTTTACCAGGAAATGTTTTAGCTTTAACTGCGGTCAAGTGTAACGAACTCCTCCACTTTTGGAAACAGAGTGTCTCCATTTGGAGCAGTTAGGAGTTTAGTTGCTGGTTCAACACTGGAACGGCCATGATGGTCATTTTGACCTTTTTCACTTTATACATCATATAACTACGTTGATTTAAAAATTACAGTGCTGCTAGTCTTCAGCTTCTCCTTAAAATGTCTGTATTTTCATTTAAAATGTTACTCATGCAGATTGCACAAAAGGCAAAGAAAATGTGATCATTTCTGCCTCTCTCAGTCCAATGACTGCACAGATTTTGCCGCCGTTAAATTAGCACATTGTCGCACATTGGCAGCTGCAGTTTGGTTGCTTGGTAATTATCACTGTCTCTGTGAAAATAAAACTCCAAGAGCAGTCATGAGTTCCAATCACACAGTGGTGTAGTGCAGGTATATGCAGGTATACGGAGTACACACACTTATTTTTCAGTCTTCATTGAGTATACCCACTTCTAAACCGCCTCCGATCCCATCTGTGTAAAACAGCTATTCCAAGACTGTTTCCTAAAGAAAATACCAGCCTATGGTCTACTTGCAAGGTTTTTTTCCTGTGTGGATGGACTAGGGGATATAGAATGGTTTACTCAAAATACCTGTTGATGTAGTCGTCTCACATTGCAGTCTGTAGGCCAGTATTGACGGCAAAATCTGTACCTCTGTTGTTGCTAATGATAATTTCATAACCGTCCTCCTTACCTGAAGTCAAACAGCAGACGTTAAGTGATAATGTTCAAATAGGCCTACTAACTGCACCATTTTTGAATGAACTAAATATGCAAGAGTAGTCTTACATGCTACTGTTTATAACACGTCACTGTTTAAAAGGGGCGCTTATCCTTTGCTGAACGGCCGCTTAGAAAAAAAACATTAGGGGCATAAATTAAGAATATACCCACTTCTTCAGGCACCACCACTGTTTACGGAGGTAATTTTTGTCCCTGAAAGCAGCATGGCAGCGGAGCAGAGCTCACTTTCATCAGCCTGGAGCAGATCTGGATGATCCGTCTCTGATGAAATTGGGTGTTTTCTCATCCTCCTTGGCATTCAGGTGTTACTTTATTTTTTTAAAAACATATCCTAACACAATAAATGCGTTACTCTCTATATTGGGTGTTTATCATGAGAGATAATAGAATTTGGAATCTGGCGGTCAAAATGACCACTCGTGGCCTTTCTAGCGGTATGGAATTCGGGCCTCTAGTGTTCAACCTCAGCCTCAGTAGTAATGTGTGACTTCACGCACTTTGCCCATCCAGATCTTGTGCTTTGTCTTGTATTGTGAATGTTCTGTAGGCTCCCCATCGCCTGTGTCCTTGTCAGGACTGAGTTCTGACACATCCTCTATCTGCTTCCTTCAGCAGAAGCCACAGTTATCAGCCTTGTATGATATGCCAGTGACTGAACAAGGTGCTGCCGTGTTGACTTTTCATGTTCACACATATAGATCCATCTCGCTCGTGTTTACACAGCACTGGTGAATCCTTGTAAGGTCAGTGAGGGATGAGCATATATATATACTCGAGACGCTTCAGCTTGTCATAGAGGCACTTCATCTCCTTTATCTTTTTTGTTGAGCTCAACAGATTGAGCGGAAATTTCAGAAACAAGAAGTTTCTAGAAAATGACAGTTGTTGCTACAGCCTTCATCATGGAACAAGTGATGATCAAGTTTTGAAGTTTTGTGTAAATATTGCAACTGCTTTACAGAATCTGACGGGCCTGGAATAGGAACTGAAAACTTAAGATGAAGGTGTTAAACTGAATCATAATGGCAATGACAGCTTTATAATTTAAATTTCTTTTAATGACATAAGGTATTGACTGATTTTATCGGTACGCAAATGTTTAAAAAATGTTTGGACTACTGCCTTAAAATGGTGTAATTATGTAGTTGGTCCAGTGGAGGGCAGCCCATTATTAAATAACTACTAAGCAAAGTGTTAACTGTTGAGTGCACTGATGATTGGAATAAAGTTTATTAAAATGTAAGGTATCCTTCCTCCATTGCAGATCTTTATCACAAGTATTTGATAACCACATTCAGCTGATATTACATAGATATAATATCGGCCAATATATCAGATATCAGAATTTTTTTGCTCCCTAGTATCGGCATCTGCATCAGCCCCAAAATGCCATATCAGTGGGGTCATAGATAAGATTTCTTGCCTTTTTTTCACTTTTCTGTGACAGCGATGGGCAGAAAGGGCAAAGCTGCAGACAGTGGGCCCAACGCGGACGAGGCGTCATCCAGCGACTGCCTGCCGTGCCAGCAGGGCTGCGCCTACTGCAAGGACGACACCCCGTGTGTGGCTCGAGAGGACGGCGCTCTCCGCATGGCTGTGCTCTCCTTCCAGTGCCTCTGCCTGTTGATTGTGTTCATCAGCATGGTGCTCATCTACCACTTCCGCAGAAATAAGGTATGCGAACAAAATCTTCACAAATGTCAATCCAAATATTTCATGATTTTTTTTTTTTAATAACCAAAATTTGATGTAAGAGGACTAATCTGGCCGAAATAATAATATTCTCACAGTTAGCCATTGTTGGCTTTTGGAGTAAAACTTAAAAAATTCACAGGTGCATCACTTGCCTGTTTGATGTTTTCTGTGCCATATGGTCATCAAAGCCCTTCGGATCAATAAACCAGTGACTTCGGATATGCTGATGGCAGTGAAGCTTTGAAATTATTTCAAATACAGATCAAGTCAACATTAGCAACTTGGACTGCGACCAGTGAATGCAGATGAGAGCAAACAAATGTACTCTCATACATCAGACTACTGACCACTTTGTCGACATATAACAGTGTAAAAATTAAGTCTGCATTAGTATTTAATTCATAATATGCTTCATTACCTTGAAGACTGATGCCATCTTCACTGCATCATCAAAAGGTGAAACGACTTTGTAAAGACATAACTTAACGTTTTGTATTGAGAATGAAGCTTTATGTTGTGTTATGGATTGATTGGGTTCACTTTAAATGAAAGTTGGTGCTAATGGTAATTTATATACGGAGTACACTTTCTGCCTCAACTTTTGACTGAACTCATTAAACCCTCTGAGCCTCTGGTTGCTCTTGTTAATTAATTGGCTTAATTTAAGGCTTTGTCTTGAGCATTAGAGGATAAGCTGAAATATTCAGTGCTTTCCACAGGAACATCTCACTGCTGTTTCTCACACACACCTGACGACTGTCATTTTATCAACAAGAGATGAACAAAAGAATGTTCTCATTAAAGCAAACGGAACCTTTAGACACTGTAGGGCTTCATCATAATTACGTAATCTCCATAAATCTTATCAAAAAATAAGTTTAAAGTCAGAGCTTAGTTTCAAAGCTCTTCTCAAACATTCTTATAGATTAAAAATGGTTCATCTTCTCAAAGAAATCAGTGCATTTGGTGTACTCATACATGTTTTTTTTAGTATTTTAAATAGGATGAACATCACTTATCTAGTCTTTTTAGTGGTAGCTGGTGTCTTCTGTCTGTGATTCAAAATAGGCAGCTCATTTGTCCTCTGCTCCTTAAAAGCTCCCTCTAGCATTTTGTCAATTAGAGGACGTTATGTTGTTAAATGTCTTTCACAAGAGGTGCACACAAAGTGCCTGAAATGGTGAATTCTTCTAAAAAAAATCCTTGAGGCAGGCACTTTTTCTCCACCAACAAAGAAGAGAGTACCAATTCCCTTTCTAAAGCTTCCTGGAATATTATGATATCTGGCTGTTCTGGGCTTGTTTTGACCTCCTGCAATATGAAAGCATTTAAAAAAAGTTATATTCCAAATAACTTTATGTTCACTTTCTAGAAATAATAGAAATAAAAGAGATTTTAGACATTATAATCATGTAAACATCGCTGTTCTTCCAATTTTCCTATATGATGGTCATCTTATTTCATTGTCTTGCACATAAGTAGACATGAAAATTAAAGCTGATGTAATCATCATTTTTATATCATTAAATAATCGAATGACTGCAGCCAAATATAAAGAATGTTATTTTCAGACGTTCCCTAGTACTTTAGCATTTAGCAGCTGAAGAGCAAAATATCTGACTCAGCAGCTGAACCTAAACCACAGCTGAAACAAGAGTTAATTGGACTACCATTTTCCAGGTGGCTGTAAACTTTAAAATTAATGCTGATGGTACTCACTGTCCACTGAATGTGAAACAACATGAAATTACTTTGTATGTTTAAGGGGAATTCCAGTATTTTTTAAACCCGGGCCCAATTCTACATATTTTGGAGTGCAAATTACTGCTATGTAAAGTTTTGTAATTGTTTCAGTAAATTACCTCAGAGGGCAGCCACAACTTGGCTGCGATGTCTGTAATCCTTGTGGGCAACTACCACCATTTTTACTTAATAAACTTAATAATTTAAACTAATCTCCCCAAGGGATTAGACATGAACTGGATACAGCAGAGAGGCTCTGCCTTGCTTCCAAACTGACGGCATGGACAATTGTGGTATTACAGCAAAAAATTACCCTGCAGCCAAAAAGCATTTTCCAAGCATTCAGCTGTTGGCAGGTCACCTCAAAATGCAAACAAATTCAGCTCTTTCTATTCTAAATTTCTAATCCATGAAGGTTTTGTATTTATGAAACTTTCCACAAGCTGAGAAAAACCGTTTTTAAAATTGGTGACATCACCACAATGTAAAGTCTACGGGCCAAGTAGGAACTCATGGGGAACTCCACTGCACATATTCAGTGGGCCACGTAACAAAGAAGTAAATCTGGAAGCCAGAAAAGCTTTTTGCCTTATGGGCTAAGTGAGCAGTTCTCATTGGTTTGAATGGTGGCCATCTTTGTGTACTATCCAGTTCCCTGAATACATTAATGAGATTACATTGCAGCCATGTCGTGGCTCCCGACTGAGGTGATCTTGAACAATTACAAATTTTTGGTTCATACCAGTTGTTTGCACAACAAAGCATGCAAAAATAAAACCAAAGTTTAAAAAAGGCAGAATTCTCCATTAATGGTTTTTGTTAGTTGTTTCTAAAAGTTTTCATCAATCCAGGTTTAAGTATATGATGCATAAGTGAGAGGTTCAATAATTGCTGTATGTTTCTGTTTTGGCAGAGTATCAGAGCATCAGGTCTGGTCCTTCTGGAGGCCATCCTGTGTGGAGCTCTGCTCCTCTACTTTCCGGTAAGCCTGAGAGACATTGTTGTCTGTGTGTATCTGTTTGTGTGAATAGCGTCCTTTCATGTGCTCATTACTCAGCGTCCTTGCACATAACCCTCATGTCATACTCCTTTGAACTAAAAACTACAATCTTCTCCTTGACTGAAGGTTGCCATTCAGCTTGACCTTCAGTTCACACAGTGACTCGTTCATTTGAAAAAGGGTCATAGCTATGAACAAAGCTTCGTATCAGCAGCTATGGGATGGAGCAGGATTGTTTGCCTTGTCAGACAGAAACAACAGTGCATAAATCAGGTGCATGGTGCTGTGATAAGCAGGGTTTTCACAGCAAAGGTGTGCATAAGATATAATGGGAGCGGCACAAATAAACATCCCAGGGCTTGTTGGTGACCCCCTGCTAACTGTGAACAGAGTCGGCCAATGAACCCAGCAGCCCATCGACACGACCATCTGTTGACCAGCCACTCACACTGCTTCATACAGACTGCACTCATTCAGACCTTCACACAAAACAAACTCAATTACATTTTACTTTAACTTATCACTTGAAGACCTTTTACTTTTAAAGCTGGGCTAGCCAGTTTTTTGGGAGTTTTATTGGGCAAAAATCCATAATAACATTTCAGCATATTGTCATTTAGGTGATCAGAAAGAACACTAGACTTCTGCATCTCTCCTTGGCTCTGTATTCAGGCTTTGGAAAATAAAGACTATGACAGACACTTTTGGCTGGTTGTGCTGCAAATGTAGATGCAAATTCACGCCTTAGCTAGTAAAAGCGGATACAACGGCAGACAACCCAGGAGCCAGAGATGCTCCTCCAGCTTTAGCAACTGCAAATACAGCAAAGCAACACCCCACAAAAGGAAGGCTGATGTATCAAGACGATCATCTAAAAAAGAGAGATAGGGATAAACGAAATAAAAAGCGAGCCAGTTGAAGGGCGAGGCAGAGCTATGGTGCAAAACAGGGAGGAGAGGGAGCAGCGGAGTTGCTTCCTTAGGATCCTCAAGCTACAGCTAGCCTCATCTCCAGATCAAGCTACCTGTAGCCCAACTTTAATTCTTGCTGTTGTTTTCATAGTTTTTCCATCAAACTTTTACTTCAATGAAATATGCATTATATGCATTATATATTGATTTGTAAGATGATGATCTTACACAATTACTCAAATAATCATTTATTATATTTGAGCATAAATGTCAAACATCCACTTGTTTCAGTTTGCAAAGGTAAGTACTTGGTGATTTTCTTTGGTATGATGATAAAAAGGTTTTTTATTTGAAGGTTTCAGTTATATTTACTCTACCAGGCATTGTGCCAGGATTATTTTTACCGTGTGACGTTCTTTTTGAAAAGGACCACAATAAACAAAAGGACAAGAGTCAGGTGATACATATATTGCATTTATATGTTTATTCACACTTTTATTCTAGCACTTTTTAGAAGTTTTATATAATGATCCTGTCCTGGAGGCAGAATTGTGGGTGGGAAAAGAATAGAATGTAAGCAAGTAATGTATGAAAGAATTGGTCAGAGCCAGAAGATGTCTTATAATAGACAAAACAATCAATGGATTGTTTCAATGGAATGTTTTTCTTTGGCCCTGTATGACTTCTTGGTGCTATTTTTAGGTCCAACAACTGAAAACGGAAGCTGGTTCCTTTTAGCTTTATGTAAGACAGAGACATGTCTTCATTTGAAGTTGCAAAATAAGAATAAATGTGCAGTGTATCATAGCTTAAACATGTGGAGACAGTAATTAAGCTCAGTCATTGTTATGATAATCTACCAAATGTAATTTCGTATCAATTAAATGACAGCGACATTGTTTACCAACTTCTCATGCAGCTCATTATTCCTGCAGA
>JAQLOL010000013.1:5008476-5072493 GCA_029783665.1 Naso thynnoides
ACACCCCCCCCCCCCCCCCCCCGCTTTGAAAAGAAAGGGGAGGAACAGGGAGCGCAGGAGGAGAGGGGCAAAATTATGGCAGCGCCAAAGCCGGCTATTTCCGTCTGGCTGTGGAGATGAGAGAGAGGGAGAGCGGACACGCGTTTGTGATTCACAGTGTGATCCGTGGATTAGCTGCCAGTCCTGCGTTTGTCTCTTTGCAGCTTCTTATTGATGCTGCTGGGGAGGCTTAGATTAGAGTAAAGTTACAGAGTTTGGATTACAATTGCTACTTGTTTTTTCAGATGCCACCATTTCCTTCAGTCAAGCCAGCAAACACACTCAGACAGAAGTAATGTATGAGAAGCTTTGTATTATGCTGCCACCTGGCCTCCAAAGACACTCTGAAAAGTTAAAATAAACATGAATTTACTTTTCGTAACAACATTTTTGGAATCTTACTGCAGCTTGTGTCACACAAAAGCTGTAAAACCGGAAGCACTGAAGCTGTTCTGCATACTTACCACGTTCCGACATCTTAAAAATACATGCACCTTATGTTGTTTATCTTGTAAATCATCACCCATATGTATGATTCCAAACCTTGAAGCGTCTCTGCAGTGGGAGAGCACAGGCAGTTTTTCCTGTGTGTGCACAAATGTTTGAAATCTGCAGCCAACTGTTCAACTGTGGAAACTGACTTAGTAATTATCAGCTTTAAAAACTTTGGATGTACTTCCTTTCCTCTTTGTACTGCTGCCACAAACTAAAGAAATTTCCAAACTAAAATGTTTTTTTTTTAAATAAATAAATAAAAAGTCTTAAAAATCAGATTAAGCTGACACATGCCTAAGAAATTAAATTTCTAAACCAGAAATCTTCCAGGTTTCTGTCAATTCCTGTCCTGAGGAGAGAAGCAAGGCTTCAAATTTAAATGATGTTTAAGAAATCAGGTCATTGCAGAAAGCTGACTGTAACCAAGTTTATAAACTGCATGCAAACACACTGCATGCATGTATGAGGCTTTTTTTTTTCTTTTGCCTCTTTCTACCGATCTGTGTGCATCGGTGCAGGCTGCCCCAGGGACGGCACTCGTTCTCTCCCTGCATGTTCTCCCCCCTTGAGACATGTCACGCCTCCTGCTCTGCTGCTTATGCATTCATAGATGTTAACTCGTGTCATCTGCAGGTTTCTATTTATAATGTCGGTGGCGCCTTTCCTGCCATGCATTCATTGCAGCGGTGTTTTTGCTGCACACTTTTCAAGATCACTTGTGTCAGACTATGCCTTTGATAAAATTATAAAATGATCTGTTGTGTTTCTGTGGTTCTCTTTTCTGTCTGTTCAGCTGTGTGTTCTTTCACAGCTCATGTTTAGCTACACAGATTGTTATCTGCTTAGTCCATACAAATGTTCTTGCTATACTGAATGTTGATTGGAGCAGTAATGACCACTTAGAAAGACTGACAGAAAAGCAAAACAGTATACTGATAAAAAAGGCACTGCGTCTAGACAGGCAGTATTGCATTTATTAAACTTAAATTAATTAAAAGAAATACAATTTAATGTAGAAATTCTCAACAGGCTTCACTAATTTAAGCAGATAATCCAGTTTCGATTGTTAGGACATAACATAGTATTAACTCTCAATTTTGAGGATGTAAATGTAAAGGATCAAAATAAACTATTTTTTTAAAATGAGGCCCTTGGCAACAAGTCCAACAAACACATAGTTTGTCACGTTTCTAAATAACCTATATGAGTTTTAAAGTTGGGGTAGGCAGTTTATCTTTATTGTTATTGCACAAAAATTCCATAGTGACCTTTCAGCATTTTGTAATTCAGGTGGTCTGAAAGAACACTACACTTGTGCACCTCTCCGTTGCTCTATTCAGACCGTCCCGGGATATTTTCAGCCAATCATTGTAATGTCAGAGAGCACATGTTCCTATTGGCTTCTCTACACTGTGCTTCTTGGCGTTAGGTGATGTCGATAAGATCTGATTGGCTGTTGAAACAAGTGACATGTCTTATGCTCTAAAACTGGCTTCTGGCGACAAGTCTCTGTAGGCCACACTGCCAGTCAGCTTGAGTCGAGCTGGGACGGACCAGTTTACAGTTTACTGCAACTTTTCCTGCAACCATTTCACCGCGTTGAGAATCTTTGGTGTAAACTGGACTTAAAAGAGCGAGCGACAGCAAACGAAATGAAATGCAAGCCAAAGCCAAAACAGGGAGGGAAGTGTACAGCGGAGTTGCTTCCTTCAGAGTTTCATGCTACAGCTAGCTTGATTTTCAAATGTTGCCTACCTTAGACTTAAATAAAAGTTTATGTGACTATTATAACCTGTCTCTTGCTGAAGTAAAAGCAGCTGCCATTGATGACACATTAATATACATCTATCCTGATTAA
Source organism: Naso thynnoides (assembly GCA_029783665.1). Lineage (NCBI taxonomy): Eukaryota > Metazoa > Chordata > Actinopteri > Acanthuriformes > Acanthuridae > Naso > Naso thynnoides. Next base: position 5,010,869 of record JAQLOL010000013.1, read on the forward strand.
GTAGTAATCAGGTGCAATCACAAGGTGGCCACACTCTAGGGTATCACCTGCTTTATAGTCTATTTTACTCTGAATAAGAAAATAATTTAGAATTTAAACTTTCTGCTGAACTGAAGAAGACTTGTAACTTAGACCATAAACTCATTTGGAGACTTTTTACTGAGGTAACAAAGCAAGTGAGAGATTAAATGGACTTTTTGTGGCTAGGGGTGCCGCCCCCTGTTGGTCATTGGACAGAATGCAGGTCTAAGGCACTTTTAAACTTTTAAACCCCCCTGCTGTTTTACTGATAAACCTACTGGGAACTACCCAAAATTATGAAAGTACTGAGACAAACATAACATTACCCCACTTCACATTGTTAGCCCAATCCTTTTTCAAAAGGCAAACTGCAGAGCTTCATGGCTGTTGTACTCAAGAACAGCCTTGGTGGTTTTCAATCAGCGACCTTTGGGTACGATTCCCTCGTCCCTTGTTCCTTGTCTTTCCACCTGTCCACTATCAGCATCGTCTGAGTGCTAAGCTAGGCCGAAGTGCCACCTCAGCCCAACTCAGGGCTTTGCTTTGCATGGCAGGGAGGCAGGCAGGGCTTCACAGCACATCAGGGGGCTAATGAGAAACAGTATGGCCAGGGGATAATGTGTTCTGACCTGACAGGCCATGAAACACAGTCTGCCAGCCATTTCTCTCCCCTGCTCTGCTCTGCCTTCCATCCAAACTGTTCTGACACTTTCAATCTGACTTAAGTGAGTCTGGATTGTTGCTGTTTGCATTTCCAGCCCTCGTGTCGTACCCTGCTTCCCTCCTGTCCTCAGCAAATGACTGCAGAGTCTCCCAAAACATACGGTCGCCAAGTTGAAGTCGAGGATGCACTGCTGCAGCTGGAGTCTCCCTTCCATCCAGAGCAGAGAGGTAGAAGTATGAGCGATTGGAAAGAGAAAGATAGCATCATGACATCTTTCCTGCCTGATACTTCCCTTTGAGCCCAAGCAAGATGGGAATATCTCTTAGGATCTAACTGGCGATGAAGAGGGAAGGGAATTGTGGGAGGTGAATGGCAGCCAGCTCGGGTCTTGACTGTACAGAGGCCGAGGATGTAATTTACACTCAGCCCACCTCAGGGAGCAGCAGGAGGAAAAGAAACCATTACCTCCCTCCAGAAAGCCGCCCTTCCCATGTGGCAGTGAGTGTCGGCTTTCATATAAAAATGGATCCATTGCTATTACAACACCCCACCTCCCCTCTGCTCCCACCTCCCACTGGTGCCTCCTCCCACTCTCTCATTCTGAAGGTGTTTTGTTGATTATAAAAAAAAGAAGAGACGGGAAATGAGCAGGAGATGATGACCAGAAAGAGCGGGGCATGAGCAGACTGGATGGCTGTCACTTTTTAATGTCAAAACATTAAAAGTAGCACGAGAGCTTTGTTGTGACAGAATGATTCCCGAGGCTGCACCATACCATCCTCTACTCAGATGGAGACAGACGCACTAAATGGCTGAAAGTCATTTTTCTCCCCTTTAGCTGGCAGCAGTTTCCAAAGAAACTGTGATAACAAAAGGCTGAATTTCAGGACGTCTGTTGTTCTGACTGGAACTGGCTAACGTTTTCAGTTTTAGTCATTTTTTTAATATCTAAACCTTGATGCTTTTATTCTCCATCATTGACAGATGACTAATAAATGATATTTTATTTTGGCATTTTCATTTCAGTAAGTGCTCCATTAGTATGATTTTTGCTCTTCTAGCCGTCACAGCTGCCAACCCTAATAATAATTCAGCATTCAAACCATAATTTTAGAATTCTGCTAAGTCTTACAGGGGCACAATTCAGGGGCATTAAAACTACTGGGGTCATAATATCAGTGACTTAACTTTAATAAGTTTAGACTAAATCCATTTGGAGACATCAACAAAAAAATATTACTGATAGGATTGGCAGGCACGAATCAACGGTTTACACTGCAACTTCCCATCGTTCCCAAGGTGATATGGCTCAGGACGACAGTTTTATGGCACTGAACAGGAAAAGAGAGGCTAACCAAAATGACTGTGTGTGAAACTGTAGTGGAAAAGTGGTGAATTATGGTCATACTCAGTGGAGAAGTGCAGGATATACAAAGGTTTACGGAGTATACCCACTTCTAAATCCCCTCTGATCCTATCTGTTGCTAATCAGCCAAGAGACTATTGACAAAAAAAAAAAAACTACTGGCCCATGGTCTACTTGCAAGGTTTTTTGTAATGTGTAGCTAGACTAATGAATAAGGAATAGTTCACTCAAAATGCCTCACTATATAATTGTCTCATTCTATAGTCTGACTGTGGGCCAGTATTGATGCAAAATCTGCACTTCTGTTGTAACTAGTGTTAATTTCATAATGATCTTCCTTACCACAAATAGGCCGACTACTGTCCCATTTTTGGATAAACTGAATATGCAAAAGTTGTCTTAACATCCCACTGTTTCTAACATGTCTGTCATTATTTTAAAAGGGCGCCTATCCTTTGCTGGAAGAGCCATTTTAAAAAAAATTAGGGGTACAAATGCAGAGCATACCCACTTCTCCAGGCATCACTGCACCACTGATCTTACTGTAGTTGGACCTAAAAAAACACAAAGAAGAGGAAACATGGTTGAAGATTCATTGCAAAGACGTGTATGTGGAGGTTTGAAGAGTTCATCCAGGTCAAACTGAGAGCAAACAGGCAGAGACGGCTGCGTAGTGGCCTGTTAGACCGGCAATAGCTTTGCAAGGCAGGTTGATGAACAGAGATCATGCTAAGCAGATTATCTACTTTGGCGAACTGATGAATCAGAGTGTATGTACGAGGTGCAATCAAAAAGTTCCAAGACTGTTCCTGTTGCCCATGACTGGAGCGTTGCACAGTGGTGTGCAAGTAGCAGGTGCAAGCAATAACATTTATGAATAAGTACGCCAAATTGCCTTGCTTTATCGACATCAGCGCCTGAGTTATTAGTGTTTTTGTGACCACCGGTTAATGCACGGTAGCAATTTAAATATGGATCTCAAACTTTAACATGGACCTTTACTTCAAAAGAGTCACAGGGAAACAAATATGACAAATAGGTTGCTTGTAAAGCACTTGTATGTTACTTTGTATTATTTTACTGAATGCATTAAACTTATTTTGTGGCATTGAGGGGGAGATCTGACATCCTGTGTGATCTGTTTTGACCCTGACCATCACAGGAAAGGATCGACCCCTGAAGCTTTCACCCTCAGCATCAACCCACTGCGCACACACGCATTTGCATTTTTATTGTCTAAACATTACAAGTTAATTACACACTGCTGCTTTTCGATGCTCTTTTGCAAACTGCCATAGTCGAATAAAAAATCCACCCGTTTTCTTTCTGTTATTTGTTGGATATCTCCTGTTTGCCCTACAGCCAGAGCTAATTATCTCGAGCGGTCTAGCACAAAATTGTTTGTATATGCTCTGTGGTGCATCCAGTCGGGCTTCATATTGTGGCTGAGGATGTGTTACCTTCCTCACATGAAGCCTTTAGGGACTACGCAGTGTCAGAGTTTGTGTTTTCATGACAAAGTTAGCTGCTAAAACCTGTGTTGATTTTTAGGAGATGAATCTGGTTATTTTCTGCACTTTAATTAAGGTCACATTTATGGTCTCAACGCCTCCAAGGCTTTCATGATGTTGGACACACGAAAAGTGAAGAAGAGTGAAAACTAAACACTTGAGAAGAAAGTTTAAACCTTGTCCTCTTTCTCACAAGGCTGTTTTTCAAAAGCAGTTACCACGTATTCTTCTTTTAGAACTCAGATGTAATGAAACTAATGTTTTACAGAAACTTTAAATGTGCTCTGGGGAATTTTTATTGTGTAAACAAATGAGATTTATGTTTACATCCAGTGTTACTCAACAAAACCCATTTGTGTGCAGGCTTCAGGCTAAGCAAATATGTAAATCACTTCCTTCCTGATAAAATATTTGCAAAGCATTTATTTTGGGAATCATTATGTTTGTCTTCAGTTTTGAGGAGCGGTTATGATGTCCGTATAGTAAAAAGTTCCTGCGGCATAAAAAAATACAATAGGTGTTGTCAGACCACAGGAACCATTTATTAGTTCTAGGAACTTAGTTCTGAAAACCTCCTGTTTTATTGCATCTGTACTGCAGGAGCCTTGAACTAGTATAGCTCTCAGAAGTACGTTTTAAGGACATTTTTAGGCTCCAACTCCACAGTAGGTACCTTCGCAGCACATGAGAAGCTATAGTTAAGTAAGCGTAAGTTGGTGGGTCCCATTTAGGAGCTAGCGTCAGCAACCGCCAATTTAAAAAACCCGACTGCTGCATTAACAAGACGCCACAAAATATGAACCAGAGCTCGTAGCAAGATCGTCATTTTGTCGTTTGTTGTATCTTCTCTGAGATTTAATGGTGTTCAGCATGAGATTCATGACATGTTGTTGCCACATCCTGGAGTGGTAATGCAGTAACGTCATCCCTCATTTGATGTTGTTGTCATGTTACATTATAAGTCACATAGAAGTGACACTAGTATACCAACTGCCAGTTTAAATAATTTGCATAGGGGGTTCCTGCTAGCAGTGTGAATACCAAAAGTTAAAAAAAAAAAGAAAAGAAAAGAAAAAAAAAGCCCTTAAAGGTGTTTAGTTCCCCAGGAACTCCCCAGTGGACAGATCTCTCAAATAGTTCCCAGAACTTTTTGGTCTGAAAACACCTAATAATAAAGTTACATTATAATTTTCTTAAGAGGCGACTGTCCACAGTCTTTTTAGAATGGACAGAAAAAAGAGATAAAACAGAAGTAAGAAATTAGTGCTGGTGAGAATGACAGGACGGTCAAACACAGAGGCCAGCATCACAAGAACTTGACTGAACGTGACTGGCTTACATCACCATCGTATCCAGAGTGACAACCAGTTCACCGAATCTCAGCTAGTTGGTGCTGAAAAGAGAGATGACTAGGACAGAGGGATAACTGCAAATTGAGTGACGGGGTGTTGATTGTTTGTCTGTTCTCTGAGACTCCCATCACTCATTCGATTCTTGAAAAATATCCTACGCGACAGAACAATGACACATGGCTCGTGCATGTATTTTCGACAAGTGGTCTGGTGTTAAATTGTCTTTAATATTTGAAAACAAAGCAGAACATCACATTAGAAAAAATTATTACATGGGCCAGCTTTATTTCTTTCTTAAACTTTTTGCACTCAGTGGGTAGCACATGGATGTGCTGGCTCAGGAAGCTTCCTTTTATTCCATCACAGGTTCAAACTTTCAACAACAGCTGATGTTACCATCATCGACCATCATGTCCCGTCATCGTCCAAAAACAAAACACTGCTTAGTCATGATCCTAGGAGTCAGACTTGATGAGAGCATTAACAAAGTCCCTATGTGCTGTAGCATCTGCTGTCAGGTTAATACAGAACGTCTTTCTCCACAGTCCATGTGCATCCTTACAATAAGAAAACATCAACTAAGGCGTTATGTAATGGAAGTATGTGATACTTGTAAGGACTAAAGCAAAATCTGATTGTTGTTTATTCAATATATAGTCATTTTGGAGGATGTAGTTAACGGTGCTGTCATATTATATTGCGTTATACTGAGAGATTTTTGTATTACTTATATAAAGGTTAGATTACTATATTTTTTATATATTAAACAAACAAATATGAGTAATTACGTACTAGAGGTGCTGGTAGCTGGATTTTCTTTCCTTTAGCCAGAGCAAGGCTAGCTGTTTTCCTTTCTTTTTTTTTTCTGAGTTAAGCTAACCACTGGCTGGCTCCAACTTTATATTTATCGTACAGATACAATAGAAGTGTTGAAGCGCATTTTCCAAAATGTCCAACTGTTCCTTAAATGATTTTGGTAGCCTTCATTTCCTAGCCGTTAATTAGCTCATATTTTGAAAACATCTTGTTTAAATTTTGTGTCCATTTTGAATAGAAGGGGAAAGGCTTGGCAGAAAAATCAGTCCTGTCCTCAAAGTTGTTATAACGTCTTATGATAAGAAAGTGAAGCATCGCAAGAAATATGAGGCATGGGGGAGTGTCTCCGTCAGCCATTTAGTCATTGTGCAGTCTTCCAGACAACTTAAACAAGTTTCATCTGCCCCAGGAAGTAACATTTCCAGTTCTCAGGTGTGTGACTACACACTGTCCTGGTTTGTAGTTTCCGCATGACAAGAAGTTGTTTTGGAGGGTGGATGCAGAGGCGGCTTGTGTTAAATCAGGTGTCTGGGGAGACTGGAGACCAGGCCAGCAGACGAAAATAATGATCATGGCGGACATCCAGCTGGGACGTGTTCACCTGCCTGCCCGCAAACAAAACAAAACTCCAGATATTTCCTAAAAATGTCCTCAGTGCCAGTGATAAACTGTGTAACGCTGATCTGATATCATTAAAAAAATCAAATAATTAACCAATTTGAAGCGTTGGCTGCTCGATGACGGCAATGCTCACTCAGCATTTTCCAGAAGCCTTTACTCATGCTGTAACTGAGACGAGGCGAGCAGGGAGAGGCAGGCTGAAGAGTAGTAAGTGTGTTGATAATTGTCTCCTCGATATTGATGTCCATTAGAAAGGTATGCAGCACCCTGATCCTCTCAATCCCTTCACGTGCACGACTGCACGCATGCACGCACGCACACACGTCCTGGAATAACACCTGATCCCTTTCCTTTCCCACAGTGCTGAATCTAAGATTCCCAGCACTTAGCATTGATTATTAATGGTAAGTTTGAAAAGAAAATGGGAGGGGTGTGTGGGGGGGCAGAATCTGATCTCACTCTTTATGCACACGGGTGTTAAGAGAAACCTGTCAGAGGCCGAGGGCCAATCTTTTCCCAGAAACTCAGCTGATGGAAAATGCATGGCTTGTGTCATGAATTTTTGCTCAAGGATGGGAGGTTTTAGGGTCATGGCGTCATTCGAGGACAAAGACCGTGCTTATTTTTTTTCCTTAAAGGAAGTATTGACACTGCTGTGAGGACACTGGAGTGTAGGATATACTTATCGTGTCTGGGGAGAACTGAGAGTCCTGAGGAGAAGAATCACCGGTTTTGTGTTACAGAGAGTACAGGAACCACAATATTGGCCTCACCATATTTTGTAATATTGAGCAAAAATTAGCTATTTTTAGAATGTACAGTGGGTGGTTTAAGCTGCATGGAAACCAAGTATATTTGCCAGAATTGAAATAAACCAATCAAATCAAGATGGTACCAAATCACAGCATAAAAACTGCCTGAAAATCACATGCATGTGCAGTTCAACTCTTTGAATAAATATGTAAAAAGTTGAAAGCTAAAGAATTTTGAGGTAAATGCATTCTGGCTAGCTGAATGTTGTCAACACTATCATACTAGCACTAAACACAAAGTACACCTGGTGCTTGGAGGAAATTCTTGTGTTTAGGTCATCATTTAAACTCTGAGATAGGAGGTAAGGACAAAAGACGATTACAAAGTGTGTTACAATTCATTCAAAGGGGAAAAATTAATATTAGTACTAAATTTCCATTTTTACTTGATTATATAGAGGAAAAACAGAAAGACAGCTTCTAACAATTGTCTGTTATTCAGTCATTGTACATCCAAATCTCCCATGAACCTGTCTGCCTTGTTTTTAATAGTCTGGGGGCCTTTTAGCCTTTATAGATAGGACAGCTGAAAGGCTGGATTGGAAATTGGGGAGAGAGAGGGAATGACATGCAGCAAAGGGTGACGGGGTGGAATCACACTCGAAGCCACTGCAAGGTGGGCACCCGCTCTACTAACTGAGCTACCAGGGTGCCCCCAGTCTGCTTTATAAATAACACCCATTTTTAAACTTTTGTTGTATGATAATGCAGACGTAATGGCAAACAGTTTCTCATGGTAGGAGGGCTTAGCGTGACAAAGTTAAAGTGCAGGTAAACTGCAGGCTCATGTATGAGCCAAGGCGTAAATCCCATTTGTGAGGAACGAGTTATCACGAGACAACACTATTCCTGATAACAAAATGTTTTGTGTGATGAAAAAGTGATCAAAACTTTGTGCAAAAACAAACTTTACTGGCTCAGTCTGAATTGTTGTTGGCAAACGTGAACAACCAAATCTTAAACTTTCCCATCGCAGTTTTGACCGGTGAAAATGAACAGTGGGTGAGATAGCACCACTAAAAGAGACGCTTTAACTGCGAAATGTGTTAAAAACTTTTATGACGACTCATTGGGAGCAGTTGGAGCCCTGGAGGGAGCAAAGCTTCAGCTAACACCTCCCAGTCTCTCTCTCATCACAAACAACACCAGCCTCAAACTGGCACGTTATGGAGTTCCTGCTGCTATTTTGTAGTTTGTCTAAATAGGAGCCATGAGCTGTGTTTTCCCCTGGTGCATTTCCACTCATTTTCCTGGTGCCCTCTTCTGTCCCCGCGGACATAAATGTGCGTCAGCAAGTTGCTCAGTGGCTGCCTGGCCTGCTGTCTCTTTATCGGCACGTGTGCCTCTCCTCTGTCTTTAAAAAAAGGCTGCACCAAGGTGCAGTCATGCATTATTTACATATTTTTTTGCAATTTCACTGGTGAATTTTGTTGTCCGTGCAGGGTTGGAAAACTTTGTCTAATTCAGCGTGAAACACCCTGTATGCATCAATATTAACATCTATTCATTATTTGCTCTGTGCCATATTCCTTTTGCAAAGCTGAGTCAACTAGAGCAAGCTTTGTTTGAGTCAGAATTTTCTGTTTAGTTGGCCGGCGTCTGTGAGCAGATGAGGATGTGGGCCACCGTTTCTCCCGTGGGGTCCTCGGTGTCCCTCGACTGACTCAAACCTAGCAAGCAAAAATATCCACATGCCTGCGTCTTCTCCGCAGCCTGAGGGAACGTAATAATGCCTCGGCTAATCCGATTAACATTAACAAGCCCACTGGGGAAATCGCTGCACATCTGCAACAGACAGATAATTATGTTTGCTCAGATGTTTGTTTCTTCCTTTTTTTGTGTTCGCTTTGGCACTTGTTATGTCTTTGAAAGACCATCGGTTTTTTTTGTCGTTGTTGTCGGCTAGGATGGGCACCGTTTCAGTGTGTTTTAGGGCTTTGCAGCAAACACGGGTGCAGGCCCTCCTCCTTGTCTCAAGGGCAAGCTTTGCATGATGTATGGAGGCTCAGATGGATTAGGTTTGTTTTTTCTTTTCTGTTAGAAATGACTCTGCACTGTTAATCTTGTTTTAACTATTACCACCAAAGCAGCTCATGAATTTTCTCCTTGACATATTAGATGTGAGCAAATGGCTCTACAAACAGGGTTTTTACCCCCATTAATATGAGCAATAATTGTAGCTGTAGTAGAACTATCAGTACTACTCATAGCAATTGCAATTTGAGGAAAATTCATACAAATATAGAAGCCCACCTCATTTTTCTCTTCTTTTTTTGACCTTTCATGCTGCAAATCTTACATCTAAACTAGCACATTGTACACAATACATGCCAGGATGCCTAATTGTTGTGTTATGCAAGGATTGCACATTCAGGACTTGTTTCCTTGTATGACTTGAGAGCACATCATTGACTGCACCACTGAAATGTATTTTAGGCAGTTTAGAGGACAAGTAAAGAGTTACTTGTTGTGATTGAGAGAAATGTGTGACTATTTGGGTATGATTGAGCTAAATTGTGAGTCGAACTCTAACCGGCAACCAGTCGGGTTATCGTGCTGCCTTCTTAAAGAAATTCCAAATTAAAGGGTCTATATTTTAGCTTTAGTTTTTCTGAAGTTTTCAAACATATCACTGAGTCTTCATTAGTAGATCAGTTGTCTTTAAGATGCACATTCAGTAAATTTTGAGAATTGAGGGTTTTGGGTTGTTTGTTTTTTTTTTTAGCGGGTCCCAAAACAGACTCAGCAGCTGGATGGTAATGGTGACTTTATTTGAGAGCAGTTAGGGGGACAGTGAGGCTGAGGACGGGTTGCTGGACAAGAGAAATCTGCAAAGGCTGACTGAGGATAACAGCCAGTGGTTGCGGCGGTGTGGCAAATAGCTGAGCTGCCACTGGTGATCCAAGTCACAGAAGAGCAAAGGATTAGCACAAAGCATGAGGAATGAACTCAAGTGAGAGTAACACTGAGCGACCAAGAGAGTGACTTCCACTGAGAAGGTGCAAACAATCAGAAGTAGAAGGTGAGGCAGGGTTCTTATACTGTGAGCTAATGAGCAGACTGTAGACACAAGTGGAAAATGGATCAGGTGCAGGGAGGCCACGCCCACGACATACACACTGACAGGTCAGGAGGCAACCATTATTGTATAAATTTTGATTATATTCTTTTTTAAAAATTACTTTAAAATAATATTATGGCTGTTAGGCTGTTGTTCTTTTGTGTTGTATTGATGCCCGTGTTAGCATAGGCCTGCATGTGCATGGCTGTGCACAACGTTATATGCCTCTTCCAGGGTCGATGGAGGTCTCAAGTCTCTGGCACTGTTATTTTGGGGGTCCTGAGCTGAAAAGTTTGGGAAGCTCTGTTCTAAAAGACCATGCAGCAGGGAGTAAAGGCTTGAGAAAAACTCTTGAGATTGTTTTTTTAAAATCCTATTCCAAGGTTAGGAATAAACTTTAGAGCTAGATTTCACAAAATTTAAAACGACCTTTTTATTGTTTGCTTGTGGCACAAGAAGAAGAAAATGCTGATATCACCAAACCAGTCAACATTTAAATAAGATTACTCAGAGAATCAGGCAGCAACTTCCCATGATTATGTGTTTTTATTTCCTAGAAATAGAGGGCTTGTCATCTAAATGGAAATCACCTACAGCTGGATGGGTCTCTTACTTATGTCTTATTTTACCCACACGACCCGTAAAATTCAAGGGCTTCTTCTTTCCTCTTGCAGGTTGGTATTCTCTATTTCCAGCCGAGTGTTTTCCGCTGCATCCTGCTGCGATGGGTTCGATTGCTCGGTTTCGCCACTGTCTATGGGACTCTGACTCTAAAATTGTACAGGTAATTCAGACGATACACACTCATCTACACTAAACCATTCATCCAACATCGTTATCCGTCTCCGGAAATGCTGGAACAAGATTGCATCGACTCTTCAAACGCATCTATGCGTCTCTGAGTCTTACATCTCAATTCTTTGTAAAAGTAGGAGCCTCACGTGGTGTTAAACTTTTTCTTGCACCAGATTTCACTGCTTTACACATTTAGTGCTGAATTGTATGCCTCATTAAATGGAAGGGGAAGTGCCAAGCAAGAGTAATTAAGAAAACAAGGGGTGCTTTGGCCCCAAATGATCTCCATAACATATTGAATAATGTTTGGCAAGAGACAAATGTGTGTAAGTTCAGAGGACAGGAAAGGACTGCTGGAGGATGCACTGAGGAAGAGGAAAGAGGAAGTTATCCAGCACTGAACAGCCAGTGATGAGCCAGTGGGTGTGCTGTGTTTAAAGTAATGCACTTGAAATTGTTCATCTGTGGGGCTTTTTGTCAGGTGAATCTGTCGAGAAGGCCTAATGAAGATGCTGATTAAGAGGATGTGTCTAATACAAGCGTAAGCGGAGCAAACCCTTAGAGGGGCAAGTTAAGATATTGCACAGATCAATTTTTGATGGGGGGCTCATTAGTGGGGAGCGCAGTGGACACTTCATCAATGTGCGTGAAGGGCAGAGCCTAAGAATAGCGGTGACTGGTCGTGTGTTTGAGCACAGTTTAATTACTGTTACACAGTCTTTGTGTTTATGAATTCAAAGCTACCTGTCATGGATACAGATACCAGTGATTAATGATGGATTTCAGAGCTCATCATTCCTGCTGTGTTCCATTACATCAAAACAAAAAAAAAAGAATGCAGCCTTTTTTACTTCTTTCACAAAACAGCTTTAGGACTTTTCTAAAGTCATGATCCGATGTTATGCTAAGATCTATGCATTTTAGCATCAAAATACGACACAAAGATAAAAATGTCTCGCACACTGCAGGGCTCCAATATAGCAGAATTATTTAATACACCGGAGTGACGTTTCGAGCACAAATGCTCTTCTTTAGACGAGATGAGATAAGTCTGATGAAGAGCAAGTGTGCTTGAAATTTAACTTTAGTGTATTAAATATTTCTGCTATATTGGAGCCCTGCACTTTTTCTTTGTCACACTTACACTCGGCCCAGCACCTGCCCTCTTTGGTTTGGTTGTGCGTGTCTACTCGACTTTTGTTCAGCATTAGAATACAAAAAATAAAAATAAAAAATAACACTGTATGGGATTAGTAGCTGTGTTTCAGTGTCCTTAGTTGAGATACTGGAATCAGTAACAGGGCCAAACCAACGAGGGATTTCTGGGGCTGATTCCGATGGCGATATATCAAAGAACAAGGAAATTCTGATATGTTGGCCGATATTTTATAATATCTGCTAAATACATCAAATACTTATGACAAAGACAGGTAATGGAAGCAGGATTCTTATATTTTAACAAACTTTATTCCAAACATCAGTGCACTGAACAGTAAACACTTCTCTTATAGTTATCAAAATATCAGACCACCCCCTGCGGGACAAACCCCATAATTGCACCATTTTAAATCACTAGTCCAAGCATTTTTTTTTTTTTTTTCAGCCAGAAAAAAGTTTTAATATCAGCACAAATTGGAGAACATAAATGCTGCTACCGATACATCCGCAATAGTGTGTCTTGTGACAGGTCAGTATTTACAAAGCCACAGGAGAAAGCAAAGATTTCAAATGAACTACTAAAAGGTGTTGGTGTCCTGGTTAGAACGGTTACAAAGTTTTGGCGTCAAGCTCTAGCAATCAAAGAACCAGAGTTACTACCTGCACATATTTTACATGCTTATCTGGGATTTTGTGAGGAGTTTATCATAAACAAAGCCAGAGGTAAAGTAACCTCAATGGACCAGAATTCACTACAACCACAAAATAAACTCCCTCTAGCGCTTGTTTTTTTCCTCACTAAGACAAGCAGGCCTCAGGCATGTTTAGGAAAGAGGGTGAAAAGACAGAAAGGCTGGAAGTTTTCACCTTTTTGATGCCGTCTCTGCTTTTTTAAAATGATGTTGCCAAAATCTTTAATGATTACAGTTTGTTTTCTTGCAATGTTCTTAAAGTGAGCCTCTCATCACCTCCTCTCAGGGTGCTGAAGGTGTTCCTGTCCCGCACAGCCCAGAGGATCCCCTATATGACCAGCTGGCGAGTGTTGCGTCTGCTCGGCATCATCCTGCTGATCGTCTGCTGGTTCCTGGTGGCTTGGACATCTGCCGTCTGTCAGAACCCTGACAGGAAGTTGGCTCTCATTGATGTGGGCTACACGCCCGATGGGCTGCAGTTCAGCATGTGCCTGTTGGATCGGTGGGACTACATGATGGCTGTTGGTGAGCCCTCTGCCTCCTCAGGCTGTTGTGAATTGATTATATACACTGAGCTTGTCCGTGTGAGAGAACACAGGTTATTCAGGGTGTTCATGGTATAAAATCAAGAATTAATTTGTAGGTGTGATAGAATTTGACGTTCAAAGAGTGAGGAATATGAAGGTGAAGGATGAGTTGGATGAGTAAGACAATTTGCCTCCATCTACATTTGGCAACGCTCTTACATTTCCCAAAATTAGACATTAATCCTCTTCACTGGTGCCACACTTTTGGAAGCTTGCCTGTGTTGTGCACAGAGGGAAGAGGGCAACCAGCAGCAGATAAAGACAGATGAGAAATCAAAGATGCTCAGAAGGGAGCAGCATCTTCACATGCTTGTAAACATCTGCTGACTCAGGCTTTATGAGCAAGAACCAGGGTCCTTTTTGACTTCTGGGAAAACAGATGGACCCCCAGCAGAGCTCACGTGCTGGGATACTGTATACTGAAGGCACATTTTAATCCTGTTTATTGGGAAGTAAAAATAGGTCGGCAGCTCTGACGTCAGCTGGTCAACAAAAGCAATAAATCTTTCTAATTGAGAAATCCTCACCTGCAAACGCTCGCAGTCAGTGGTCTAATTACAAAACACTTTGCATGCATAAAGGTAGTTTTAAAGCAGCAATGATTTACTGCAAAATAAAAATGCACGTTCATTTAATCTAAAATATTATTTTCAATTAGTCACATTTCTGTAACTTTCTTGCTGACTTTTTCAAGTGTCTTACATTTGGTAAAAAAAAAAAAAAAAAGTTTGAATGGTTTCACACTTTTTAATAAGACATCAACAAAAGTGACTCAGTCATCTGCAAAAAGAAACATTAATATGATTTTAGTAAAGGTGGCTTACCAGAAGAAAGCAAACATGAGACAAAGAAGTTTTTCACAACCTGTTAAACCAAACTTTATCTTTACTGCTGGCATAAATCTAGTGGATGAGTTATTAGCTATTATTGAAACTTTAACCCAATACTTTTCCAACAACCCATTGAATTTTCCAGGTCAAGCAATGACCTGTCTTATACTTTCCTGTTTAGAAATACAGACACATGATTCTTTTTTAGACATTTTGGTCTTTTTTGAAAAAGCTGTGAAAAGTCTGACTATGTCTTGAAAACGGTGGAAACAAGTTGATTTTAATTGGAAACCAAAACCAGCCAAAAGAATATGTTAAAAGATTCAAATATTTTAAGAATCACATAAAACAAAGATGAACTGTCTTTTTGCAGCATTTGCAAGCTGGTAGCTCTTGGATTTACGAGGATCATCTGGATGCATTTTGGTGTAATCAGTCTCAAAAATCATGACCTTAGGTACTAAAGATCTCCTTTAATTGATTTCAGTTATTTTGACCATCACATGCCCTCACACAGCCCACAACCAAAAAACATTTGTGTGAGAGACCAATTCCATCTAATGCTTACTGTTGAGTCACCTGCAGCCCCACAGTCAGGCAGCAGCAGCATGGATGTCAAAATAATGGCACCAGATTTTCATGGAAAAAAAAACAGCGTGTTTATTGCTGTTGAGGTGGCTACCTAGCGACATTATGTAGTTGCCATGGAAGTGCTGGTTGATTCATTTTATTGTCAAGAGAATACAACCACAGCTGGTACAAATAGCTTTGACAGCTTGTGGTGGACGAGTTGTTTTGCCGTATACATGTGTTGTACAACAGTGTGCAGCAGCTCCATGAGAGCACTGAACTGTGAAGTGGTTTGAACCCTGTTTGGCCCGTAAAGCATTTGCTCTGCACAGACTTTATTTATTGGCTCATTCATTGTGTTCTTTTTTTTTCTCATTGCTTCATAGCTGAGTTCCTCTTCCTGCTGTGGGCAATCTACTTGTGTTATGCTGTGCGGACGGTGCCGTCGGCGTTCCACGAGCCTCGCTACATGGCCATCGCTGTTCACAACGAACTCATTCTGACAGCGATATTTTACGTCATCAGGTAATAACTCCTCCCCCGTGATCTGGTTTCCTGGTGAGTATATGTGGATTAAAACAACCCCACTAGTCAAGGTGTCTGTTAAACAATCAGTTACCTTATTTTTAGTGTTATCAATCAATGTAGATAGTTTTTCATCTCATTTTATCTCATTAGCATTGAAAAATTTGATTTAAAAAAAAATTCAGCAAAAATCTCAACAAATAAATCAGATGCCATAGATGAGTTTTGGTACTTTGCTTTTCTTATTTCCTTAATACTCATAAAAAAGGATGAGAATGAATTGAGAAACTAAAATGGACTTCAGACTGATTGTGCAAAACAAACTATACAACTTCTGATTAATGGAGGCCTCCCTAACCCAAGTGCACAATAAAGGTTTAATCTAGAATATATTGTAATGTATTGTAACATTAAGCACAAGGCATAAAATTCATGAACTTACCTGGTAACATCACTTTTAAAGCCATATCTAGCTAAAGTATGCTAAGGTTACTAGTCACCAAATAAGACTCTAGATACAGTATAACACAGATTATTGGAAAGATAAGTAATTACTGAAACATCAACAAATAATATACTGATCATTTACAAATGATTTGTTTACGATTAACAAATGTATATAGAGATACTGATACTACAGTTGGTACAACACATTTGTGGGATAGGCCCATTCCAGTGATCCATGATTTATGAAGGGATTACTTAATTTATCAGTGATTCGTTGATGAGCATTTAATGATTTACTAAAAGTTTATAGATGACTTACAACCATTTGTGATATGTTAACATAGGACTTATTAACCATCTACAAATATACAGCTTTGTGAATGATTGGTGCATCATTTACTAATGACTAATAATTGACTGAATGTTACTATAACACATTATATACTGATTATTTACAAGTAGGACAATCAAGTGTAAATCAGTCAGTGAAATCAATTACTGACACTATGATAATAGTCCTGTGTCGTAAACCCCAAACATTAATGGTTCCAAGGATGATAAGACAAAAGTAATTCCCAACAAACATGTCCTCTTAAACAGATATTGTCACTTACATGTTCACGTGAACCAGCTCCACATTTAATATCATCGTCTCTGATTTGATATTTGCTGTTGTCATTTTGACGTGTCTGTCCTCAAGTAGATTGTCTCATTTCCATCAAGTATAGGCAGCCGCGTGAGGCTCTGTTCATCCGGGAATTGTTTTCCATTGTATTTAAATCGTCCCTCTCCCTCCAGTGTACATATCAAATAGCTCCACCGTGCAGTTTATAAATGAGACGTTTCAGCTGACACCGCCGCAGACATTCCTAGCTGGAGTCCCCCTAATTGAGAGCTCGGCTCCATCACATTATTTACTAATGAACCATGTCAGGATGATTTATGTTTTTTTCAAGACAGCATAAATAGCCTGAATTATTAGCAGTCATATTCTAGTTATAAATTAAGCCTCATTATTAATAAACTGTGTATCATTGGCATAGCTTTACACTTTCTTAAAGGAAATCAGACTTTTTAACCGTTTTGACTGTATTTGAACATCTGCCACTTTTTAAATTCTTTCCAAACTCCCTTTATCTGCCTCTTAGCCTTGTTGTGTTATTTTTCCTAGCAGAAAATGGTCCGATGAGACGGCTAATTAATTGGAAAGTTGTGGTTTGTTGTCCTTACTGGCTGCCATCAGAGACTATGGCGTACAGTGGGGCTTGTTAAAGGCATCTGGCGTCCATTTGTGTTGCTCACAGAACTCGCTATTTGATCCCTCAGTGACCTGTTAAAGCTCAGGCTTCCTTCTTTGCTGTGATAGTCATCAGGTTTCAGCCAAGTCCAGGTGTGAATTGGAAACTGAGAGAAAAACGAAGGGAATGTAATAGCTCGGAGGTCGAGGCGTGAGTGATGGGGAGTGTTTCAGTGAGATGCTGCAGGCTGAGAGGAGACAGCATGCCAAGGTTATTAAATCCTCATCTGCACAGAAACTGCTCACAAAACATGAATGAGGGAGGACTTCAAAGCGTTGGGACATTTCATATGCTGGGCCTCTGCCTTTATACATGCCTCTAAGCTATTACCACAGTAACTGTTCGTTAATTAGCCATTTGCCGACTTCACCAGCGTAATGAGGCTGCTAGATGACATTTGCTTGGATAGAGTTTCTCTAGTGGTCACATTAGCATCTGACAGGACATACCTTCATATCCTTAGCGCACATGAGGTCTCACTGTGCTGAAAGCCTGTTAGGTCTTTTAAAAATGAAAGGCTGGAGCTGCTCCTCGCTCCGCTATTGTTTCTGCCAGTAATTATCTCATTGTTCACCAACTGCTGCGCCACTGTCAGCCTTGTGTATTACTGTCTGATGTATAAATAGGCCGAATCTTGTGACCAGATCAAGGTCACTCCCCCTATTTTGCGAATCCAATTGAAAGAAAGAGGGAAATATTGTGTCCTTGCTGGCAAAAGAATCATCCAAGTGGAACGTTATATGAGGCAGTGGAATTGACGCCCGGACAGACAGTGTATAAATCTACTTTGGCTGAAAGCACATTAAGTCCGCAGGTCTCTGTCTCTGCAGGCTTCAACTGTTTAGGTTTACTGCAGAAAGAACAATGTGCATGAATATCACAGTTTAATTTATTAGTATTTCACAGCACTTAATGTATGTAATTTTAGCTCACTGTCAATGACCGTGGTGAGGTTGAGCAGCTTCGATTAATGACTCTGCATTATTACTAAAGATATACAGGGTGACCAAAAGCAGTGCATTTTGCACCCAGTAAAATTGGCTCAACATCTTGATGTTCCTGCTCTTGTATTTATTAAACCAGATTTTTTTGTATTTTTTAAGCCAGATTCTTCCTTTATATCTTTGCTCTTTGTTCACATCCTGACAGGTTTACTCTGGCTTCAGAGCTCCATCCAGACTGGATGCTGCTACTGTTTTTCACCCACACCCATCTAACAGTTACAGTAACATTAGGTCTACTACTCATCCCAAAGGTAAGCGTGCTAGTCATGTTTCACATAACTGTACTTTACTAATTGAAACAAACATTTTATTTTATTAAATTTTTCCTACCGCTTTAATTCATTTTTAAATTCCTACATTTGTTTCTTTTTAGAGAGTACAATATAAATGAAAGGATAAAGCTGTCAATGTTTATATATTTGCTTACTGTCAACAAATACCATTAACACACATGCTTAACACAGGACTGTAATATCTGTGCATCCAAATCCTGATTTATCTTATTCCTCTGTGCCATGATTTTTTATTTTTGTTGGAAAAACTAATATTAAAAACACATCACTTAGCAATCTTGCATATGCTACCCAAAGCACCGAATTCATATTCATATGTGGCGGATAATAGTCCAGAACAAATGCATTATATACCCCTGTTTGATAACATTTGCTAAGAACTAGTGTCAAGCTGTTTTAAGAAATAACACGTTTTTAGTTACATATTTATAGCACATTTTTACATCTTCAGTAGGAACCCGTGGCCTTTAGGGTGAGAGCAACAGACAGACTCCGACAGACAGTTTTTCATTACATCTGTTTACAATTTAAAAGTAATAAAATATAAGACCTATTGTTATTTAATTTACAACAACATTTGGATAAAAGTCATTGGCAGCAGTATTACACTGTTCAGCTTGTTGTTCTATAATTAGATTTTTTTGAAACAGTGCAGCAACCAATCATTCGTTTTTTTGCCCCTCAACCAGTTCCTGTTTGCTGGCACCCACATGAGAGATGATATAGCCTCTGAGGCCTACGAGGATGAGCTGGACATGGGTCGTTCTGGGTCGTATCTCAATAGTAGCATCACATCAGCATGGAGCGAACACAGTCTGGATCCTGAGGACATTCGGGTGGGTGGTCTTTCCTCTAACCTTTCATTTTCCATTGTATAACCTGGTGAAATCTTCCACATATACTGAGCAATGGCAGTTCTTTATTGCAGACACCTGAAGAAATGGGCCATCTCAGTTCTATTAATGGCTGTGGCGTAAGGTCTTGCGACAGTCTTTGGGAAAAACGTACCAACGTGAGCAGAGATTTCTGTTTGTCTGTTAGAGCTGAAGAAGTCTCTCTCCCAAAAGATTTGGTCAAGCCTATTTACCAGAGTGATCTTACAATCATATCCAGCTACCTGAGAGAATTAATTGTATCAGATGGGCATAGAGAAAGAAACACGATGAACTCAACACCAAAGCTTAGAGGCTGTTTCAGACCTAACATTAAAACACACTCGTTTCCTTATTTGATGCTGTCCAAGACTGTCTTCTCTTAGATTTTTTTTGCACGCATGTGAAATTACGTAGTGCATTATTTAATAATCGTTTGTAGTCACGTGTCATGAATTTGTACTGCATGTTTTCTGTGCAGTAGAATGTCTGCTTTTTTGTAAGTGTCTTGATTGATAAAAACTTTTTAAAGCGGTATAAATATAATTTTTGTTCCAGATGGGCAACTGATCACTCTGTGTCTATCCTTTATGTAGGAGGAGCTGAAGAAACTTTACTCCCAGTTGGAGATTTACAAGAGGAAAAAGATGCTGGCAAACAACCCTCACCTCCAGAAGAAGCGTAGCTCAAAGAAAGGCTTGGGTCGCTCCCTGATGAGGCGCATCACTGAGATTCCAGAATCGGTGCACCGGCAATGCAGCCGTGAAGATAAGGAGGCTGGAGAACATGGGAGCAACCGTAACAGCATCTGCATGTTGAAGAAGAACCCCTTTGATCCAACTCACACAGTAAAGCCAGCAAAGGAGGAGACACTAAAGAACAAGGTGTTCTCCCTCAAGAAGTCACACAGCAGCTACGACCACGTCCGTGACCAGAGTGAAGACTCCAACAGCTCAGCGACAGACAAGATGGAGGTGACCACAGCTGAAGGCTCCCTCCTGGATACACTTATTGGCAAGAAGCTGGTTAAGAAGAAGTCCAGTGAGAATATAAATGCCCCCAGTGAATCTACAGAATCAGTTCCTTTGGTCTGCAAGTCAGCCAGCGCCCATAACCTCACTGCAGACAAGAAACCAATCCATCCTAGAGCATCCATGCTGCAGAAGTCCCTTAGTGTCATTGCCAGTGCCAAAGAGAAGACTTTAGGCTTGACAGGAAAGACCCAGGGCACAGAGGATAGCAATAAGAAGAGTCAGCCAAAGAGCAAAGACACAAGGACCAATGCAGAACCAGAAAATGAATGCCAACCCAAGATGATTATAAGCCAGTCAGTTGACTACAAACAGAGTGTTGCAAAAGGAAGGATCATGAAACAGCAAGTGGGTGGCAGCCAGCCTACAATCTGTTCTGATCCAGTCAAGGGAAAGGATCTCTACGATCTATCAGAAGTGTGTCCCTGGGAAGTTGAGGATCTCCCAACACCATCTGAAAACAAGGTCCAAAAGCATGTATCTATAGCACCAAAGGAAACCACAACAGTTCATGGAGGTAGCACCAAGGGAGACAAATCTCAGCAGCAGAAACAGAAAGCTTCTGATCAGTCTCCATCAAGTGGCCGCCATTCCAAGGAAATTCAGAGGACAGGTGCTGTACGAGCAGAGGTATGTCCATGGGAAGAAGGAAGTGAAAGTCAAGGTAGTCAAATGGAAGGCTCAAAGCAACAAATATACAGTCAGACAAGCAAACCTGTCAAGACCCAGCCTGATTCTAAAACAGAGAGCTCCAAAACACATCGGGCAGAGGTTTGCCCATGGGACTTTGAAGAGCCCCAAAAAACAGCAGAATCAGCTCATTCACCAGATAAGACAAAACAAAGAAAAGGCACCTCTCCTGTGGATGGGAAAGGAAGAAATACCCTTTCAGAATCATCAAAAAAAGAGGGCTCACTCCAGCTACCATCTTCAAAAGCTGATGTATGTCCCTGGGACTATGACAACACTGCCGTATCTCCAAATTCTGGACAGAGGACACCTAGTCCATCTAGAGCGTCCAAAACCAAGGAATCCCCTTCAAAAAAGAAGGGTACCCCTTCCACAAGAACAGCTGAGAAAGAGAAATCAAAAGACACTGATGAAGAGAAAAGTAGAACAAGAGCTAAGGACACGAGTAAACCCTCTGAGAAGCACATGAGCCAACTGAAAATGGCAGAGGTATGCCCATGGGATGTAGAGAGTCATCAGGAAGTGCCATTGGTAGAAAAAAGGAAAAGTGCAAATGTTGGAGCAGCCAAAGCAAAAACGGCTGAAGTCTGTCCATGGGATTTTGAGGATACATCAGAAAAGAAAGGTACAGACAAAAGTGCCTCTGTAGTAAAACAGGGCAATCTAAATCCTAAAGGTGGGGTTGTAAGTGCTGCTAAAAAGGCAGATGTTTGTCCCTGGGACTTTGAGGATAGCACATCAAGCAAGAAGGCATGACACTCAACCTTAATGGACCATCAAAAATATAATTATTGATGTACACTTTTTTTTCCACTTTGAAATCGTTAAATATTACCTTTTACTATTAGTACGGTGACTTGGAAGAAAAGTTGATCAAGTTCCACAAGTTGCCTTCCTTTCCAAGGTTTTGTTCCTGTTTTACCTATTTTGAAAATAAGTAAACATGTACAAGAAGTTGTTAAAAGCATTCCAGATTATTACAGGAACATCCTGAAGATAAATCTTAGACTAATTATGCAACTTTTGAATCAGCCTTTCCACTCCATGAACAATGCTGAAAAACTGAATTTATCATGCTCTGTTTTCAGTCAACAGTTCCTACATGGTTCTTTTTGTGCATTTATGTCATCACTTAATGGGTTAGGATATGACAGGAGAGAAAAAGAAGCATGACATTAAAAAGCCAAAGAGTAAGGGAACATTTGCAGAGAGGAACATTGGTCTTAAGGTGATAAAGTTAATATTTTAGTTTGTGTCCAGCTCTTGGTTCAGAGGGAAAGACTCAGAGAGGAAATCAGTCAATAGCACTTTATTCAACCCCATAAATTAAAGTTCCCATTAAATAGAAATAGATTTTGAACTTTTCTTCATCACAAATGTCTTGCTCTGATCATGGACTTTGGTAATTCCCTGTTTTTGGCCCAACAATGACAAAAAAGTAGATAAGGTATTCGTAATATAATGTAAGACTTTGACATTCCCTGAAAAACAGTTAAAATGTTACTCATCCTGAACATGACAAGACAAGACAACTTTATTGATCCCTGAAAGGGAAATTTCATGTCGCACCCATTACAAAATACATCAAGATAGTCCACAATTATTACGAGAGCCCTTGATTGACACATAGCTTTACTTGTCGCTAACTGTGGCTACTGTTACTGATTTTGCTTGGTTAGCCATGCAGCTAGTAATCCTTTTCATCAAGTTCAGCCCAGGTGAGTCAAAGGCCAACTTGGCAAGAAAACCACCTTTGCTCTATATTGACTGAGGTCAAACTGGCCTCTGTTGGTCTCAAAGTCTGCGTTTGATTGCTTTGCCTTGTCACTGTCTGGGCCAAGTTAGCTAATAGGACCACTAGCTGCATGGAGAAGAAGGGGAGTAATGCACATTCAGCCCTTCTGGCTACTGTAAAAGCAAACCGATAGTCCTTCGTTTGCTTCTTGTCTTTACAATAAAACATAAATATGTGAAGATCAGTAACACTCTGCTTGCTGTTTTGTGGGAACTTTAAGAACTGAGGACAGATTTTGTTCTCATTGTACATTTCATCACCTTATTTTGGTGTGATTCCACGCAGGATTTCACAAACCAACCAACTTCTTTCTTTCTTTCTTTCTTTTTTTTTTAGGCCTTTTTAACCATAGTTTTCTGCAGATTAAAATGCTTCCAAGTCTGCAGAGATGTACTGTTTGTGCCTAACTAACTAGCATTGTCTTGTTTCAGTCTGGAGTGAAGCAAGTGGCTTCTACTTCAGCACTTTGTGACAGTGAAGTATATAAACAGCATGCACAGCCAAGTATTGAGAGTAACTGGACTCTGCCGGTTGACAAATATATGTTGTTGTTTATTTTTTAAACCAGAGGCTTTTCTTTTCCTGCTTTCATATTTTCAGAAGCTCATTCAGGGAGGTAAAGATTATATGAGAGCTAGCATTAACATGAATGTGTGTCAAAATGGTCCATAGATGTATGCTTAATGTAAAAAGTAGGGATAGAAAAATACTGGGGGCTACTAAGGAAATAACTTGCACCAGCTTTGTTAATGAATCCAGCATGGGTCCTTGTGTTGGCTTGCACCAAGTGTGTGTACATGTCTGTGGACACAATATCATGAATTTAAAGTTTAAATGTAACGTCAAAACCTGAAGAGCTTGACCTCTGAGTCACACATGATCAAGCACTGGCAACGCTGTCTGGTCTTACATTTCTTTTGCTTCAAACACCCATAACTCAAAGATGAGCAGGTCCCCAATTTCATTTACAACCAGCTGATAACACTCGCTGCTTGAATGACCATTTTGGTTCATTATAACTTGGATCTTTTTGAGTTTTAGAACCTGTAAACAAGGCAACATCGCTAAAACAAAGTCCATGTTGTAGTCAGACGGACATATATACAAACAAACAAACAAATAATGGTCTTAACTATCAAAATAAAACCCACACTTTTTTGTAAAGCAGAACTATCCTTTAATATTTCGAAATTACTTATTATTTCCATATGGCATAATATGGTATGAGTGTAGTGCTGCTAATACTTTAATATTTTGATATAATAAAGGAAAAGCATTAAATTGCTATCATTTTTTTAGTTTGTGTTTCTGTATTGAAAATAGTGTAATGCATGTCCTTCCCAGTTTAATGCAAGTAGGCTGAAGCCCAATTGATTACTTAAGCTGATCACTTTTAGAATTAGGCTTAGCAATACGGTTATCAATTCATTATCTGATTAAACCTTTCAAGGGTTTTGATTTCTTCAGTGTTTTGTATCAAAATGTTTAAATAGCCGTTGTGCACTTTCCATCCTGGGATTACAGTGAAAAAAAATAGATCAGCCACTTACATTAACTGTTGAAAATCTGACAATAGTTGCAGTCATGAGGAAAAATATGTATCAATATAGCATCTACAGTACTTTATGGTCTCTTGTGAGAATTACATGGTATCACTGAGTGTTGTTACTGACTGTAATTATCTATAACTGCTGTCAAATTCCTCAATATCTGAGCTCTGTAGGAGTCTTTACTAACCGTGGTTAAAAAAAAATAAACAGTACTTGTCAGTGAGAATTTTACAAAGTCAAAATACAGTTCACTGCTAAATTCCTTTTCACAGCTCAAATGAAAAATAACCCAGTGACGAATATTTGTAGCCTTTCTTATTGGATTTTGTTCGTAATGTGGCCACACAATGCACAGCTAGGTTCCATAAACATGATTTAGATGCAACATCTTCTGTCTGCCTCCACCTCGTGAGAAATTACCTCTGCCACTGACCTGTGGGGAGCTCGCATGAAATATGTCAAATGTGGAGTGTTTGCCTTACAGTGTGAGATTTGTCACCACCTCTGCTTTATGAGCTCCTTTAGGAACGCTGTCTGAGAGGATCTGTCAACGTGCATGGATTGATTGTAATGCTTTGATGGACCTATATGATATTTATGAACCACATGTTAGGCGTCATCCATCATATGCATTGCAGATGCGGGATCATACCAGGGGATCCCTTGTATGACAGCAACGACATTTCAAAAGCCTTTTTTAAAGTGACTTTAGTCTTTGGAATCACTGCCGCATTGAATTTTTTACTGTCCTGGGTGATGAATAATATGCTGTATATTTTTAAATCAAGCCTCTGTTTTGTCCTTGTAGGAAAGCTATTTTAAATAATGACGTGTTGTTTGATGATCATTATTTTAGAAATACATATGACTTCAGACTGAGCTCATACAGGCTCTGAAACAAAAAAATAATAATTTGTTCATCCAAAAAAAGTCCCAAAACAAGCAATATATTGTGACATTCTCAAGCAAAGAATGCATTTCTTTCTTGTGTCCAAACAATTAAGTAAAACTTTATATTAGTTTATATCTGTACTCACATTTACCATTAACTAGCTGCCTAATAGCATGTAGCATATTGGCTTTTTCTGTCTTTATAATGGACTTATTAATGCCTTATACTTGTAGGGAGGATTAGTTTATTAAGAGTGTCATTCATATAAAACACCTTCCTTAATTACTATCAATAACAAGCCATTAGGCAGTTATTTGGGGAAAACTAAGCTGCAACTTTCATGGCTAAAAAAAATTAGGCCAACACCAAAGTGTCAAAAACTGCAGTTCTTTGGAAGTCCACTTGAGACTGAATCCAGAAGTGAGTCAAACTCCACAGAGCCCCATGATAAAATTCCCAATTTTACAACAGAAATAAACATATATATACAGATGGTTCAAGAATTTTTTTTTGCTCTCAATGGCTAATTTACCCGTTTCTGATTTTTCTTCACTCACTCATTTCAGTAATATTAGGGCTTGAGGTTGTGCGCAAGCTGGCACTTTGAGTGACATCTGCCAGCCAGCTGTGTGCTGAACTTAACCCTTTGGCTGTATTTGTGGGGTTGGTGCATTTTTAAAAATTGCTAATGCAAACATCAGACAAATTTTATGGCTTGCTCTGTGATTAATTGCACTAATGGACCATCCACAAAGTCTGTGTTACACCCGTGCTCCGTCTCTTCTCCCATTTATGGATTAGCCAGGAATTGAGTCAAGCTCCTCCAAGATGGTGACAGCTGGAATCACCACTGAACTTCACAATGGCTCTCAGAAACCCAAGGGTGAGGTCAGGGTCAGTAAAGTCTATGGGGAAAATGCAAGAATGAGGCATTAATGAGTGCTTTATATTGATCAGTAAAGAACTAATGTGTTTCTGATGTACATGCTAGAAAGCAGCTAGCCGATGTTTAATATGTTTATCTCAATATTAAGTGTTACCAACCAGTTTTGGTTTATTTATGTTGATTTTCATCTTTTCCACACTTAGCCCTTGAGATTTCCACATCAGAGATAGGTGGAGCTCAAGGAACACATGATTACAGTTATACTGTCTGAGAGCAGAAAATAATACCAATGCAATATCCCACCAGTGTACTACGGAATGCGTCACATGTTCAGTCAGTCTTCTCTGTTGCACAACTTCAGATAGTATGCTAGCTGTAGCATTCCTCGGTTCAGTCAGTCCATAGCTGTCTTTGTATTAAATTGTGCATACATAACCAGTGTCTTACTGTCTGTTTCTCTGGAGATTATCATTGTACTTTAGCTGTATCATCAATGAATCAGTGAAAGTTTAAACCCCAACCTTTTTACTTGGGTGTGCAAATCGAGACCTTTGTTCTTGTACCATCTTGACATAGTCGATACTGTGTCCTGTAGCTCTTTGTCCACCAGTCGGATCTTTGCCATGGTTGCGTCCTGTTGGCTAGCTGCTTCCATTTAAACCTGACTTCTCTTCTCTCGTGACCAAACCAAGTCACCCAATGGCAAATACAACTACTACTATTGCTACTACTACTATTCAATACTGTAACGTCGTAAATCTTGTGGCTTCTGCATGAATTAAAAAAAGAGTAAAAAATAGGACCGATGTTTCACTGCCCTTGATAGAACAAAAAAGAACAAAAAAAAAGATCTTTCATGGACTGTTACAAGTTGTATAGTGAGTGATACTGTCCCTAACCCACTGTATTATGTGCTTGTTATGACTATTGCTCTATGACAAGCTTATAGCATCGATATATGGGAATATTTGGTAGATTTATATTGTGTTATATTGTGATAGCATGTACATAAAAGATACCTCCTCTGCAATAAATATTTATATGAAAATGAAGTGCGTGCTCAGTGTCTTTCTGAAGGTTTATTGCAGTTTAAAATGTGTCGCAATTTGCACTTCAAACTGAAGATGTGCCTGCTGAGAACCTTGAAGCAAGGATAATTTTCAATCCCTATTCCACCCTGTTCCTACTACAACACTTTTAATCCTGCTGGGAAGCTGGTATGAGGCACTCCCATGATGCATTTGTGCTTAGTAATCATCCCTGTCTCAGGCTTGTTTGCTTATTTCTCATGTAGACATGCTGCTGGAGAAGTCCTGGCCCTTAAAAGCCTCGTAGATCATAACTACCTTCGGATATGCGCATCTTGGCGACTGTCCTGAAATGCTCTTAAGGCTTGTTGTGGTTTTTTGGACGGAGATCAACGGAGGCTCTGCAGGAAGTGAGAAATGCAAGACAGTATAAAATTTTGACTCCAGTCTCCCCTGCAGAACAGCTGAACACTGCTTTTTTTAATCTTAGCCCCAAATTATTATTAGCCAAGGTAGCATTATTTATTCCCATTACACATGGGAAAATCATCTGTTCTATTAATAATTTGTCAACCTAAATTTGATAAAGTAAGCAATGCAAACATAAAACGTCTAGACTGTCACAAGTACAGTCACAGTAATGCAGCCAGATAACATTTTTTAAAAAAACCAAACATGTTAGCATTAATCCCTCTTTACAAGGGCACTCTCTATTTTAATAGAAGATCAATACAGGCCGCAGGGAACTTAAACAGAGGATCATCCAAGAAAAAAACAGTTAACTTTAAGGAATAACCTGTGATGAGGAAGAGTTACATTACTATTGATGTTGATGAAGAGTACAAATAATATATGAAGTGGCTGTAAGAGATGTTTTTGCACAATGAAAGGTATCCTTCCACAGAGAATGATCACCTAAATCTGCAGCTCCACTTGGCTTTATGGAACTTCATTGTGAGTTTCAGCTCATTGTTCATCTGTCTGGCAACTTTAACACACTTGCAGCTTTGTCAGGCAGCAATTTAAAAAAAAAAAAAAAAGCTGTATGCTACCTGCTCAGCAGCACACAGCAGACAGACACAGTTACAGACTAGCAGGCGGACAAAGTGGTGGATTTCAACTGCAAGAATAGTATAGAACATTTGTGCCAAGCATGGTTCTTAAAAAATCTGATCAAGTTTCTTTTACACCAGCATTTCTTAACTAAAAAACATTCAGAATCCTCTTGATCTTCCGTTGTGCATATGAGAATTACAGTTGGCTGTTTGGCATCTTTGCATGACAGCGGGACACATCTTCCAGGCTGGCAGGACTTATTTTTAAACCTCAGACGGTGATCGGTGCATGAATAACAGCCTTTTGTGACAGGGCCATGTGGGTAGGGATGGGCAGCGGTGGGAGGAGGAGGGACAGGAGATGAGAGGAAGCTGATCACTTGGCACAAGCCTGCACGCTCCGCCGCTGACTCATCTGTCTCTTAGATGCTGGGACTGTCGGGAGCGAGGGGGGAGGAGTGGGGGAGTTCAGGATGTTGAGGACATCGCGTGTGTCGTGGTGGACTCATGACTCATAAGGGGAGATGCGTGCGTGTGGGGGTGGACCCAGTGGGGGGTGTGAATGGACAATAATTAACAGCTGTGTTGCACCTGTCAACTATAATGACCTTAATACCCAGAGATAATGAGGCTTGTTTAACATTTCTCTCTCTCTCGCTGTTTCAAATATTTTTGAATAAATATGGCAGGTAAGGATGCCTCTCTCGTTTAAATTTGAGAAAAATAATCTCGTGAAACTGACCCTTTAAGTAATCCCTCCTACACAACCACACTGGTTTAAGTTTTCTCCTGATTTTGAGAAATCACAGCCTCCTGCGTTGCTTGATGGAGACCTCAGCCGGCGGGCAAATTGCCACCCACAAGGTGCTGCTCCTCCATCCTCTGAGTCCACGCTCCGGTCTGGACTCCTACACAGCTTTCCCAGCCTCAATGGTGCTTTCATCATTAGAAGAGCCCCCGGTGATGCGAGCATCCATGACTCACAGAGAGCCTCTGTTACGCTCCTGCGCCACCACCACCACCCCCACAGCTGGAGGGCTGGCAGACAATCCACAACACTCACATTAACACAATTACATACCTGCAATTCAGCAGCCAGGTACAAACTCATAGTTCAATTACTCATACAATGAAGGGGGTCGTCAAATGAGTAATTCTTTGCCTTCGTCAAAAAAATATCAACCTTTATCTGCTGCAGATGAACAACTGGAAACACAGCTCATCAAAACCTTGAAAGTGGCGTCAGTCGGCTGTTGTTTATGCAGGTAGATCAGGAATTAGCACCTACTGACGCATCTGTGGAGGCCTGACAAGCTGACGTCGTGGGAAAGCATTCATCAACATACCAAAAAATGTATTCTTTTTCATTTTGTTATCTATATTGAAGAGCTGTTAAAGGTTCTTTAAGAGAATTACTGTTTTGCTGATTGGCAAAAGACCTAAGACACAACAAAAAAAGGTGTAATTTTATTTGAATTAAGGGGTAATAACTTCACTTTTACACAACGAAAGACCGAAGTGTTAATTGCATCTACTGTGGGATCTTTTGACACCCTTAATTAGGTCAAGAAAATGTAAAATAAATGATGTTTGATGATCAGTGTTACACAATATTCTGCTGAATCACCATGTGATTCCTTGACCTGATCAGAGATTTGACGAACCACATGTTACCGAGCAGACCAGTTGTTGTTCTTCAGGGCTGTATACTAGATTGGAAACACTGAGGTTATGAATTCACAATCCCAAACTCCCTATTTAATCACTCAAGGACAACTGCTAAAGTACAACACTTGGATTTTTCATAATTTTTTATGTACACCTTCTGTAAATATTTTTGTCCCAACATGACACAAATCTGTCTCCACATTGCTAGGAACAAAATTCGGACGGAAACATAATATTTTATTTATTTTTGTTGACACATCAGGAGTAAAAATTTCATGTATTGCATCCGAAAATAAATGAGTCATTAAAATGTCCATAATGTGTCCAAACTACTGGTAAATCATCTCCCCAGGTTGCTAAAGATCCACAGAAAGACACTCCCACCACATCGTAACAAAAGCCCTGACAAAAATAGCCCAACTGGTGACATATTTCACAAAAAGAAATGGACTCCTGATGAGTGCAACCTTTTATTATTCTAAAATAATACCAGCCTATATTTGGCAGCTATTCTTACCATGTGATTGATTACACAAAATTATCATAAACCCAAAAGGTTAATAAGCAATTTATCTTCCCGGCTGACAGGATGAGGCCAGTTTTGGCTCGACTCTGAAGCTGACTGACGAACTTTGGGTAATGGCTTTGGCTCACACTGATACATATGGTCATTTTGGAGAAGAACTATTCGAAAAATTGGCAATCGATGTTGTTATTAGTGTTACTAAAACCTGAGAAGTCATCAATCACTGGGCTCCGCTCCACAACCAGGGGTTCATTAGATATTTATGAGCCAAATTATATCTGAACTGCCAATCCAGGTCAAATGGTGCCAGTAACTGAGATGCACGGTCCTGCTGAGTACAGTTTTACAGTAACTGTCTTTGCCGCTGAGAGCTGGCATACTGATTAAAAGGATTTGAACTTAATGTCACATACGGTCACCGCGGATGTGACAGGAGGCTGTGAGTTGTTCTGCAGAGGCTAACGTCCCCTTTCAGGAGAAAGGAGTTGGTTTCCTGTGATATTTCCTCCCCGGCTGCATTTCTCTCCTCACATTGTTGTGATTAACTGCTGGAGCCTGATGACACCTCCTCCAATTAGAGAAGCCCTTTTCATGGTTCTGTCACACAATATATGTAATCACACATATGCACACGCTACAGCTGTGAACTTGAAGCAAAAAGTGGAGAAAGAGAGAAAAGTGAAATATCTATCAGGGAGTTACTTGTATCAATGTATAATTGTTTTTAAAAGCAAAGATTGATTGTATCAATACTAAGAATTTACGCCTTGTAAAGAGGACGTCAAATGTTGTTATGTAAATATATTTTTGGCAGTTATAATGGTAAAAAGTTGTAAACGTTACTCCAGTTTATACTCCGACATTCTGGGCATGCGTATTGCGTCAGCAGCGTCGCTTCAGATAATGGTCGGTTGTGGCAGGGAGGCATTAGGGGAATGCAGAGCGAGAGATTTCTTTAGTCTGCGTTTGTGATCCACACAGATTCAATGGAGGTCTTGCAATAAATGTTTGTGCAGTTCAGTGTATCAGCTTTTCCAGTGTTTCACCTCCTCTGTCACTGCGTAGAAATAGACATTTTTGTCCCTCTATTTTTGGCAAAAAAAGGTCACTATATCAATTTCTAATCCTTGAATCATATCATATATTTTTGCTCTAGATGAGCCCATATGGTTCTTGTATCACATTGCCAACCATGTATCGCAATATGCATCGTATTGTTGTTAAAATGGATCGATACACCCCTTTCTATCTATCTATCTGTCTGTCTGTCTGTTTGCTGACTGTCTGTCTGTCTGTGTGTCTACTTAGTATTGATCAGTACAAAAATGACTTCACATGCTAGTTTGCATAATTTATCATTTTTGCAATCTCACTCAGCAGTAAAGTTATAACTCATGTGATTTAATCTGTCATAAAAATTGCACTATGTATTTATTCTACCTCATTGTCTCTTTGAACTTGAACTACGTACAACTTGCACGCTCTGCATAATTTTATTGTTTTTCTATGTTTATTTTCTCTGGGTTTATGAATTTTTTTTTCTCTTGGATTTATTCATATTTTGTTGTTTTCTCTGCTATATATTCTTAGTATATTCCTATTTCATCTTTACATTGCACAGTTTTGAGATATTTGGAAACATACTCTCTTTATTCTAAAGTTATTACTATGTGTTTCTGTGCTAGCTGTTTATGTTTTGTTTTATTGTTTATGTTTTCATGCCTACTTTTTTGGGGTTTTTTCTTCCTTATGATTGCTTTTCTGGGAATAAAACAAAGAGTTGTTATGGAGACAATGTGAGAGTTTCTAGCTGTGTTTAAAGCAACACGATCAAATATGTTTTACCAGAACATGATTTGTTGAGTGTTTTTTGTTTCTAAGACGTTAACCACAGAAATGGGAAGTTTCAACATATCTTTGGTTTTCAGACACATACATTGTCCACATTAGTAAATGAACCTGATAATTTCAGGCCTCGTTATCACAGTGATGATGATTCTTACAATAATTATGGCCCCAGCACTCTCTACGCAAAAGTGGAGGCATCACAAAAGGACATCCAGCGTGGAAAAGGACAAAAGCAGGTCCACTCATCTAATAATCCAATTTACGTTGATTTTACTCTAGGTGCAAAAATGGCCTTTTTGACTCACCATCCCCACTCTGTCTCTCACCAGAAACTGAGGCAGCGCAAACACAGCTGCTGAGCACAAAGCCCAAGGCCAGGACGCTGGTGAGTCACAGTCATACCGACGTGTGTGAATGAAGGCTGAGTGAACGTTCATTCAGCAGAAAACGGGCTTTCGTTTGACGTCACCGGTCTTAATCACTCAATTATAGCAAATTTCCAGAAGGTAGCTGTGCTTTATCTTCACCGTGTCTGCCTCCAGGTAGCATGCAGGCAGCTGATTGATGGGAACGAGGCGGCCTCTCTCAGGGACCCATATGAGATCGTTCACACGCTGTTAGTCATTCACTCTCAATCATTTGTGTTCGAAATGTCTGAATCATAACGTGCTTGTGATGGGGCATTCATGATGCTTTTCAATACTCTAAGACAAAAGAAAGAAAAACAAGTATGACATTTAAGTTTATCACAAGAGGCTTCAAGAGGCGATAAAACGAGTGCGATATGGACAAGAAAATATGGCCAAAAGTATGTGGACATCCCCGTGAAGCTTATGGGCAACACTTAAAGCCAACTCAACAAGCATGCATGATCAATAAGAAGATTCTGGTTTGGTGTGGAAGAACGTGACCCTGACCCTTGGCTCTGACCTAAAACAGTGAAGATTCTGAATGATTTTGTGCCTGACCTGAAGTCTCCATCAATAGAGGATGTAAGCAGGAAGTGTAACATTATCTCCCAGTTAAAGTCGGGCTCAGAAATTTAAGCTTGCTGTAGCACATAGGCTCAGCTGCTCCCTCCCCCTCCTGTTTTCACTCCATAGCTCACTCCCCCTTCACCAGGCTCGCATTTTATTACCTGCATTTCTCTCTCTTTTAGATGATCATCTTGATCATCTTGCCATGTTTGCAGTTGTTGCTAAAGCTGTACGAGCAAATTTTCTCCTTGCTTTTCCACTATTGTAACGGACTTTCACTAGCTGAGAGAATGTGAACATGTATCTACCTTTGTAGCAGCCAATAGGAACACTTGCTCCTTAAAATGAAACGTGATTGGCAGAAAAGTGTCTGTCACACTCTTCATTTTCTAAAGTCTGAATACAGAGCCAAGGGGAGGATGCAAAAGGTCAGACCACCTGAATTACAATATACTCTAATGTTTGCCCTTTGACATAAAAATAAACTGTTTTCTCCCTTCCCCAGCTTTAAGGTTGGTTTGGTTTGGTTTGTTTTTTTAACATGTCTGTTCTGACAAAGCTCATGTAATCTGACAGAAAGCCACTTTGAAACTCAAAATGTCAAATACTTTGATTTCTCGCTCAGTGAATGTAAATAAGCTTGTATAAACACAACAAGATTAAGCATGAAATGAATGGACACAACTGTGAGAACATAATGAACACACAGTCAATATTATGCAGATTTTTTTTTAAATAGTCATTTTTCAGCTGGTCTGTTTAAATTGAAAATACAAAGACCGTCGGTCCTGGGTGAAGGAGAACAGAGATGGGATTATAGCCATATTACAGAAGCATTGAATTCATTACATGAGCAGGCTGAATCTTCTTCATTTTGTCTTAATGACAAACACATCTGTGCCACACACTCACCTCCACTCATGGGGGAATTTACTATACGAGAAGAGCCTGAGAGGGAACGTGAGTCAGCCTCGTAGTACAACTTATGAGTGGGCTTCACTGCAGTGGGAGCTGGATGGATAACTCTGGCTCTTTCACAGGAGACTGTCTGGGTTTAAATAGATTTATTGATTTATTTTATGTGAGTCCCTGCTGACTCTGGGCCACGCTATTAAGGTTTAGAAATTGAAATATTTTTCACCAAAGAGGAATTTAATTCATCAACTCTTTGAAACTGTTTTGTATTCAGAAAGGGCTTGAATTCGGTGTCAACATACCCTGAAAAGCACATGAGAGAAAGAATCATGTATGTAAGAATCACCTATAATCTAATATAATGTAATTTAATGTAATATTGTTAAAGCATGATTCAGATTGCATTGTAAAAATTTACACTGGATACCAGTATCTAGTATCAGCACTGCTTTTTTTATCAGACCAACTATCCAAAACCAAAAGTGTGCCATGTTTCTTCTTTTTTATTCCTGGCAACATTTTTTCGTTATTGTCAAATCCTCCTGAAAGGCCAAAACCAGAATGAGTTCGTCCGTCTCAGCCCTTTCTCACTTCCCCAACCAGACGCTGACCCTTAGCCCCAATCTAATTTGTTCCTACTGGTTCCTGTTAAAGTGGGGCACTGTAGTTTTTTTCTTTTTTAAAAAATAAATTGTCACTGAAGCAGGGTCAATGAGTGCATTTGTTGGGAACTATTTTCAGAAGCAGATTAATACACATTTATCGCCCTTATGAATATTTCCAGCAGCAGGACAGTGTATGTGAAAATGAGACAAAATAAATTACAAAGGCAGTTTTGTTTCAAATAAAGGAATATGTTGCCAAGTGCAGCAAAAAAAAGGGCTTACTTAATTTTTTCTTGTACAGTGATGGAACTCCATTGCAAAAAAATAATCTATATCAGGATACACAAGTCATTATCCGTTAGTAGGATCAATTCATTGTTGGGTTTGGCCTTTTTTTAAGGATTTGTAGTTAGTAAGAATGACCACTAGATGGAGGCGTTGACCTATCTTTAGAAGTGGTGTTACTCTCCTTCAAAATATAATATTACATGAACCCAGCAAACAGTAAATTTCTTGAGGAAAAATCTTCTGCTCAACATGATGAAGCACCAGGTTCAATACTTTGTCTATAGTTTTTCATTTTTTATTTTTTGCCTTTACATAGAGTAACCGAACAATGCTAAACCTCCTAAAAATGTTCCTAAATCACATTTATTTATTGTTTTTTTTATTCTTGTGTATTGGAATAGCCACCTTGGTTCTTGGTTGTGCTCTCACATTTCTCTCTGCAGGGTAATCAGACCAAACAACACCTGATCTGGTAGATGCCGGTAAGTGGTGCCACGATCTACCACCGGGGCACAACCAAAAGAACCAAGAACCTTGAAGAACACTGCAGGGATTTTACCCCAGGAGCAGGTGGACAATAGACCGTTTATTTGCCGAGCATTGTTAAATGCAACAAAAGCCTAGTGTACTCAAAAGGTCTCCTGATCACACTGGCTCCAACGGGAAAGAAGTTAAAAGTCAGCCATGCAAATCTGTCCTGTACACTAGCAAATAATAAACTTCTATAATAATTTCTTGATGAGTCTTTTTTACTTTTACTTGCTCTATAAAAACAGCAACTGAAACCTAAACCTCCTGCAGAGCTTTGCTGCCCCTAAAACTCCATTCGGAATTCTTTGCCACACATTGCGTTCATCTTGCAGCAGCTGAAACTCGAACTGTTTAAGTCTGTGATCATTAACAGTAGGAGCTGTTCAGACTCTAAATAAGCCGTGTTTGAGGTCAAAACATGAGTCTTGGTCCTGAGCCAGCATGACATTACAGCCTATTTCTTTTGCCGGCGTTCCTGAATGGCGTCTTTGTTCCCAGATCCGTGATAAAGGCTTTAGCGGGACCCCCTTCCACTGCATGTGAAATGAAGACCGTCACATCCCCAAAGTGAGACGACTAGAGCTACAGAGCAGTGAGGAGACGTTTGTCTTCTGCAGCCACAGTGGCCAGAAATATGCAAAATGTAAATAAACTCAGATAAGACAGAACAAAAACAGGAAGTGTGGGACAAGTGAGTTTTCGGCTTCTTGCATGTGTTGCTGGATGAACAGGTGCCTCCGCAGCAACATTTTCCACTTTGCATACTGAGAATGGACTCAGGGCCTCCACTGATTCTTCTGCTCATAGAGAAGAAATCTGAGAGCCAGTAGACTGATTTTATACACAGCAGTTAATTTCTTAACTGCTCTATAAAATACAATGACTGACTGAACTGACAGAATGTGGTGCTAATTAGCTCATTATAGTGCTGGAACTTAAAACAGCCGCATTGTCTCCATAACTAACTTCAATACCCTGGATTATTTGTCCAAAACATTTCCATGAATAATCTTCCAGGTAATTCTGGATAATGATATAGTAAAGAGGGATGAGTCATTCCTGTTTAATTGCACGGCTTTGTTAGTGTGACAGTAACGCGCTCTTAATCAGAAACAGTTTATGCAGATATTTTGTGTGCATATATTCAGTTTTCGAGGGCTAAGGGCCTTTTTGCGGAGGGCAGCGGCAGCTTTTTCCCACAGTGGTTGAGTAATTATGATGTATAATAAGGGACAGTGAGTGGTCAGAGCGTAGGCTGACGAGGCTGGTAATTACACTGTGGAGTTCTAAACTCTAGAGCCAACGCACATTTATGTTCTTATTATGCAAACATGCAAAACTATTCAACAAGTCAGAACTTCTAGTGGTTGTTGTTTCTTTGTTTAGCTAAGCTATTATCAAGCTGTGAATTTAAAATTTTAATTATTTTTTAAATCATATTTTAGAGCTTACTATGTCACACTGTGTATGCCATTTTGCTTTACTATACTATATACAGTGTGACTTGTAACCAGTCACATGCAACAAAATTACATAATTCAGTTACAAAGTAAATTCATGCTAATTGTAATCAGTTAACTAAATTAGAGCTACTTATGAAAATGTTCATGATTCCAAAAGGGGTTACATCTGAAAATTTTCTGTAAAAAAAACTTAGGCTATATGTTGAATAATGTTCATTTTGTTGCTTTGCATGTTTTTGATGTGCACAATTCC
Organism: Naso thynnoides; assembly: GCA_029783665.1. NCBI lineage: Eukaryota > Metazoa > Chordata > Actinopteri > Acanthuriformes > Acanthuridae > Naso > Naso thynnoides. The sequence goes on from JAQLOL010000013.1 coordinate 5,048,165, forward strand.
TTCTTTTGCCATTTCCAGTCAAGGTCATTAAGTAAAGTTTGATGCTTCTCTGGTGCTTTAGATTAATTCTCTTGTTTGAATTTGCACGTGTGCCAGTTAAATCAATCCACATTGCTGCTCAAAGTGAAACAACCTAAGAGTTGTCATTATATCTCCAGATAAAAACCTGTTACAGTGCTGAGAAATTATCCCCACCCCCCAATTTTTTTTTTCTTCAATTATCAGAAATATCAGAAAAGGGCTTGAATATAACAGTGCAATGCAGAATATTTTTTACCAGCTGTTTAAATGTTACTGATGTCCAAACTTTTCATGTCACACCTGAGGAAACACCTGCAGGTATGCAGCCTGATCAGTGCCACTGTAAGGTTAACACTGCCTGGTTTAAACCTTTTAAAATGGTTAACATTTCTTAAAATTTAGAAGAGCAAAAGTAATTGAAATAGTTACATAACTTATTACATTTTAATAGGGTAAACAGTAATCTGTGACCTTTTACTTTTCCAAAGTAACCTTCGTAATCCTGACTGTGTATTACGTTATTTAAGATACATTTTACCTTTATGTTTAGAATATTTTATATTCCCTGTTAAACTGTTGTACTATTAAAATATGGTTTACTGCTTTATTGCATAATGTGTGCATCATATTTCTATATTAATACAGACACTAAGTACATAATTAGGCTACTTGATTATATATTAGTCTATATATAGCCTAACGGTGGTGCACAGCAGAAGGTCTCATGTTGCTGGTACATGTATGATACTTTGCTGACTGTAACATGAGAGAGAAATGCAGTATGAGTTTAAGAAATAACGTTCGTTGGACACTGTAGTCTATACAGCTTATGCTTATTTGGTTTGCTCCTTTTTATTTTTTTATTCCTATTTTTTCATATCATTCAAATTATTTCCCTCAATTTATCTCTGAGCAACTTATTTTCAGGTCTACATTTCTTTACTCATCCGTTTTTACTCCTGCTGTAACTAATTTTCTCCCCTTAAGATTCAGAGAATTCTTGTCTTATCTTGAATTTAAAACACACACTGAATTTGGACTAAAACTGTCACGTGAATGTAGCGTAAAAAGTGCAAAAAAGTGCAAATTTCACATATGAAAAGTACTAAAGCAGCAGCATGAAGTAGAAAACTAAACCCCCCTCTCAGCCTGCAGATACTTGAGTAATTGTTAATATGTCGGTAGACATGGGAGGATCAACAAGTGCACCACGTGAAGTGACCGTGGCTGTGGGTGTAAATGGTTAACCTGACGGGGCAGCGGTGCGCGGTGACGTCACTCTCTGGTCTCTGCCGCTTTGGGCCGCAGTTTGTTGGCGGATTTAATCCCAGAAACTATTGCACGACTGTTCACAGCTGCTGCTGCTGCTGCCGGAGAATCATCCCGACGATGGGGAACTGTCAGGTGGGTGTCCTCTGCGCGGAACAGTTTGCGCCACAAACGCGCGTTTTATAGAAACAGAAAATCTGAACCATCAGCTGTTTGCGCACCACTCGAAGACTGAACGATGGACTTTCGGGTTCAGTAGCATCAAGGTCAGCTACACGAATTACGATCGCAGAATTCGGGAAGTTTGGGGTTGGTTTCCAAAAATATCGTAGGCTACTTATCGCTTATTTTACATGATGGGCCGATATCTGCAGTGCCTCCGCTCGCCGTCAGGCCGTGCGCAAATCGTGACAAATCTCGAGGCGATTATTTTTTATCTTCCTTTAGAATTAAAGAGTAAGGATTCAGATTTGTAATAGTTGGTGTTTCTTTTAATGAACGTGGCTAATGACAGCGTGTGACAGACATTACTGTGTCTGAGAGAGCCACTCCCCTGCGGAATTCATCACAGGCCCGTTACATGTATATGTGTATGTGTGTGTGGGGGACTCTGTATGTTATCTGTTACGCAAGAGTCTGTGAATGTAAAGATGGTGGAGGGTTTTCAGATTTCTGTCGTTTTGAAGCTTGAAGTGTATTTAATGTTTTACCTCAATGCCAGTTCAGTTACACTAACTGACAGTGATTAAATTTAATCTGATCTGTTGTTGTTCTTATTTTATAATTGTAAAGTAGGCCTAATGCCCAAAAACCCCAGTGCAGATATCAACCTGCCTCATATGAAGAAAATAACTTAATTCGGTGGTCTAACAGAAAATGTAATGAGGCAATGTAACACACAGGGTTTGGATCTGTTTAAGTTTTCAGAAACAACTTATTTTGTTGGCATGCAAAAGACTCAAACTTTTTCTATAAGTTCTTATTTCATGTGGCACAAACGTGGCACTCAGCTCCTCTTTGCTGCCCGATATACAACAGCTTACTGGAACCGCCTCGGCCTCTGCTGGCCCCTGCTGCACTTTGGTTGCTGCCAGACATTCATGTGGCCCCCACCACGTTTGTTTAAAGACTTCTGGCCCTGAATTCCTCAACCAGAGCATTGTGTCATCATCTTCCCCTCCCCCATCTGCCAGCTGCTCCTGCATGACCATCATGAATCCGTCTGAACTCCATTTACTGACACAATGTTCAGTGTGAAGGAGGCAGAACGCCTTTTTCTAGCTTTGCATTTCGTTCACAAATCAACTCTTTTCTCCTCTTTTAGCCCACAATCGTGCCCTATGAGGATTTTGATGTCACTGCTGACATCAAGGCCATCCGCAAAGCCTGCAAAGGATTCGGTATGTTGGAAATAATCAATGAATGCTTGTTTTATTGCACGCAAAGTGCATTGTTTATCACTGACTTTCATCTGTTTGTGTGTCGTCTCCCCTTCAGGTACCGATGAGCAGGCCATCATCGACATTCTGGCTAACCGCAGTTCGTTTCAGCGGCAGGAAATTAAACAGGCTTATTTTGAGAAGTATGATGATGTAAGTGTCATTCAGTAAGAATACCTGCAAGTCTTTATCATATAATTTTAGCTATAACATCCATTTTTACATCATATTCTAATTAGAAATAGGTTAGAAAATTTGCTTTTTCCTCCGTCTCTGCTCCTCTCTACCAATTTATTTTCATCTCTCCCTCTTGTGTGTCAGGAGCTGGTGGATGTGTTGAAGAAGGAGCTGTCAGGAAACTTTGAGAAGGCCATCCTCGCCATGCTCGACCCGCCCGTCATCTACGCTGTGAAGGAGCTGAGGAAGGCCATGAAGGGAGCAGGCACCGACGAAGACGTCCTGGTGGAAATCCTCTGCACCGCCACCAACTCCGTCAGTCGCAAAACAATGAATAATTCAAACTAAAACATCACCTATCTGTCTGCCATTATGTTCAGATGCTTTTAAAATAGGTATAAACACAATTAGATGAAATATCTTCAAGATTTTTTACTCTGTTTCCTCATCGTTTCTCGCAGGACATTGCCTTGTTCAAGGAATACTACTTCCAAGGTAAGAAAATAAAGAAATGACGCCCTCACACAAAGATTTGATTTGCAAAATTAACTTTTCACTGCATACATTTAATAATCATAACAGGATTCAGACATTTCAATTACAAACACGTGACATAAAAATCTCATTGTGTTTTAAAACCTCTCACGCATTCACGTAACAAATGTCACCATTTCCCTTCCTTGTGCTATGAACCCTGGAGGAAGTGACTCAGACTGACTCAGATGGGCCGACACCACATATACACAATTGTCCCTGCCTTGATGTTTACTGAAGACCCTTGTACTCACTATGATAACAGTGCTAATAGCTTTTCAGAGTTACCAACATCTTACTTCTTCTTTCGCGACATGAGTCTTTCTTTGCCGTCATCTGTTGACAGGTTGTCACATGGTTCTTACAAAACTTTATTTCTCACACTCTATTTGTCACCCTGTGCTGAAGAAATTGTGTAATTTCTCTAAAAATAATCGTCACTTTAAATTAAGTCTTTTAAAAAGTTGGTCAGGGTTGCGTTGTTTGCTGGTTTGAGGTTTGGGTCGGGGCTCGGCTGGTTTGTTGGTAGCCATGTTTTTGCTTGCCAGACGTGGGACAAAGCCATCGTTTCACAAGTCACGAGTAAATCAAGTCTTTGCTCTCAAGTCTACAATCAAGTCCCAAGTCCTAAACTAAGAATTTCGAGTTCTAAACAAGTCATGAAAAGCAATTTTAACAACAGACTAATATCTTTAAAGTATACGCAAATAATTAATGCTCCTTTAATTTTTAATTAACGTCTTTAATTTGAATAACAAGACCATTGTGACTGAACTTAATGACGTAAAAATGAGTGCTGACATTGCACTCACGATGTGTGTGTGTGTATGTGTGTGTGTGTGTGTGTGTGTGTAAGGGAACGTGTTTTACTGGCTAGCAGTAGGTTGAAGCTGTTATATCAAGTTTTATATAGATGAACAAAATATAAAATATACTAAGATGCGAGTGACGTTAATTATGTCAAATATTTTCAAGTCATAAGGCTGAAGTCCACATGAAGTCACAAGTCAGTGGTTGTTAAAGTCCAAGTCAAGTTGTAAGTCTTCTGTGATATTGTCAAGTCGAGTCCAAAGTCATTAAATTTGTGACTCAACTCTCTGACTCGAGTCCAGGTTATGTTACTCGCATACCCGTAATTTATGTTATTCACCATAATGTTGGAGGTACTAATATGTCAAAAGGAGTCTTTATGACAGAAATGAATAAACATCCAAACAAGATCATCCAGCATGTTAGTAAGATTTCATCACTGCCAGCTGGTCTGGTTTGTTGTATGTCAGGCTAAGTGTTAGCAATATAGAAGTAATAGGATGGCTGGGCTGAGGTGCAGGCGTTGGGAACGGATGACAGGCCGGCTCTGAGTGGCAGACGACGAGGCAGAGGGAAGGTGAGCAGGTGTGAGACTCGAGGAGTGGCGTGGCTGGAGGAGGGGAGCAGGGAGCAGGCTTGGAGGTGGCGTGGTGAGGCTGGTGACAGCAGAGAGCTGGCGTGGACACGAGGAAGGGCGGTGGTGTGGCGAGGAGAAGGTGACGAGCTGAACTGACATGACGAGCTGAAGCACAAGGAGGAAAAACAAAACAATACTGATGTGCAAACACGATAGGAGGTTAACTTCGCTCTGAGAAGAAACACTGGAAAATAAGCACCGGAGCAAAAACTAAAGCTGATGGAACAATCTGGGGACTAGAGGGACTAAAGATCAGGCTCAAGAGCAGAGGGTGGTGAGGTTGATGAGTCGTAGGTGTGTCACCGATCAGCCCAGGAAACACACACCCAGCCACACGAACACACAGAACACAGAGGGGAGGGGGGGAACACAACATGCACACAGAGAAAACTCTGGGACATGCTGATGGTTTTTCAAAGCTTCAGTGTGCGTTTGAAGCCACAAACTGGCTCATTTTAGACCAAAACATCAAGGGTGTAACAAAACGTTTAAACAACGGTACGACGTATATTACGATACATGGTCGGCAATTCGATACAAGTACAAAATGGGCTCTTTCAGAGCGATATGATAGGATTCAATTCAGTGAGTAGAAATCGATCCAGTAAACTATTTTATGCCGAAAATAGAGGGAAAGAAATGCCCATTTCTCTGCAGTGGTAGAGGAGGTATAACACTTAAAAAGCCTGATAAACTAACCTACACAAACATTCAGTTCATGGTCTCTATTCAGTCTGCGTGGAGCATAAACGCAGACTGAAAATCTCTTGTTCTCCTGATGCCATGATCCGCCATTATCTGAAGCAACGCTGCTGATGCAATACACAAGCACAGAACATCGCAGAATGAACTGGAGTAAAGTCGTTTACTACTATTTACCATCTTAAATGCAAAAAATACTTCAACATAACAAGGTATCGATGTGTAAGGCACAACTTTTTAGTATCGGTACAATAAATTTTTGCTTTGAAAAACAATTTTAGATTGACACAAGTCACACAAGAAGAATGATTTGCTCTTAACCTATCAATGTGGTTTGATCGTAGGAATATAAATTGATGCATCAATATATTGATGTATTGTTACACCCCTACAAACTGTCATTAGAAATTCCACATTGGAAGGAGAAAAGGAGTGTTCATGGCATGCATAGTGAAACTGCCTTCTGATAACAACCCAACATGTACTGTGTTACATTATATGGATATGAGTGATGTCGCAAAATGATGATTAGTAAGCGTCCAAAGTCTCAGTTTATTGCCCACTGCTTGATTAAAATATTAAGTGTCTAATTAACAGGAAGTAGTGAATGAGTGAACAAGGGAGTGACTTCAGGTAAAGCCGCTGTCGAAATGTTCCTGTTAACTTTCCTACTGTTTTTTTCACTCATCTATTTTTTACGATAAATTTGGTTCAGTGTTTGCTCATGAAATTTTACAGCCCATTTTGCAGATCCAATTTTAATCTGATCGCTATCATTGTATTTGTTGTCTAAAACTGTTCTCACAGATTCACATCTGTTTTCATTACGAACAGAGACCCGCTACATTTAACCTTATCAGAAGCGTGTGTACTCTGCTGGAGAGGTGTGCACCTTTATGCACAGTAAGGGACAGAAGAACAACTGAATCTGGTTGCAGATTATTCTCTTCTTGCACTACATTTCTTTCTTGAAAATGTAGTGCAATTATAAATTTCAATTTAAAAAAAACAGGTTAAGGAAAGTGTGTTGCAAATTTAAAACAATGCACTGAAAGTGACGAACTTGTATCTGCTTGTGCAAGAGTCTCTCATGGATTTCCCCTTTTAAAAAAGTACGACCAAAGTCCTCCATGCCGCTCTGAAGCCGTCCTGGCAATGCCTGCAGGCAGTTATTTCAGGATAAAAACACCAGTCTGCTGTCTATAAAAAAGAGGAGGGAACCATAACCTCTCTTCCAAAGGTCACAAAAGGCCATTCAAAGAACATAAAAACTGCAAGAATAGAATTGTTCATCACTGCTAAAGCATGCATAAAAAGTTTGGTGATTTTGTCTAAAAAATAAAGTTTAAAATGCCCTTTTTTTCCCAGAAGTTATAATTTTACTTTCTTTGTGCTTGGTTTCATGACACTAACTTCTTTAACAGCTCATTCCAGAGTGCCAACATGAGTAGCTTAATGTGTTTATAATCCTTTTCTGTTAACTTTGTGTCACTCTCTTAGTGCATGAACGTGATCTGGAAGCCGATATCGAGGGCGATACGAGCGGGGATGTCAGAAACCTGCTCACAGCCCTTCTGCAGGTCAGTGTTCTTGTGCTTGTATCCACTTGAGTAACTCGATTCCTCCCGTCCGCTGTTGGAGTGAAATCGAGATCACTCCCTGTGCCCAGTCATGCCCTCTATACACCCACAGACGCTGGCCACTCTCCAGACACCTACTCATTACTAAAACAGAGGCCTAAAATAGTTGTGAAAGTCATCTTACTCTCCCTCTCACAGGGCAACAGAGATGAGAGTTACGACGTTGACGATGATCTGGCTGAGCAAGACGCCACCAGCCTGTTTGAGGTACAGTATCAAAATTAAACGTACAGGAAATTCATCGTGATCTTGTCGCGGATTTACCATCCCTTAATCTGAACAACAATAACGTTTGTTGCAGGCGGGTGAGGGTCGTTTTGGGACTGACGAGTCCACTTTCAGCTACATTCTGGCCACCAGAAATTACCTGCAGCTCCAGGCCACCTTCAAGATTTATGAGCAGGTGGGTTGTAATGGCACACTGCCCATAGCTGCAGTTATTTTATTGCCTGTAAGTTTATATGACCTGACATTTCATCCACAGCTTAATCAGGGCTGGTTTCTCTCAGTTACCCTTGAGAAAGGTTTTTGTTCTCATGAAGAGGCCGACAGACTCCTACTTAAATCTCTAGAACTTTAATTTGGGACCTGTGTAATTACACTTCCTCCAAACATAAATAACTAGTCACAGTATCAAATCCTGTATGTGGAGATTAGGAGAAAATTATGGGCCTGGATGATGAGATGTTGCCACTGCCTTTGTTCGGTTTCAGCTAGTCATTTTCTGTCTTTAGCTCTCTGGGACTGAAATCCTGGATGCCATCGATAATGAGACTTCTGGGACACTGAAGAAATGCTACATTGCTCTTGGTTAGTATAAAACAAAAAGACCTGAATTTGAGGAGACATTACACTCAGTCAATGACCTAAATTAATCTGCACTTTACCTTCTTAAATGTAAAAATGCCAATAAATAAAATGGTTAATATTTAGTTTAACATGGTTTTTACACATATAAAAAGTTCTGATGTTTCAGGGGACGTATTCATAAGAAAAACACAATTTTGAGTGAAGAGGATTTTTGATAAATGGATGCGTTTCCTCTCCTCAGTCAGAGTTGCTAAGAACCCTCAGCTCTACTTTGCCAGACGTCTGCACAAAGCGATGAAAGGAGCAGGAACTGACGAGGACACCCTCATTCGCATTATCGTGTGTCGCTCTGAGGTAATTGCACGAATGTATCAGCAGGTGGAGCCAAAGATCCAAAGTTGGTTTTACTTCTTTGTCAGATTAAAGCTCTGTAACATTTGAGGCCATCAAAATCCTTCTGTTCCCTGCAGCAAATGAGACTATAATGTCATGAGAGCTGTATATGCTTAACCACCACTTTCAAGTATGGTATTAATAAAAATAAGGGGGACAAAACAGGGCTATGCAGGAAATTAGATGAGTTGACTTTGTTAGACTGATTTACACTGCAGAAACCTGCTTACTGTTAGATCTATTTAATTAACAGAAAACTCATCAGCAGACTTATTTTATTAATGAAGCTGGATGGTGCCTTTTATTGAAGCATCAAAGTGTCTTGATGTTAACAGATAATATAATGTTTTGTTGCAGAACACATTGTATTGACAATTGTAAAAGCTAGTTTCAGTATCAGTATAAGTTTGACTTCAAGTTAACTTATTTTCAATACAAGAATATACCAAACATGTGTAACAGTTTTGATTTTAATGCCCTACTTTAGAGATTTGACTAATTTGTTTTAAAAAACTTCATCTCTTTGCATCCTCTTGTTTTACGATGGCATAATGGCACCAGACTTGGGAATTAGTGCCACCTACTGCGCAACTCAATCAACCAACTCCCAGTTGATAGATTTACTTACAGGGCTGGTTGCAAGGATAAAGTTGCATTTTCTTTAGCTGAATTTCTGAACAATCTGTCCAATTTTGTGTTAGATTAAGATGCAAACGTGGCTATAGACACATTAATTTGAAGAAATGGGATCACTGGTTGTAAACAGTTACTGACACACGCTCTTTTGTTTATAGAAATTCACAAAAATTCATCAAGCTCGACCTTTGTTACTGTTCTCTTGTGTTCAACAGTACGATTTGGAGACCATCAAAGACATGTATCTGGAGAAGTACGACGTGTCTCTGAAGGACGCCCTGAAGGACGAGTGCAGCGGCGACTTTAAACGCCTCCTCCTGGCCATCTGCCACTGAGAGAGCGTTCAAAGCAGAGCAGAGCAGACGTGAACAACAGAGGCAGAGACAGCAGATTATGTTCATATGAGGGCGCTGCTGTTTTCTGTCTAACACACTAACACCACTCGGTCTGTCCATGTGACTTTAGATAGGGAGCAGGAGGGTGGAAGGGATCAAATAATTCACTTGCTTGTGTCTTGTCCAAACTGTGAGTTCCTGTGATTCTAATGGCTCTCTTTTTAACTTTTTCCACAGACATAAATGACAAAACTTGCCACAGTGTCTGTCTTTTACTGCCCATTTCTAAGCAAATTTTTAACTCCACCTTCTTGACGCCTCTACCAGCATTTCCACCGCGGTGGGTCAGTTTAACAAGCACCGAGATTGGCGAGTCACGCTGATATATTTGGATCAGTTAGTTTGAGGCCTGACATTAATGAACATGAAACATGTTTGTACACTGGGGAAAAGGATGTCTTTCTGCTGCTGCATGCACCAACATAATTAACAGTGTTGCATTATTACCATGATAGAAGTATTACACTGAATTAGATCAAATTATTCTTTTTTCACCTGAGATTTCAAAGTCTTTCAGCCTCCATGCTCCAAACTCAGTGACTGTTATACTTCACTGTTGTTAGAACTAACACAATCACTCCGTAATGCTTGAAGTTTGTCCTTCTAAGTGAAGAAATGTGAAGGAATCTTAGTTTATGATGGATATGCAATTTATGTGAATGGATTTTATGAATTTTTCTCTGATTTGCAGAAGAGAAGATGTATTCTGTCAGTCGTCTATTGAGAGAAATTATACAACTTGACAAATCTGATTTACACCTCACTTTGTTATACATTATTTGTTTTTTTATGACTAACACGGTAGAGTGTCTAATATATAATTTTATATAGTTTGCTGTTTTATGTAGGCCAGTGAGTATATGAGAAGAAACCTGTAAGAAACATTCAACATCTGGACCGTCTGATGTCTCTGTTTGTGTGTCTGTACAAGGCAGCTGAAATTTGTTCAGATTACCACTATTGTCTTGCAACAAGCCGAGTAGATACGGAACATGCAATAGCTGTAGCATCAACCAGGGCATCAGTTGCATTGTGGCACTATAGTGTTTATCTCTCCATAGCCAAAGAATTTTAGTCTAACTGCAAATAAAAGTTCCCTGTAATCATCATGCCTGTTTTTATTTGACCTTTGACTGTGTTTGATGCTCTGATGAACACACAAAAAAATGTATTATCAGTGTAACTAGACAATAGAGCTGGGATTGACAGAAAGGACATTTCATGTTTATTGCTTTTATGCGCTATTGTTCTGGTTTATGGGGTAAAAGTCATATGATATTAAAGAATAAGCTAACCAACAATATAAAAGCTAATTAAAAAAAACTCCATATCTATCAGTTGCAACAGTAAACTGATACCTGTGGTATTTTAAGTGTATTTTGACAAAATTACAGGTGATCAGAGTACATCTTTCAACACTGCAACTACATATAAGTTGTATGAAGTTACAAAGCTGCCACTGAATTGTAGATAATAATGCAGTTGTCATGGCAACACATAAGGCCTCCCCTGCAGTTCAGTGTGATTTTCATAACAACATCATTCAGTGGCGGTCATGTACACCAGAGACGGTTAATAGACTGACCGTTCATTTCCTGTATCAGTGTCACATGGGTTTCACCTTGGCCCCGCCCCTTTAGGAGACCAGAGGCAGTCTTGAGTCCATTCATTTTTATGGGAGAAATGAAAGTGATCACAGATTATGACTAAATCTTTTGCCTCATAGTCACCAAGACACTGGACCAATTCTTGACAAGACACATATCTTCCCAACATTCTGACACAAAAATGCCATTTTTCAGACTTATATTGTTTTTGATATTTTAATTTCATTGATTACTCAAGAACACAGTAAAACACATTTGCTCATACTAAACATATATCTATCTCTTGTACATCCTGATTGCAACTTTATTATTTTTGATTACAGTGAATTTTGCCTTTGAACTTAACCAGCTATAATAAGGGGTATAAAACATATCACAGCTGAAAGCCTCTTTTGAATTAATGCACTCCATCTGATTCTGTTTATTGTGCATTTATTCATTTCTATTTACAAAATTATTTTAGCAGAAATTGTCTCGCTTTGTTGAAAATGTTACAGACCAGGAATTAACCAGAAGGTCCTGCTTGCCCCTGTTTGGGCATACGTTCAGTATCATTGTATCATTATTGGTTCACAATCTTTGGCGTTAAAAACAATTTGGCTAATAATGTTTGGTGGAGAGTCCTATAGGATGACAGAAATACCATAAAAAGAGCGATGGACGTTTCTAAACAATCACCTGAGAGGCCGCTGGCATTACGCCAAAGCTTTCTTTGCAACATGACTTCCTAAAGAGGAAAACTTCAGAACTCAAGTAGTCAAGGGAGAAAAGGGCTATTGTGAGAATTGAGAAGCCATTTTAAAAAGGAAACTGAGGCAGAATAAAACCTGAGGGTGGCAGTCATGTAGCATCATGCAGGCCAGCTGCCATACAGTGGTAACGTTCATTGCGCCACAAGCACAATATAAAAGAAGAAATTTAGAAATATATGGTAAAAGAGTAGTTTTTCCACCATAGAGCATATTTTTTCATAAACTGCATGGCATTTCACAGTGTAGTAATCTATTAGAAACCTGATTTATTGATCTACTTCAATAATAATCTAGCCTACTATTGTTCCCCTTTTGACTCATGCTGTCAGAAAGCTTATCTGCACAGCAACCATGATGATAGAACTTATCTTTGATTGATTTTCCACTTGCTCGTGTTTTTTCTTTCCCTCCAAATTAGACCTGTATGCACCGTGTAATCATGTTACAACCAATTTAAGTAGCTGCTTATGATACAAAATAACTTGTTTATTCACCCCTTGTGTCAATTTTACAGGACATGACAGGTGATAATAAAGGACAACCAAAAATATATGAATTATGTTCTTAAACCACGATGAATGTTTTCTACTTGTTTCTTAACTCAGATTTCTTTTCCCCCTGTAGGAGAGTTGAAGAGGTCATCTGCTTCATAAGAACATTTTTACAGGTTGCCTGACTGTGAGGTACATCCCTAGGGTTGTCTCTTTAAATGCTGTATACAAAGTACACATTTTTTCATTCATTGCAAGTGTATTTGAGTCTTACCAAACATACTGCAAGTTTCTGATCATAGAGTTCAAATAGGACTAATGCAGAACATTCACAGAGAAACGGCACATTTGTTATAAAAACTACCTGCACACTGCTACCAACAATAAGCTTCCATAGCTTGGCAAGAGTTGAGCATTTATCTTTTATAGTTTATTTGTGCTGCATGATTTGCTTGTCCTTAAAATTTACAACCAGATGTGAATGTGCAATTCAACATTTTCAGTGAGTTTTAAAAGCAAAAGGAGTGTGAATGTATATAGTATTTATTAGCAATGTGAAAGTAGAGAATATAAGGTCTTCATGCCGGGGTGTTGGCATGACACTGATGCAGGTCGTCCATCACGTTCACAAGCTTGACATTCCTGCCACAGTGAATGAGGAGGAGATGGTGCTGCTCTTCCTCGCAGGGAGTGGGAGAGGAAATGAAGGCCTTTCTGCCGGTCATGCACAGCAAGGCTGCTCCTCATGATCCCTGCAGCTCTCTGGGCACCACATCAGACAAAACTGTCTCTATAGATCCAGACATTCACTATGGAAGAAAAATAAATGAATGCCTCAGTAATGAAAATGACAGAGTTAACAATCAAGGATGGCTTCATTTCGTTGTCAGTGCTTTTTAATCTGGAAAGATGCACACCTCAAAATTTAGATTGAAGACTATAAACATATTTTTGATTGTTCAATACTGACCTGTCAGGTATACGAGTATTAGTGTGTATGCTGTAGATATTAGCCAGATATCACCTGATATGAAAACTTTTGGGTTGTAAAGAACACAAAGCAGAAAAAAAAGATGCTTGGGGTGATTTTTTAAATATTAAATTTCCATTAAGTTTAACTGTTTCAATAAACGGATGCCATTATGGTTAATCAAATTTATTTTCCATCTATAATGGACCTCCATCAGTTATACGCCTACTAAATAACCTATTAATCCTTTCCTTAAATTGTGCTGTCCTAGTTTTCTCGCCTCCCACTGAACTACAGGTGGTGTTGGTGAGACATGTCTGGGGATACATGTCAGTAAACACATACTACATACTGACACTGATAAACTACTTCAACAAATCACAATAAAATTCGGTAACTTGGACAAAACAACCACACAAACTACACTATATACTTTTCTTCTTGTTTTGGTTCAGTTCCTAACTCTGATCATAGATCCAAACCTCCTCATGTCTCACTATGTTGCATTAAAATCACCATAACTCACTAAAATTTCATCCAATTTTTCCAGCTGTTTGGTTTAGGGTGATGAGTCAAAAACAACCCAAAATATAAACTAGAAACAGCTTCTGATCCTAAAGTGCCAGAAAAGGAACTTAGAGGTGCACGCATAACTCAGCAACAGGGATTTTGCTTTGCCAAGATATGCATACACCTTTATTTCAGACCAGGTGAAATTAATGGGGAGTATCTCATATTTGGTATTAACTGCCTTGTTTCTTTTTTGTTTTACACATTCCAAGACAAAAAAAAAAAGTTCTGTATAGGTTAATGAATGAGGCCTACTTGTTGGAATGAGTGTTATTGACATTTCTTCAACCTAACAGTGAAATACTCAACTTGCAGTAAGTAACTTTTTTAAAAAAAACATTTTTTATGTGCCTTTTCGAGCTTGCCTATATTATGATAATTAAACTTTAGGCCCCTGATGTGATTACATCAGTGTATGTCCGCCGGATAACGAACATCTGAACTTTTACTTACCAAACTCTGGCCGGTTACATGATAACATTAATATCTGTGGGCCCGGCACTGATAATAAGGTAGCCTGTGTTTAATTCATTATATCTAATGTAAATATAGCGATGACTCTAACAAGGTGGCTCAACCAGATGGCAGAAAATATTTGGGAATGATTTTCAGGTCATGTCGTTTGTCATGTAATTGACACATAAGTCCGAATAGATTCTGTTTGACGTTAATTTTTCATTCTGTTCTGTCAGGCTGCAGCAAGGCCGCTGCAACCTGCAGTGTTCAGGTTAATTTCAGAAGTAAACTCGTGCATTCTGCACTGTCATGTCTGTGAGGAAGTCCTGTTGGCCCCCAGGCTGACTCCACCCCACCATCGATGACATGATGCCGATTGTACCTTTGATTAGACTACCGAGGAACGACACCTGTCCAGGATTAGATACACGCCCAGTTACAGAGCAGGAATGCAATTAGTAAACCATTACCTTTATACACACATTGTTAGTTTGTTGTTCAGAATTGTAGTGCTGTTGACTGTTCTGCTTTTGGGCAAAGGTTCCCGTGGTGTGCCAGGACATGGAAGCTCAGGCTGCACTGAAGTCACTGGAAATGTGTTATTAATAAATAGAATTCGGCCTATAATAATAATAAGTTCTTAACACATTAATAATAATATTAATACTACTACTAAGCTACCACAACTAGCCTAATCATCATTATCATAGGCTAATTCATTATCATTATTATTGCTAGTCTTCTGTTTGTTGAGGTATTAGGCTAGTACTAGTAGTAGTAGTAGTAGTAGTAGAAGAAGTATACAAGTACTTCTTCATGTACTTACTAAATAAATGAGCACATAGAGATATTTTTCCCCTCCAACATAGCCTACCTTTATTAATAGCCTAATCGAAGTCGGGCCATTTAGCCACAATAATAAATTGGCATGTGTACAAAACGGTACACAGTTAGGTAGCACGAGGGAATTAAACAGATTATACAAAACAAAGCAAACTACAAAAGTAAATAAATAGGTTTTAAAAAAGTGAGAGGTCTAATCAGAATTTTCCAAGGCTTGTTTAGTTTTATTACATTTATGTAGTTATTAATTTTCCACTAAGGTTGACTGTTTCAGTAAACTAATGTCATTATAGATCATTGATAGGTAATCTATAGTGGACCTCCATCGGTTATACCCTAAATAACCTAATAATCCTAACCCTAAATCGTGCTGTCCTAGTTTTATCAAATGTTTTAATACACTTATGTATTAAAACTGAAATTTCACTGTCTTAGTTTGTCAACTCATTTATAAAATTTTAGGAACAGTGCCTGGGGCTGGTATATCTACATTTGTAGATAAATTGTTTAATGAGGGTAAGTAGCTTATTATTCCCCCTTTTTTATATATATCCTCCATTAAAGCACCAAATGTTAAAATTGGTGGTTGAAAGTCTTCTCAGTAATTGAAGTGGACCCCAAAAAGATCTGGTAGCCTATAGGCTATTCACGAGCAAGAAACAAATGTTGCCAAATCGCAGAAAAATATTGAAAGAGGCTCACATACTGATGGTTTTCAAAGCCTTTTTTGTTGTAGTTAAAGATGAGTTTTATATGTTGTTCAGTCTCTGGAGGAAAAACACAAGTTGAGGTATTTTATTACTGAATTTGCAAATACGAATGTAAAATTTTGCCACGAATAATCAATAAATTTGATTGTAAAGAATTTGACTCCTGAAAAAAACAAAACACCTACCATATTCTCCCACATTAAAGCGAAATCCTCTAAACATGGTCAATGATAAATCTGCCAAAGTCTTGCCAGAACTTCTTTGTATGTGAACAATGCCGACTTTCCTCCAAATAATGTCATTTTCAAATCAATTCCAATGAGACATAACAGCAGGAACAGATACAACCTCACCCTGAAACAAGGCATGCATGTGCCTGTTGTTATACTGAGAGTGACGTGACAGACACATTTTTCCCACTGGCCTGTCTGCTGGATTGGGAGGGAGACAGACAGGCGGAGGTCCACTTGTATATCAGTGATATCAAATACTATGGAAAAATCCTTCATCTTAACTGGAATATTGTATTTTGATTTTAAAAGATATATATATCTAAGAGAGTGATTGCCCCCATCCATTGCACAGCTGGCTCACCAACAGCATCTGTCTGTACCCATTTCTCAAAAAGCGTGATTTCTTTTTATTTGAAATTTCTCGCTGAATCCAAATGAAACACCTGTGGTGAGAAATTGCTTTTATAAGTCAGAGACCACGCTAAGGGGACATGCTGGTGGAGGAAGTTTGTCCACATTGTAGGCTAATTACAACTCAAAATAAAGTTACATTTATTTTGAAGTTAAGTTTAAGTTATTTTAAAGTTAAATAAAGTTGTTTTTAAGAAAATGCTCAACCCAACTTATTTCAAAAGGAGTATTTAGGGTAATGAAGTTCATAAAGCTGAGCCCACTAAATTCACAGTTATTTATGACATCACTTTTTTGATATGATGTGTGAGATCCTGTGAACTTCAAACCCGCCCGGCGCTGCCCGCCTGCGTCATCGAACACTCGACGCGGAAGACGGAAGTAAACAGAAGCCTGCGTCAATCAGCTGATTGGCTGGAAGTCAGCCAAACAAACATGACCGTTTCGTCACACTTCCGCATTTACGCTTTTTAATCCGCTTTAGCGACACCGAACCAAACATTAACCGACTCGTCCTCCGTGGTGTGAGCACAGATTGACCGGCAGTAAAGATCAAGGCTGTAAGGTAAAGACCTGCGAAGATGCTCCGACTGTGTGGTAAAAAATATGTGGTTTTAGTATTTCTGAAATGATTAGATATGGTTATTCACAAGTCAGTAGCTATACTGTAGCTTATAAAAGTCATTTTTGTTTTCTTAGTTGAAAGCAAATAAGTGTATTTTTGAAGTAAAAGATTTTTTGCAACTGTTAAAGTTACACCCATTTCTGTGGTTGAGGCAGTTGAGTAACAGTGATTTCTTAATATCATCTGCAGAAACATGTTCCGGCGTTCCTGGTCCTCTGCTGCCAGGCTGAGTGGCAAAACTGTGCTCATCACCGGTGCCAACACTGGGATTGGCAAAGAGACAGCCAAGGACCTTGCAGAGAGAGGTTGGTCTGACTGAAAGCTGAATTATGACTCGTGAAGTTGGAACCTCATATTCATCCTCACATCCACCGAAGATCTCAGAGTTTTTTTGCTTTGTCATGATGACTTGTGCTTGTTGAGCTTGTTGTAGTCTCCAAACTGGGTGGGGAATCATCAGCAGACGCGCCTTCGTTTTTGTACCCCGGCCACAGCCGTGTTTATTTTCTGTGCATCAGATAAAAGAATAAAAAGGTAGTTGGAGTTAAATGCAACTCTTCTGGGAACTCCAGCTGTCTCACACATTTTAATATTTGTTTGAAATGGAAATACAATGTTAAGTGTATTTTATCCCACTTTAGGCGGATTCTGTTTGATTTGTTTTGAAATAGATGTCAGAATTTCCCACAACACAAGACCTGTGACTACTTACAACACGGTCTAATATTGAGAAAAGTTTGATTTAAATAATAAGTTTTCTTCTTTTAAGCTAATAATATAATTTAATGCTAATGGGGGATACTTGACAGTTTTTGATATTCAGTGTCGCACATTTCTGTCTGCAATCATATGGTGTAAAAGTTTCACATCCACCTCTAAAGACAAGTTATAAAGTGTAAAGAAAATGCAGTTTGACCAGCTTTCACTTGTTTTGTAGCTTATTATCTATTAAGCTTGTCCAGAGGTGGTGAAAGTACACACGTTCTTTACTTAAGTAGAAGTACAGATACTTCACAGACTCTGTTGAGAGTAGAAAAACTGACTCAACTTCTTTGATCAAATAAAAGTGAAGTGCAGGTTCTATACTGTACTGGGAGTGTAAAAGTAAAAAGTGTCCCTTTGAATGATGTTTTCCAGCCATATCTGTGCAAAGCTAACTGAACCTCACATCATATATACAAAGACTATTAAACTCAAAGGTAGAATCAGTAGGATTAAGTACAGTAAATATTTGTATTTCGTTGCCTCCCATCTCTGAGCTTATCTGACTTTGGGTGTGCAGGTGAAAATTTCTTTATTCATTCTATTTTGATTTAATTTTATGAAGGACCTGTGGATTGTAGTGATGACACAGTTTACAGAGTTAATTCTGGAAGTTTTAAGAATATAAACCTTTTTCCTTTTTTTTTTTTTTTTTTAACATATCTGTGGCAACGTTATTTCAGTTTCGCTGCAGCTGTTTTACACTGCATGCTGACATCACAAAGAGGAGTTTAATTCTGCATTCTAAGTGTTGAAATCCAGCAAACTGGCCAAATAATATTTTTAGAAAATGGCCCCTTTTCATTTTGTTCGTATTTAATCTTGATTTCTATATTCTCTGTTTTGTAATCAACAAAAAAAAATATACACACATTTCATCAGAAGGGGGCGCTCTTCACCCATTTTTACACATACACAAGTGAATGTCTGAGTGCATAAACAAAACCAGCATGTTTACACACACATTGTTTATGATGATGTTCAGTATTTGACTGCTGAAATCTTTCTGCTTTAGGGGCAAGGATCATCATGGCGTGCCGCGACATGGAGAAAGCTCAGGTCGCTTTGAAAGAAGTCATCGAAACGTCTGGAAACAGCGACGTTGTCTGTATGAAACTTGACTTGTCGGACACCAAGTCGATCCGAGAGTTCGCTGAAGCCGTCAACAGAGGTGAACCAGGCTGTTCTTTAGAAAACTGAACACACGGAGGAAAACATAAAGCCACGCTGGTTTACTTCTTCATGTTGTTTTCTGCAGATGAGCCCAAACTCAACATCCTCATCAACAACGCTGGTGTGATGGTTTGTCCTTATGGAAAAACTGCAGATGGCTTTGAGATGCAGATTGGAGTCAATCACTTTGGTAAATAAAATTTTGACTTTTTTGAAGGATTTAAAGAATCCTAAGTAAAAAAAAATGCCTCTAGTGTTTTAAGTGCTGATTTGCTTTTACAAATTTCATTTTCAGCATCCAAATTTTTAATAACATGATGTCCTGTTCAAACACAATCTGTGTAAAATGTATTTAAATGAGCTTTTTAAAGATAAAGTTAAAGCAACTTTAATATCATTATGAACTGTCCAATGAAATTGTGAGGTTGGAGTGGAGGGTTAGTCCTGAGCCACTGCGACTGAGTACGCCGCCACATTGGGTTGTTCCGGGATGTTTGGCTCTTTTTATATCAGGGAAACTCCTGTTTTTTAAGATATCTTATCATGGTAGACTGCAGAAGTCAGTGAATCGCTTTCCAAGGTTTGTCCTCAGTGGACACACCCTTGCACTTGCCATGTTTACAGCTGGGAGGCATCAGGACATTTAAAACAATTCCCATACTTACATGCAATGTCCACTAGGGGCAGACTTTGGGGTTTTTCCCCCTGCAGAGGCAACTGTACTTTGGATTCGCTGTAACATTTTCATTGCGTTGCTTTATAAAACAAAACAACAGCACCACAAAGTACAGCCTCCAAAACTACCTTTAAATTGAAACAACCGTTGTCAGTTTGAAGAAAGACTGAACATCTGAACATTTGAAGAGGCACAAATAAGAAATTTACTTGTGTATATCAACAACATGTAGTGAATTAAGTGTAAAAGAATGTAATATAACTTGCTACAAGTGACAAAGTAAATCATATACATGTGTATACTGTAGTGTATTTGTCTTACCAAGAGATATTTTACTACTACATAATTGTCAGAAAAGTTAAAGGTAAAACTTTTAGAATTTTCTATTGATCAAAATGTCTAAGTCATTCAGTGTTGCAATTTAACCATAAACTACAGATGTAAAATCCTTTTTTTTTAAGTGTGGCCCATTAGAGCACACGTGGTCTTGATTCTTGATGTAACAGACCTTACCAGGTTATATAAATGATGAACATTCTGTGCATCGTTATTCATGCCCAGAAATACAACATGCTCTGTCTGATTTCTCAAAATGAATATTTAAATATGTACATCTTTACCTTTACCTCTTTACCTCCAGGCCACTTCCTGCTCACATACTTGTTGATCGACCTGATTAAGAAATCGGCGTCGGCCAGAATCATCACTGTGTCGTCCCTGGCTCACACCTGGGGCTCCATCAACCTGGAGGACATCCACAGTGAGAAGGGTTACGACAAAAACAGAGCTTATTCTCAGAGCAAACTGGCCAATGTCCTCTTCTCCCACTCGCTGGCTAAGAAACTTGAAGGTGTGCATTATGCAATTATCTCTGTCGTTTTAGGAGCATTTTGCACTCTAAATTTGATAAATGATGGATTGTCAAATACGGAAGTATGGAAGGTTAGTTTTCTGTAATTCCTTTACTTCAGTAATCAGGTATTGATTCGTCTTACAGGCACAGGTGTGACGACATACTCCCTCCACCCTGGAGTCGTCCAGACAGATTTGTGGCGCCACCTGAATGGCCCTCAGCGGTGTTTGGTAAGAATGGCACGTCCTTTCACCAAAAATGTCGTCGAGGGAGCTCAAACAACCCTTTTCTGCGCAGTGGAGCCATCGCTGGAGAACGTAACTGGCGGATACTACAGGTACACAAACCCAAAATTTCTTAAACATTCAGATGTTGATCATTTGGCAAACCTTTGCTGTGTTTCTGACAGCAAGTTTGGACTAGTGATGTGTGATACAACTGATTTTCATTACGATCCGACACCAAGGAAAATTAAGGGTGATATTGCCAATACTGATATGATATTGATTTTTGGTTTAGGAAGGAAAAATTAAAAGCCATATTGATAACCATTTATAACCATCGTTCATTCATTATTTGTTTTGCTGGCATATTTGTATCGAGGACTGACACTGCCAAAATCATAAATAAACTAATGGCTTAATAAATAAATTAATATGGCAAAAATACCACCGCTCTGTTAATTTCCCCATTTCATTATCTGCTTTATTCATTAGGTTAAATTTGTTTGCTTATTTATTTGTGTATTATTGTCCCCATTGCATATTAATTCCCCTATTTATTTAATTTCCCATTTTGTTTTTCCAATTGACATATTGATGTATTCATTTTCAAATTTATTTATTTGTGTAATTATTTATGTATTTGTTTTTGTATTATTTTTCCCAAATTGAATCCAACTTCATTGAGGAGAATCAGACAGAGCTGTATAAAACAGATGATCTCTCTCTATTTTAAGTTGCTTTCTTCATGTTTCTGCGTACAGCGATGCTGCTCTTTCCAAATGCTCCGCTAAGGGGAGAGATGACGAGCTGGCGCAGAAGTTGTGGGATCTCACCTGCAAGCAGCTGTCGATAACGTGGGACTGAGGCGACTTGGATTCAAAATAAACTTCTTCTTTTGGCAGCACGTTGTCCCTTTACTGATCAGTGCAATAACCTGTGTCTCATTTTACAATAATACTAAGAAATAATGTGCAAATAATGAGTTTTGTAACATTTGCGTATTTTTCCATCATCTTTGTATTTGTTAATAACATAATATTGTTATTTAATAACAATATTAATTAATATTTTTAATTTTATACAAAAATTATCACAATTTTAAATACTTTGCTAATTTCTTTAGAGCTTTGCAGTGGGTATTTAGATTAAAAAAATATATATAATTAAAAGTAAAAATATTTCAGGGGAAAACTACGGACTTGTGCTGACTGCATACTGCTAATGTTTTCTGTACCTGTATTTTCTGATATTAAACGCAGAGAATCACTCCGTTCTTCTGTTTCTGTCGCTGCTTGCACACACATTGAATGCAAAGATTTTCTCTTAGGAAACACATTTTTGACCAACTACACATTTATTCACACTGGAAGAAGTGAACAGCAAACACTTCAACATGACACAAAGCAGGGCTAGCTCAATCCTTTATGGGGCCCCACACGTCTGCCGATATGACTGATTATTGTCTATTGGTCATTCACACACTTGCTATAAATGTATGATTGTATTTTATTAGCTATTATTACAAATGCACTTGTTAAACTAGCAGTGAGCACATAGTGTTGTAGCTGGACTTTCATCCACAGTGGGACTCTGATTAAGGAGTGGACATGAAAGCAGATTGTAGCTGTGCAAACTTAGAGAGCAAGCAATCTCTGTTTGGAATTACTATTTGGAAAAGTCAGCAGCTTCCCCTAATTCTGTGCCGCTGTAAGTGTGTTGCTTACATCGCATCAACATCAGCCCGGCATGCTTACACACCTCTGTGGGTTTCAGTCTTTAAAAGTGGCAAATTCAGTTACAAGAGTGGTCTGGTGAAGATTTTCACTTTAATACTAAACGTAATACAGTACAAAGTGCCATACAGAATGCGGTGTAGGCCTTTTGCATGATAACATTATTAACATAATAAATCGGCAAACAAGAAAATAAATATAATGAGATGCTCTTGGGAGCCCTCTGCTGGTCACGGAGCACTAAGGAGGCACTTAGTTAGCTTGTGCTTTGGGCCGACTGGCACAAAGTCATAAAGAGAGTCTGTTTTATTCACAGTTCACTCTGGCTCTGCATCAAGTTTAAGGTTCAAGTCCTCTGTCTCATATCAGAGGTCAAGAGATGCAATAAATCTGTTTATTAGAAGGTTATTAAGGAAATCACCACCTCATCTTGTCTGCATGTAGAAGTGCCCTTGGGCAAGATAATAAATACCAATTTAATTGTTTATTACTTCTTATTATAAGGAAGCAACAGGATCAGTAGTCTCCATACTAATGTTTGACCGGGTGAATGCTGACTTTGAGTGGTTGCCAAGACTAGAAAAATGCTTAATAAATTGAGTCCATTTACGATTTTTTTATGTCCTAGCTAAAAAAGTTATGTAGCAGCTATTTTAGAGCCTGCAATGAAAAATTCTTTTAAGACAGTTCATGTTAATAGAAGACTGAATTTCACTGTGTCCAAACTTGGGGTCTGAAACCCACCAAAGGTTTGTACATTATTTGAAGTTATTTGAATAACTGATTAATTAATTGATAGAAATGAATCGTGAAATATTTTCATAATCGAGTAATCATTGGAGTCATTTTTTTAAATAAGAAAGAAAGAATAACTTGTTTAGCTTCTTAAATGTGAGAATTTGCTGCATTTCTGAGTCATTTTTGACAAGAAATGAGGAGTCTTTGCGTTTTGGGTTATTTGGGCAAAAGCAAATTAAAGATGTGACATTGGGCTCTTGGAAATTGAAATAAGTATCCCTTCTCACACTTAATTGACATTTCTTGATTAATCAGGAAAATACTCGATAATGAAAATAACTTTTAGTTGCAACTCTACTACTGTTACTTCTGCTGTTTTTGCTTTAATGGTACAGCTACATTATTGTGTATGTTGCATTTTACTGATGTAGATGTTGAGCTCATTTTAACTGCTTTGTTGGGTAGTTCAATCTACAGCAATACAGTATAAGATCACCATATGCATGCATCACATGTATCTCTATAAAGTTATTAAAACAGCCTGTTTTCAGCTTGGATTTGCAGCTTATCCAAGAGGGTTTTTAAATATTTAGGGTTAGCTTAAGATGAAGAATAATTTCAAATGCAAAATCACAGCATTTAAAGATATATAGATTTCGATGGACAGGAAGGGTATGAACATTTTTATTCTAAAGAAATAAGTAACTGAAGATATGAGACAAATGTAGTGGATTAAAACAACAATACTTCCTTCTGAGATGCATTGTAGCATAAGAACAAGTTGCAGAAAATGGAAACACTCATAAAATACAAGTGCCTCAGTTTTGAATTAAATTGCAAATGAAGGGGATACGTGATCACACCAAATATTTAAATTAGTGTGGGAATTTTAGTGTCACATAAAGATGCTGCAAATATAGAATTTAAATCTTTTTTTAATTTATTGTCCCTTTGATTCATTCTGTTCAAGAAACTACTCAGCCATTTCCAGGCAGTTAGGATTAATGTTTTTGGCACATGTCTGGCAAAAAAAAAAAAA
>JAQLOL010000013.1:5086668-5096719 GCA_029783665.1 Naso thynnoides
CTGTTATGAACTCATTCAGTCGTTTCTAATTACCTATCTCTTCTCCATCTCTTCTCCACCCTTCCTTTTCTGTCTCTCTCATCTTTTCACCCAAAACAAAAGGCTGGTGGAGTTTGCGGATGGTGTGACCTGAAGTTCCTCTCAGCCTGTTAGTAGCCAGAGGGGACAGGTGCATGCTGGTCTGCTCAGCAGCGTGAGGTGGAAAAAGGTGGGTGTATTCATCTCTTTCCACCTCCCGAGGCTTGCAAATGTCACTTCTGCTTTCCTTGGCGACAGCTAGAGACGTGAACGCTGGGTTTCTGCATATCCTGAAAGGAAAAAGTACACTGAGAGAAAAGGTACAGGATGTTCTAAAATTATAGATGTTTCATTTTTGCACACCTCCTTTGCTGGTCAGCATGTCCCTAAAAAAAGGCATTAAAATGCAGCCTCCACCTGCTAATACTCCAGAGTGGCAGCTGTGAATTAGGTGCTAATGACTCGGGGTGATGGAGCTCAGAGCTGAAGATGGAGATAGGATGTGGGCTTAATCGAGCCTGAAGCATTCTCTCCTCCCCCGGCCTTTTGACTCACACTGGTGTGGGGCCAGCTGGGACTCCATTTTGTGCCTTTCCTGGTTCAAGGTGTCGCGCCACTGCGGGGGCTTCAAGTGCCTGATGGGTACAAAATCAACCCCCTCCTCCCTGTCCAGCCTTGATCCTGACCTTGACAAAAAGAGCATCTGGATGTTCTCACAGAGAGAAGCTTGTAATAACCACCAATCACCCTCTTAATGGTGCAAGTAAAATGTGTTTGAACTGATGAGTGAGATCAAATGGGCTGAGGTTATGTTTTGTTGTTATACTGGCAGCATGAGCCCGACCTGCTGAGTAATACATGTCTCAGACATATTATATAAAGGATTACAAGGCTTGTAATGGAGCAAAAGAGATCTGACCTGAGAAATGATTTTAGGCTGTCTGGGGAAAATAGTTCCTTTTTTGGAAAACACTGACACTGAACGTCACTTTTTCACAATACAGTGATTATTGCAAAAAATATTTAGAAACAGTTTGTGTTGGCATCCTCTTGGGCTTCTTGTTTGTCCAGCAGATTAGTAGTGTGGGGCAAGATGTGGCATTCAAAAGGAGTATTTACAAATTAAACATGCAGCAAGATCTGGGGAGCACAATGGTGGAGTGGTTAGCACTGTTCCCACACTACAAGAAGGTTATAGGTTAAAGCCCAGTGGCTGGTGGGACCTTTCTTTTTAGAGTTTGCATTTCCCTGTCTGTCTTTGTCAGTGTCCTCTGGGTGGTCCTCTCAAAGACATGTAGGTTAGACGAGGCAAATTCATTTATATTCACAAGATTACAAAAATGTAGTTCAAATAGGACATTAAGAAAACAGAATCACATTGCAAAGACAACACAACAAAGAAGTATTTTGGCCCAAGATTACCAAGATTATTTAGTCTTTACAAATATGCAAAAGAATTTTATAATCTGTCCTTTGGGGCGCCCTGGTAGCTCAGTCAGTGGAGCGGGAGCCCCATGTACAGAGACTGTGTCCTCATTGCAGGTACCATGGGTTCAATTCCACCCTGTGGGTCTTTCCTGCATGTCCCCCAAGTCCCCCCAACCATCATCACTACCACTATTTCCTGTCCAAACCTTCAGCTGTTCTAAAAGCTGTTCTATCAAAATAAAAAAAATAAAAATAAAAATCAGCATTTTAAGGGAGGTCAGTTAGCAACTCTATACTGCTCATAGGTGTGACTGTAAAGGGAAATGGTTGTTTGTCTATTTGAACAGTACTGTGATGAACTGGGAACCCTGCAAAGACGGTTAGGCTATAGATAATGGATGCAAGCTGCAAGCAGCAGCCTATGTAAGCAAGTATGAATCCACTTGCCTATTTTTGTGGTATTTTAATCAGTTTTTGTTTTAAGGACAAATAAAGTGCAGTCTTGTTTTGAAGAAAGAAGTAACATTTTAGGAAATGTCACTGGAACAAATGCCAGCCTTCAGCTCTGTCCCCCTAATGTTAGCCTACTCTTTTTGCCAAGCTAAGCCGGAGCCAAGGGGCTGTTAGCTTAGCTTGGCTCTGTTTGTAAAGTAACAAAATCCTTACAATTGTTTGTTTTCTGTATGAATTTTAAGAAAAAGCAGGTTATGGTGTTATAGTAAGTCAACTTAAAGGTTCCAGGTGGACTTAACTTATCTTTAGACATAGCCAGGCTAGCTGTTTCCCACTGTGCTAAGCTACGCTAACTTGCTGCTTCTCTTCCTTCATATTTACCAAACAAACATGGCAGTGGTACCAGTCTTTTCATCTAGCTCTCTTAAAGAATGAAGTGTATATTCAAAATGCTCTTTTAACAATTTCTAGTTTTAAGAACAAATTAAATACAGTCTGGTTTTTAAGATTAGGAGCCTTGCCCTCCCGGCTGGAGATCCAAGTAACCCCAACTATTTATTTGTTTTATATCATTAGAAGGTCTGGTGTTTTTTTAACAGCAGTCATGACAGGATCATGACCTTTAAATCCAATGATGCATTCCCCTGAGCAAAAATGACATCTTAACAACACACCAGCAGTCACCAGAGTTACTCATATTCTGCCCTACATTTAGAAGCACGCACTTAAACACCTACAGAACAGGACAGACAGTCTCGAACAGATCTGAATTCCTAAAAATGAACTGACAGTGGTGTGGATGTGAGTCTGAGCCTCTTCACCTTTCGTTTGCCCTTGGTGTTCTTGCTAATGAAAATCTTAAAATAACCTCCTCGCTGCCAAAAAGTGGGTCAGAGCATCAGCGCAAAGCCAATTCAATAGAAAAGCATCAAGTAGTGCATTATGGGTATTTCCCCCTGTGGTAGAATTGAGGTGGGGGGAGTCTGCATACTGGTTGATGCCTATTCTTGTCCTGCAGTGGCGTCAGATGGCTGGTGGAGCAGTTAGCAACACGATCGTAGTTTGTTCCTCAGCTGTTTCCCGAGAGTGAAAACACACATGGACGCTAGTTTTTGTTCTCAAAGCGAGTGTCACATCCTTATGTTTATTTACAGCCAGACAATACTGGAGGATGACAGCATGGTTGTGTCGCACACCATCAAGCTGCTGGTGGTGAGAGGCACTAGAGGACAGTGTTGTATCCAGTTCTCTCCTGTCATGTCCTATTGTTTGAGGCCAGACACATCATGCAGTCACTCCTCAGTGCACAGTTTGCCCCTCTGCAGCATATTAGATTCTGTTTGATGGGTTAACAGTTATAAGCTTCCACTACAATGCAGGATGGGTCTTGTTAAAGTGATTTTGTCACAAGAATCAGTATATAGCATGAAGTCTAGTTGCCGTTGTCAGTGTGTTCAACAAATATTAAAAATTGACTCACCAAGGTTATATGCCTCTGTGACGAAGGGGACATGTATAAAATTTTCCTCACATTCACCTGAATTGAAAAGCTACAAGCTAAAATATAATGCGCTTAAAATTGAAAGTTTCAAACACACCATGATATTTATACAATGAATAACCTACAGGTCAAGTTGGTTGCATACTGTTTGTTACGAAGTTTTTGCATAATTGTCAGTTTTAAACGAAAATAGATCCAGTCTTTCTGTCAGAGGTCTTTTGAGATCAATGTGCACTCGCTGTTCTCTGTTATTTGCTGACATAAATAAACTCAGGAGTTCCTGGGTGAATTTATGTGCTTTGCACATCTTTGAGCATCACAACACAAACGATCACAGCTGAAGCTGATTTTGAGAGTGATTATGAGGAACTAGTTAGCTCGTTAGCTTACCTGTACAGGTGGATCAGTGCAATTGGGGAGGACCGAGGAACAGCAGTTTTCTTGAGTAATGGACTCTTTCCTACCGCAACAGTCACTGTCAAGAAAATGATCGCTGCAAACATGTAACGGCAAGTTGTTTTGCTGCAGCAAAGTCCACGGTGTATCGATGTCTGGCTATCTGATGGCCAACAACTACAGTCTGCATTGCTGCGGAGCTCCAACTGGCAAACCATGGTAACTTATTACTATTGGTCACATTGTTTAAATAAATATTACATCCCACGACCGTGCATTTTGAAAAACAACAACAACAGCAACTGCTAAGTTTTAATCTTCACTTACTACTGAAGTTCCCCCTAACGTTACCAACACTAGTCTTGCTGAAGCCCTGATTGTGTACGTTAAGTACCATGTGAACATGCACACTACAGGACAAAGCTTATACAAGCACTTTTCTGGGAAAAAAATGACCATTCCAAAGGAAAAATACAAATAATAAAACCTGGTACTGAATAGGTTCATCATATTCTATTTCACGATATTTGTTAGCACAATTCAAGTGAATGGGGAGGAAAATTTCAAACACGTCCCCTTCGTCACAGAGGCATGTAACCGTGGTGAGTCAGTTTTAATATTTACTGAACACACTGACAACTAGACTGTATGCCATATGTTAAATCTTGTGACAAAATCACTTTAAGGTTCTTTTATACACCTATTAACCCAAAGACATGGATCGGAAAACATAGACACATGCTTAAATAAAGCTTCTCTGACAAAGGTGACATGTTTGCCATGTCAGGTTTTCCTTCCTGCCGCTCATTAAACCCTCCAAGCTGTCCACGCTGACAAATAAATCCAGCCAATGATATAGCAGTCATTAATGAGACTTCTCTTGGTAATTATAAAAAAAGAGGGAATAAAAAGCAGTGATGCTAATCTGAAACCTCAGAACCACTCTACAATGACAGCCTTCCTGCCAGCGCTGCTCGATCAACATGTCTTGAGGTATTGCTGCCGCGCTCTCCATCTGGCTGCCACTGATAAGAACTTACTGGGGGCAGCTGGATAATAGTCTAGCAAGCTTAAAAGCAGGGAGGGGTGGGGTGGGAATAATGTATTCTGGGGAAATCCAGCAAACAGGACCCTACCAACCAAACCTCATCCCCCTCCCTATGAGCACATTTTTGGCAAAGACGGCCCCTTCGATACAGCCAGCGGGGGTGGAGCGGACGTCATTCTGCCACTGTCATGATTTGCCTTGAGTTTGATTTTAGTCAAGGAGAAACAAGATGGCTCCACTCAGTCACTGCACGGTTACGGTATAAAAGTGAGTCTAAGCTGTATGGTTAAGCTTTTAAACTAAAGCTGACACATTTCTCTGCACAGCACCAGCATGGCCCTCGCCTCTGTGCACTGGGGGAAATATTTAAAAGTGGTATGGCCTCTGTTTTCAGGTCAGGGGACTGACTGTTTTTTGCTTTGTACCCCCCAGGTTTTTAGTGACAGTGGCGCCCCATTGGAGATGACAGAGCAGAAAACAATAAATGGTTGTGTGCTCTAGGCTTGAAAAGGTTGTTTATCTGTCCAGCTGTATGTTGTATATTCATTGTTTTCCGACACAAGACAAAAGATGACCAGTAAAGAAAATTAAATATAATATTTAACTGCTTAACAGCATCCATCTATTTTCCTTTCCTCCCCAGAAACTAGAATCATGTGACGGCTACGTCCATGAATGCATCATCTGAGCCCAGAGGAGATGATGCCATGTGACGTAGAAGAGTACGCAAGATGACAGCGTGAAGGAACCCCAACCCCACCCTCAGATCCTGTTGGTTATTCATCCAGTGACGCAGGACGGACCAGACATCTTTGGTACAAAAAAGGAAAAAAACATTTGAAGGGGACTGGATGCAGGCAGACGCTCAAGTCTGACAATATGTTTCCAAATATTTGCTGATAAGCAGGGACAATTCGTATGTTGTCTGTCACATTTCAGGGCAGCCAAACATGAAAGTATGTATCGAGGCATATCATTGCCCAGTGTGTTTCAGCATGAGATGGTTCAGCTACAATTGTCTCGCAGAGTTAATAGGAAAAAGAGTGAAAATGAAAGGGGAAAAAAGTGAAGTGGTGGAGTAAAATGACTAAAATGCCATTGGCCATTAACCAACAATCAAAGCTGTCATATTATCTGAAAACACAGACAGATGGGAGGTTTGGCCGAAGGGGAAATGCTTTGACTGTCTGCTACGATAATAGTCCTGTATTGCCCACTAGAAGTAAGAGCCTGGTGAGACAGATATCCTCTAGAATATGATGGTGGTTGCATGCCACACATTGTCTCTGCAAAATGATGTGATGGCCCACGTCTCATCTGGTTGCATTTTTTCTTTTCTTTTTTCAATTTGGAAGGAAGGATTCTGTTGGATTAGGGGAAGCTGGGCTTTTCTGTATTCTCATCTGCTTGACCTCTATTATGATAACAGATGTTAATTACACTGTGGTAGGTTTCCCATGTCTCTCACACATTGCAGGTTCCTCCTGCACCTCCTCTTCCTTTTAACGACTAAAAAAAAAAAAACACATTAAGATTTCCATTATTTTTTATTTTTTTAGTGGGCAAAATGCTTGTTTTTTGTGCAATCAGGCTGATTTTTGAGATGTGTTTATATTTGCTTATGGTTGTAAATCTCAGCTGAGCCTTGCAGTGCTGCTCAACATTGAAAAATCATGTCTGCAGCCGTATGGAGCAAAAGCTGATTCAGTTTAATAAGTGTGTTCAATATGCTTGCTCCGTGAGGGTATTCCAGCTCTGCAACATAAGCTGAGGAAGGGAAACCTCGAAGTAAAGCTCATGGAGATGCAACAAAATTTAAACCTGTTAAATCTGTCACCGAGCCAGCAGCAACTTGTCTGCCAGCAGAAGAAAAACTGAGTAGCTGCCAGTACCTGATGTGAGTCGTTACCTGAAAATGTCCGCTGTCTTGGACAGCCGGCTATGGCTACACCACATGGACAAACCACGTGTCAGAATCTGGGTTTGATATTCTAAATCAGATATAATGTTTTAAAACTACATAATAACTGCACTGTGCTAGTGCCAGCCACCTCTGGTGCTAGCGACGGCCTGTGTTATAATTTCAACCTGTGGTGGCTAGTTAGCCACCACCAAGCAAAGACGCAAGCATGACGTTAGCCACTAACACTACATCAGCTAATGTAACTGGCAAGTAAATTACTAATCAACAGTTTATTTCCAGTTTACAACAAACCACCCCTTTGACGCTATCTCAACTTGTAATCCTAACATAAACATAAAGTTGGGAATAGTAGAAAATTAATCAGTAACATTTAACTTTAGCATTTAATAACCACATGTGATTTGTCCAAGTGGTATAGCTGTAGCAAGCTGTCCAAGATGGCAAACATCTTCATGCATGCGTGACTCAGATCGACGTGGAACTCACATGGTGTACTATCAGTAGCATCAAATGCAATAGCCAAAAAATAAGAAATACAAAACTTATTAACAGAAAATCCGATGAAAACATGATGTTGGATTCAAATCACAACAGAAAAAACCCTGACTGCGTGTTAGTCTAATTGCCAAAATGGACCTTAAATGACCTAATAAATAAATAAAACTGTGGCAAACACACCTGTTAGATAAGACATTACTTCTAAAACACATGAAGGAGCCTGAGCAAAGTCACAAAATTGGCAACAGCTTTGAGGACCTAAACCTAAATATGTTGCCCACCTCCTATAAAAAACACCATATGAATGTGATGGTGGACATGATGTTGTGCTTTCTTTTGGCTGTTTCTCCCACCTTTCGTAAAACCCTGAAAACAACAAACATGTTTGGTTTGGACACTGTCACCCTCAATAAGTCAACTAAACTTCAAGCAGGACTTCCAGGGATGCAAAAATAAAAACACACAGCCATACTGACATATGTACTCATAGACTCTAGCAGATAAGTGTAGGCTATACTGAAAAACAACAAAGTGCATTTGCATCAGGAAGTTACACAAGTCTCCATTGGGGAAGAGGACAAACAGTTTTCGATGATGAGTCACTGTTGGGACGAGTCAGCATCATTTCATGAACCCTGCTGAGTGTACTTATGTGGGAATGGGCAGAAACAATCAAAAGCAGTTTGTTGTTCACATTGTGGTTATGTTTAATGCACAGTGTTTTTTTTTTCTTTGGCACTTTGGGCAACAATTCCAGTCTGTCCATCACTGCAATCCTGACTGAAAAAAAAATATTAACAACTCTTGGTTGTAATACCACGAAAATCTTCATGGTTCAAGGTTCATGATTCCCAGATGATATATCCCAGTGGTTTTGGTGATCTTGTGACTTTTTCTTTAGTGCCACCATGCGACTGGCAATTTTCAATGGTTTGTCTTGAAATTTGCTCTTAACATTCATGTCCACCAAAGAATAAAACATAATATCTTAAGCAGTCATTTAAAGGTGCTATGTAACATTTTAGCACCAATTAAAGTTGGCTAAAATTCGTCACTTTAGCTCTCAAAATTTTTAATTTGTATTAGTACTTTGTTTCACAACTAAATAGCTGCAAAATGGGTTAAGCAAGACTTCAAGTTAAGGGCAAATTAGCAAATACCAGCATGCTAACAATCTAAATGAAGACATTGAGCACAGGGTACATACCTTAGAAATATCAGCAGGTTAGCATTTAGTTAAAATCACTGCTGTGCCTTGCAGGTTTTTCTCCCTTCATGAAAAACATGAAAATAACCAGGTCTTTATATTAATTAAAAAACCAATTGAAATAAAACTGCATTTAAATTTCCTCAAATAAAACCATGCTACTCTGAGCAAAAGGTGCAGTCAACAAAAGTCTCAAAGAGGCCCTGTGTTAAAATCTGCAATTACTTACATTTAAATGAGAATTCAATTTTTGTAGCAAAGGATGCTATAAATAGACTGTTTTTCACACGACTCACTTCCTGCAACCTGCAACAAATTAATTAACATCACATGGCTTGTAAGCCTTTCCTCTGTTTCCACATTCAGATTAGCAAAGTGTTGAGTTGTTTTCCTCACGGTTGCATTAAATTTGACAAATTTATGCAAAAATGTCTTCCTTTTCCCATTTCACCTCAAGGCACTTTTGTCTTTACAGGGCTTAAATAATCAGCGCACAAGGTGAAATGCTCTGGACTGCATTGTCCTCTGCATAAACGAGAGAGAAAAGGAAAATGGATGAGAATACAAATCCCTCAGCCTCCCTGAGTGCTAGTGTAAACCCTGCAATGAGCAGAGTTGTCGGGTCAACTGAAAGAATGAAAGCTTTGTGCATATATATGACCGCATCAATGATATCCTAATGATCTTTCTATTAACTGCACAATCCCAGTACTCATTTATGTGGCTCATGATATGCTACACCACAGCTGGGGAAGTCACGGCCCGGTGGTTTGCCACAATGGCAGCCAGTCATTGACAGCAGCCACAGACCTGTAAGGCATTCACACCATGTGCCTACAGCCACAATAGCCTCATCAGTAGCCTTATTCAATCAACCTTCACAGACGGAGTCGACTCGGATGCTGCAGACCCAGCCAGCCGTCTGCTGATCTGCATCATACAAGAGTCCACAATCAGAGTGTACCTCTTTAAATCTCCTTGAAGTGATCTCTGATTTTGCCTGATTGTGTCCGACACTGTGCCATTATTCCACTCAGCGCTTTCGAGTATGACCATGTGATTAGTACGGGTGTAGAAGAGACACGGCATGCTGTTACACTGTTTGCATGAATTGTTTTAGCAGCAGTGCACAAAAAAGGCAGGCAAGGAAAAGCATTTCAGTCAAGGGTTTGTAGGTCAGTCTGAATACGTGCGATATTTACATGCAAACCTCAAATTAAAGATTACAGGGAAGCACCATTTTAACCTCGGTGAAGTCATTCATCCCAGGATTAACCTTGTAATGGTGCAGGAAAATGCAGGGTCCAGTTGGTGAGAGGGTTGATGATGTCAAAAGCAATATGAGGCTGATATAGATTCTCGCATGTGAATACACACAAAGAGGGAGAGACTGTGTGAATCAATACCCTTATCAATCAATTAATCAACCCTCATTAACTGTGCTTGTCCTTCAAACCAGTGTGTCACCACTGCAGCAACGCTGCTGTTTGAGGTTGTGCAAATGTTTGTAGCCTTTTGAAGCAACACACAATCTGTCTGAGGGGCTGAAAGAAGATGCTTATCAGATCAAAATACGTT
>JAQLOL010000013.1:5105951-5118079 GCA_029783665.1 Naso thynnoides
TTTTTTTTTTTTTTTACACATTGACAAGATTTACAGATTACAGAACATAACTGGGAAGGAGGCCGGACATTTTTGAGCAGTGACCAGTTTGTTTGTTGACATCTCAGTCATACATGTAGGCTAAATGATCTCATATTGTGGTGTCATTGTGTCCTGCGTAGACTGATGCACCTTCTCTCTTGTGTATTTTGCAGGTACAGTGATGTGTGTGGCTGTTTTAGCTAATATAATGAGCAACCATCATGCTAATATGAGTCTCATTAGTCTTTCGTAAGATTGCTACTACTCTCATTATTGACAAAATGATTATCTACAGATCATTAGTCTGTGAGGACCATCATTTCCATTAGACTTACTACACATGATACAACTACATTGAAAAGGCCTCTCATATTCTATTCTATACGCTTGGTTTCAGGAAGCCTATTAGGAAAAATACTTGTGGTTTCTGTTATTATATTGCTCTTGGTGTAAAGCACAATATTACAGGGAAATATTTTGCCACAGCCGCTGTACATACAACAGAGCTGTGGGTCTGGATCCCACAAAGGAGTCCAGATCAAGAGAGTTTTGAGAGATCTTGATAGAGAATCAAAACAATTTTTATTTACACAATTTCTTTAATTCATTTAATACGTTCTTCTTTCCTGTTTTTGTTCTTTTGGATAGATTTAGCCTTTCTGGTGTCTCGTAATCACTCCAACAGAACAATTTTGTTTGCACTGCTTACGATTCGGACAGATGAAACCTATGACGAGCGATCATATGTGGATGTTTCATTTTAAGAGAACACAAAGCGAAGAGTTTAGGAATCATTGCACCAATGTTCTGTAAATACCACCACTGCATATGTGTCCATTATGTCATAGTATATTTGTTTGACCTTTAAATAAAAGGTTCAGTTAGTTTACACGGTGAAAGTTTCCGCATCAAACGAAACACTTTTGTCGTGGTTCGGCCTTCCTGTTACATGACAACGGCATGCTGGCGCCCCTGAAAACCAGGTTCCGGGGTGCAGTCTTTTGAACCAATAACCTTCTTTCTGGCTGCGTAAACTGGCCTGTGACAGCGATGACTGCACTAATGCTAATGCTAGCACAAGTCAGTGCGTTCTGCAGTAGCTACTACCAAACTCAGATTAAACACTCTACAGCTAAATTTCCTTAATTTGTGGCTTCTTAGGGCTTTTGAAGCAACAGGAAGTAAACATCTTTAAGCAGCTCTGATGGTATGTCATTATAAAGTTAAACCGCTGGCATGCAAACTGCAGCACTTTCGGTTGTTCATGTAAACGTAGATTTAAGACTTCTCCATTTTTAGAAGGTATTTCTATTCTTTTTTCGTCTAAACGTGGCCTAAGTGAACATGTGGGAATCTAGACAAACTCTATTATTCTGCTTTATTTTGTCACATATGAAACTTTAATGAAAAGGGTTCATAAGTCTAAAGAGCTTGTGTCATTGCAGGATGTGATACAACTGAACAGGACAGTTTCATTGGTGAACATAGATTCGTACGTCTTTAACATTAAATACTCATCAGTCTAAATACACCGCATGGTTTCCAAGAGCTAAACTGAAACTATTTCTTTAATCTAGAAAGCTGTAATCACCACAACAATGTTGCCAGTCTTATTATTTTTAAATCTTCTGGCTTTAAGTCAAATGTAAACAATCAACAAAACTTGACTTTGTGTGTCCTTGCTTTTCAGGATATTGACGAGGAGATCGAAGCTGAGTACAACATCCTCAAAGCTCTGTCAGACCACGCCAATGTTGTCAAATTTTATGGGATGTACTACAAGAAGGATGCGAAATGTGGAGATCAACTGTGGCTCGTGCTGGAGGTAGGAACACTTTTTATATTTGCATAGAAAAGTCGCTGTGTGTTGCCACAACCTATAAATTTGACTGAGATGTTAACTAGCGCTGTCTGTCTGCACTGTGGCTGTCTGACTGTGCAGACAAAGATCATATACTGTCCGTGCAGATTAAAAGTCTGAATGCACTTCACACAGCACGTCTCACCAGGCATATGCAGCGGTGACCAAATCTGGCCAGGGATTACGCAACAGTTTAAGCCACCACAGGCAGACTGAGTTTTACCTATAGGCCACCTGGGGGATTTGGTCACAGGCCAACAACATGGGTGTGTTAAGGGTTGAAGTTAGCTCGCGTGACATGGGCACCCTGCTGAGCAGCACAGCAGGGATTTCTGTTTGTGGGGGCTGTCTCTGTGCATTAGTTTGTTCACCTGGCAGGCTCAAGCACATGTGCAAAAATTTCTCTCAAAGCCTATTCCCGTTGTTTGGATTTTAGGCAAGATGCACTAAAATGGTGCAAAGGATAGAATATATTTTTCAAAATTGTTGGTGCACTTGAATTTCTATATAAGTGACAATGCTAAATTGGCAACTAATTACAAAAATGGCCTAATTCCAGACAAACACAAAACTGCATTTGACCTTGAGAGTGTTCTCTCGCACGTGCGATATGGCTGAGTGCAGGTATGAATTTGTGGTATTTTATGAAACAAGTTCAAGGGGACCTTGCTGCCGCAGCTGCATTCTGTAGATCTAAAAAAGCCTCCAGCTCCACAGTTCTCTGTGTTTCATATTTCATCGGCTGCTGTAGCCCTTTTCAAATGTCAAACTCCAAACAAATATGTAATGGAGGTCAACCTTAGAGGGGGAAAAGTGTTCTTGAGGTCCAACACGATGATTTTCTTTCTTTCTTTTTTTTTAACTTTTGACTTTCTGACCATGTAATTTATGTTCCTGCATTGATAGTGAGCAGTACAAGCGTGTCATACATGGTCAGCAGAGTTGAAGAGGATTGATAAGAAAGAATTGGAGCACGGTGTCCGAACAGTTATGATCACATGGACTCTAAAATGTAATGTGGCATACTTGCATTCTATCATCATGATTTTTTGTAATCTGTCATTTGGCTGTGGGGATTTCAAAGATGGCCGGTGGTTTGCTCCAAGAATTGAGTCCACACTGAAATATGTCAGCATCCAATAACACAATAGCCATTTTCATTTAACAGTGTTGTAGATTAAAATGTATAAGATTTGTTGCAGAAATCCACATTTTATACAGTATACAGTGAGAACTGTGGTGAGCTATTTTTTTTATTCCAGCCTCATCATCAAGACAAACTTAACTACTTAAACCATTTACATTTAACTGCTTTGATTTAAGACCATTTAATATCTGCCATCAGCATCTTAGTCATTTTGAGCATGTTAACACTCTGATTTTAGTATTTACTACTGTAGCTCAAAACACTGCTTTATCCAAGTATTGAACTGCTTGTGCTTTGGTTATTTGAAGCATTCCATTATTTAGAAATTAAACAACAGAAATTGCATCAGCTGATTTTGAAGGTAATTCAACAGAATATCCACTCAAGCATCGACGAAAAACATAAAAGAGATAATATAATGAAGGACACACGAAGGGGAGATTTTCATTTGTGTCTCGTTATTTATCTATTATATTTCATTATGGGGCATTTTTAACCTGCAGGATGTGCATGCATGCATTTGTTTTAATCTCAACAAATACATTTTTTCCTGAGTACACCTCAAAAAGAAATGCTCATCTCCACCAACCAACATTTAGTGTAGTGCTGTTCCTTTTTCCATTATCAGATTCAGCAGGGCCAGAACACGGTGTCCATATTTCTGTAATTCAAGCTCGATAGGCTTTGCATTGACAGCAGCAGTGTGATGCTGACCCAGTAGATAGTTTTCACCTCTCCAGCTTGTGTTTCTTTCACTTTTCATCGCCGTCCTTCCTCCTTACCTCTGTAGAGGACCCTGCAATTACTTTGCTCGGATATCAAGTACAGTCTAAGAAGCTGAATAATCAGACCACACACTGCTTTGAAGGAAAACAAAGACCTGTATCAGATGAGATGGATTGTTCGTTTTAAATAATGTTAGTTGTTATCTGTCAGGACTTACTGAGTAAAAGCACAAATCTGCTGTTACAGAGAGTTTACTCAGCTTTGCCACTGTGTTTACTCCCGCTTTCGTCTGTGGTTTGCATTTCCAATTTTCAACATTTCCCTTGCAAAACACTGCAGCCAGCAGTCCAAATCTGGTGGCTAATCCTGAGGTTGAAATCACTGCCTGACAGTTTAGCAAGTGGCTGTGTGTATATATATGTGTGTGTGTGTGTGTGTGTGTGTGTGCTCTGAAGTAGATGCACAAGGGGTTTTAGCAGTGAAGAGGCAGGAAAGCAGGCGCTGAGGTGGTCATTCACCATGGTTACTGTCCCTCCTTTCTAAACTGTAATTTTCCATCCCGTGGCTCTGCTGAGAGGAGCCTTTCTCTGCCCTGCACTGACAGCAGACCGCTCATTATGAGCAGAATTCATACAAATTGCATCCTCTACTTTGCTAGCCCCTCACTGGGGTCTGCAAGCTTTTGGCTTTGCCTCTGTAGTGTGCTCCTTTATGCAAGCGGATGTGGGGAGAGATGAGTGTGCTTTCATGTATGACTGCCTAATTCTGCTCCCGGAGAGTTTAAATTTACTTCAAAGCTAGCAACACTGGAGCGACTTTTATTC
This sequence comes from Naso thynnoides, assembly GCA_029783665.1. Lineage (NCBI taxonomy): Eukaryota > Metazoa > Chordata > Actinopteri > Acanthuriformes > Acanthuridae > Naso > Naso thynnoides. Next base: position 5,110,531 of record JAQLOL010000013.1, read on the forward strand.
TCTAATAGGAAATAAAAAACCTGATTTGAATGTGCATTTCATTTGTGAGTGCCCGTGTTTCATGCAAAGACTCAGTTAAATGAAGGTCAATGATTAGTCCAACCTTTAAAAGCTCAGGCTGTATCTCATCTTCCATTATGCAAAAATGAAAAAAAAAATCAAGTCCTAATGCTAAATTCAAGTTGCATTACTATGTTCCTTTATTGCTTTTTGAGTTCAGAAGCAAAACGGTTGTTTACAGAATTTAATTGCTAGTTTTTTTCACACTGCTCTGTTGTTATTACCATTAAAATGAATACTTGTAATAGCTGCAGCACTGTTACTACACAGAAAGAGAAAACAATGAATAAGGCTTGCTGAACCTCTAAGCCAAAATAACCCAAACAAGGGCCTGAATGTCCTTAAGTAGAGCTGCAACGCAGGTGGACTTCAATCCATCAAAACCTCCCGTCTGACAGAGTCTGAGGGTTTTTTCTCACTTTTAGTTCATGTGGTCTGAATCAGTGGATGAGCTGCTCCTCATTTGCATTTTCCTTTTGGTTCAGTTTGGTTTCTCACCGGCAAAACGTCAAGCGAACCAAACTGTATCACCAAAAGCCATTTGGAAGCTGTCATTCTGTTCATTGGTCAGAAATAGCTTTGGTCAAATCCCCTCTCCTTCACCAGTTCACTAAACATTTGAGCATTTCATGTGTTTCATGTGTTTCGTCTTGCTGTTGGGCTTTATGGTCATTTGCCCAAATACCGAGAAGGTAACCTATTTTGTTGCTTCTTCAACCCTCAATTCATGTTCGTACCACTACAAACTGCTAGCTGTTTGTTTATGAAGTTGTCTTCAGCTCATTCACTGCGTTCACATGGAATCAGGCAGAGGATAGACAGAACCGTTTCAACCGTTGCTGGTATTCTGGGAGCCTCATCACATTTTACCGTTCTGTTCTCGTTCACTAAAATGTCATCCGGTTTGCCGTCTACCATCTGCCTGATTCCATGCGAATGCAGCATCAGTGCTAAAATGCACAATATTCTGCAGTGAGAGCAGATCCGGACTGGATGACATTCATTCCACGAACAAAGCGTACCACAGTTCATTCTGGACTCAGACCACCTCTTCAAACAGGTCTTGGTTTGGTTGTTTTGGTCTGCACCTGAGTTTGATTACTTAAGGGGAAAAACGAACCAGAGTTAAAGTATGCAAAGCTGGTGTAGAACAAACCAAGGGGACTGAAATATCTACTTAACCTTGCTTTGTATTTGTATTACATAATTCCGCATAGTATTTTTTCTCTGACACTTTTCTTTGCCCTCTCTCAACGTGTGACATTGCTCTTTAGTCGACTTTTAAAAGTCCAAAAGAAACCAATTCATCCTGCGTTTACCCTCATTAGTCTCTGTCCCGACTCGTCCTGCCCTCGTATCCCAACCTCTGTGGTCATTAATTGACAATGAGGTTTAAAATGGTATTCCTTGTTTGGGCTTTTAAATGAATGGTGCCAGAAAGTAGACACCTCAGCTATTATGCTCGTGTAAACGATAAGGTCACGGTAACAATGGGAGTGTTTTTCTTTGGAGGCGATCCAGCACCTCACACACACAGGAACAAACGCACTTATTCAGTGTTGCAAACACGAGCGACTCCACATTTCCGGTAATTTGAGAGTAATAAAAATACATGGATTTATGTTTGCAGGGACATGAGGGATAGTTGACTCAGAAGTCAGCACCTGTGTGTTTTAACAGCTGCTTCGGTTTCTCCTCAGTGAGTCAGGGGGCAGCCCCGTTTGTTTCATCTTTACGTCCGTTTCATCTGCTTCTTTTGCACGTCTTTGATCAAATACTTTCATTTACATGACCAAACCAGCACCTGACCTCATTTGTAATGGAGAACATCCCTTTTTAATATTCAGTGTATTCAGTTTTTTCTTTGAAAATGGAAACTCACATGGCATTTATTATGAAGATGTAAAGCATAAATCTTAACAGAGCTTTTGTATAACTACTGTAGTTTCTTTTCTAATTAAAAACAAAACAAAAAACGTGGTAAAAAAAAAACAACAACTTAGTTAATAACTTTACTAATATAGAGCTAATAATAGTTAATAGGTTTATTAGTCTAGTTGTTGCATTGTTGAACTTTTCAGCAATTTTACAGCTTTTTTTGTGGTATTACGTAATAATAAGGCAATGGCAACTATAGTAGAAATGGTGATGACTTAACATTTCAAACCTTATGTTCTCTAATAGTGCTTCTTTAGTGCAGCAATAAAAACTAAATCTTATAGGTCCATTTTTAATATTAAAGGTTGTGTTTTTTTTCTTCAAGGTATCAGAATTTGAACCTAAAATGACCCTAAAGGACATTTTTATGTGGCCAAAAACAAGCAACTGTGTTTAAGTCTCCTTCCTCATAGAAAATCTTACTTAATTTGTTTAAACTTTTAAACAAACCAGGTCTAAAGTTTTGTACAGCGTTTCCTCTCTGCAGAAGTTTGAGTCTTCAGCTCAAATAATTAATGTTCATGTCAAGCATCAGTTTCTGGATGTGGGCACTGTGGCTAAGGTGAGACGCTAACATTTAGCTCTGCCAAATCTGGGGCACCGAAGCTCTCATTAATATGGATTTGTCTGTCTGCCCCGTGTAATTTAATGATGACAGGTGATATGGCAGCAGTGATGTGGGCTGACGTCAGGCGCGTCTCATTGTCAGAGTGCAGTGCTGCCTGTGAAAGCCTCAGCGGTATTCTCTGCTTAAATGCAGTTTGTCTGCACGACTGATAGCATAGAGGAGGAGTGATTAAGCTCCCCATGTGGCAGCTGAGATTCATGCCATCCATCCTGCAACAGCTCTCTGGGCTTCTGATGGATGGGAAGATTGATAGAAAGAAAACAGACACGAGGCGCAGTGTTGAAAACTTATGCTGTCGCTAAGTCAAGGTCAAAGACTTGCTTCTGTCTCAGCGTGAAGGGAATGAAAGGATTACAAAATGAGCCCCAAGCGGTCATAAGGCCCCTGCGCCAGTTTTTCTTCAGAGCCACTGCTATTATTTCTAGAAAATCAATCTTGTGAACCACAAAGAGATGCAAAACTAATAAAAAAAAACATGCAAAACTACTACAAAGATTTAAAAAAAAAACTACCAGATGCAAAACAACTACAAAAGGACACGAAAAAACTGTAAAGAGACGCAAAATGACCGAAAGAGATGCAAAACATCTACACAGACAAAAAAACAACTACAAAATGCAAAACAACCACAAAAGAACACAAGAAACTGTAAAAGATGCAAAAAGACCATAAAGAAATGTAAAACCAGTGGCTAAGATCAAACACAAACCAACACAACCACCAACACAAATCAAGTACAGATAGATGCAAAAATAACCACAAACAAACCAAACCAACGTACAAAGAGAAGCACATCGATCACAAAATGACTAAAACAGCCACAGAGAGACAAAACAACTGCAGTGAGGCACAAAACAGCAACAAATTTCATGAAGCCTTGTGACAACAAAGTTAAAGGAGCTCACAATGCATTTAAGCACCTTTAAAAACAATCAGAGCTGGAAAAGTCAACAAAAAGTTTGTGGCACAGTTGAAATCATCATTGAAGTCATTTAATAAACGTTCTCTGACTCCACTGCTTGTCCAGCAGGAGTCTTATATTGTCTATTTCATTTTTCTGCACCCAGACGTAAGCCAGGAGCCATCCTGAGTCCATGCTGGGCAAATAGCTCTTATCCCGGCTCTCTTCCCTCTCCTCCAGGACAAACCAGTTGGTCTGGCTGGATGGTTAGAAGTAGCCAAGGGCAGTGATTGTCTAAAAAATCTGTTGCTCTTAATCCAAACCCTGCACTTCCTTCTCCAGTGCTGACCAGTGTAATACTCTTACAGTCAATTTGTGTTTTTTCAGTAGACATCAGACTAAAACGTAACAAAATAAAAAATGTGTTGCAAGAGTGAAGAAGCTGAAGAAGATTTGTAGCTTTGTGTGACTACCTCAATTAGTTGCAGTCAGTAGGTAACAAAAAAAAAATTGGTAACGTGTAAAGGCAGTCAGGTCCTATAAGTAAAATTATCATGAGATAACAAAAAAGGTCTTTATTTGGTCTTTTGGGCTTTGGGACACTGTGCTTGTGTTATGATGCTTCTAATGTACCCATCACGATATTTTGGTGAGAATTACAGGGAGGACATTCTCAAACCGATTCCATCATTTTTCCATTAATTCCTGTCAAGCAACGTTTTTCTAAGAATTATACAAGTACTGTAGGTTTCCTTCCTGCTTTGCTAACCACTTTAGAAAAATACATATTGCTCTATAACCCCCATGCTGTGCTGCTCTGTACAGTGCCCTGTCATTTTGATTGTGAAATGAAAACCTATAGTTGTTTTATACGATGGAAGTTATTTATTAGTAATATTTTCTGATATGTGCTGCGTCCCTTTATTACCTCCACCACAGGGGACTGATTTGTATCCTAAATAAACACACATCATTGTGTGTTTGTTGCCTGATTAAGCTTTCAGTTTACAAGTGCGGGAAATTAGTGTAATTATACACGAACAAGTGTTTAATACATAAAAAGATACGACAGAAATTTGCCATCTTTGACAGAGTCTTTGCAAAAATAATAGCAAATGAGAAAAAGTGGGATGCGTCTGTATGTTTAATGCATCTGGATGATATCTTTTATTATTTAGAGCGCCAAAGACTGTGTTTACAAACAGTGCTCATATGCAGAATCTACGATTTATCTCTCCCAGCAGCCCCCAGTACAGTGACTGACATCTTAGAGCCTTTTTGCTTTTTATTTTCCGTATACCTCTGGCATCTCCCGAAGAAAGGCCCAAATTAAGGGTTATTATTGTTGCCAAGGCAACCTACTGGGTAATTTTCTGTAATTTTCCGAGTGGGATTGCTGTTGACAATAGAGTCCATATATCTGCTAGACGCATTGTGCCACAAGAAAACATCTATAAGCACACAAAATCAAACATTTTTATCAAGAGACGAAGAAAGCGTCTGCTGATTGGAATCTGGGTATGTTCTGTTTTCAGTGAGAAATGTTGTCCTTAAAATAGTTTGTCATTTCTAATATAAACTTTGGCATGAAAACATGAGAGGATGTTCTTCATTTGAAAATGATTTGTGCATGTTTAATATTTACCCCTGCTTAGTCATCACAGTGTAGATTAAACGCGGCACACAAAATGTACATCCTGCCACTGGGCACGCTTTTCACCTCTCACTAAGCCGCCTGAAGAAGATAAGCCGCTACAGTTTGACAGAATTACTTTCATCATTTCTTTTCTCACTGTGAAATCTTCTGATCAAATCGTTTTCAGCCTCTGTTGTTTCTCCGCGGTAAATTCAGCACGTCTCAGATGCCCCAGATTTCAGCACATTGTTAAAGTAAATCTATAAGTGCTGACTCATGTGGAGGTTCTTCTCATTATTCTCTTTTCTTTGGGTTTTATCTGTCGCAGCTCTGCAATGGTGGCTCTGTGACAGATCTGGCTAAAGGCATGCTGAAGAGAGGAGACAGGATGGATGAAGCCATCATCGCTTACATCTTGCACGAGGCCCTCATGGTGAGTCTGGAATCGCCAGAAAAAAGGCTGGCGTCATAGTACAGTTCTGCAGAGCACAGATGTGTTGAAACCAGGGCTGTCATACTATCATGTTTTTAAATTGCGATTAATCGTGGAATTTCAATAGATAATCGTGATTAATAGCATGTTTTATCGCATGTTTAAAATACATTAAAACACAGATTTGCATTAGTTAACAGTTTTTAAGTCCAAAGTTATACTATAAAGCAATTCTGACCAGTATAACTTGATTGGAAATCAAACGCCAACCGGAGTACATCTCTTGTGTACGTCTTGAGCAGTAACAAGGAAGAGACAGGCAGAGCTCGCCCACTGCTAATTAGCTTAGCTCAAATACTGGTAGTCAGTGGGAAGTGCTAGCCTGCCCCTGTCTAAAATCAAAACATAAACTTTCCAACAAGGAGACAACAAAGCAGCATGTGAATTAAAGATTTTAAAAAATCAACGCATTATCCTTTTAATCGATTGCGATTAATGCGTTTAATGCGACGGCCCTGGCTGAAACATACATATCTTTATGTTTCAAATTTAAAATTTATGCTGCGACAGCCCTGTGGTTAAAGATCTGCAGCCAGAAATGACCATATTTGGATGAGAGGGAGGAGTTGGAAGGATTCACATTGCTTCCAATGACTGTGTGAGGTCTGGCAGACAGCTACGAGCTGCTGCCAATCAAAGCAGCAGCACCCTGAATTACCCACAACTTCAAGCTCTAATATAATATATAGACTTACATACAAATTCCGTGTGCAGTTGTCATAAACAGAATAGTGAGCCGTAAAGATCACAAACATATTTTGGACCAGGCTGTAAATATAATAATAAGCATAATTTATGGCCATAAGAGGATTGACTCAATTTTGGATTTAGCCTCAAGTGGCCTTTCAAGGAACTGCTGTTTGTGTTATTTCCATTTTTGCCCAGTTTCTCATCCCTGAAGCTTGCTGCTTGGTCCAAATGTCTGGTGAAAATGATCTAGTTTTGATGGTAGAAACTGAGAGCAAATGAAAGTCTTAAATAGTCTTGAATAATGGTCAGCTGCTGTTGCACCATCATCATCCTTCTTTTCCTGTTGAGAAAGTCATGTCATACATACACGTTGTGTTAGAAAATATATTAAGTTTATTCAGAAGAGTGACGGATACAGCTTCTTATTAATTTGATATGCATTTTATGCTGATTTAATACGTATAAAAAAAGTACAAATTTAACATATCCATGCTTTGCAGAAATGTACAATGTGAACATTATTCTCTGGTGACTTAGCTAAAATCTGGTCATTGAATGTGCAGGATGGGAGTAAACCTCCCATTGAATACACTGCTTATGAAAAAGGGGTTTAAACGGGATCATTTTGAAGGCAGGTGCTTGTCAGAAAAAAAAAACAAAAACTGTCAACCTCTTTCTCCTCACAGGGCCTCCAGCACCTGCACATCAACAAGACCATCCACCGTGATGTCAAAGGAAATAACATCCTGTTGACGACACAGGGGGGGATCAAACTCGTAGATTTTGGTATGTTTGGGGGGGGGGTGTTGCAAAACACAAGCTTTTACACTTTGTATTTTTTTTTTTTTTTTTTTTTTTTACTGTCCTTCTCTAATCAGTAAAAATTATGTTATGGCTCCATTTACCAGAAGAGGGTCAAGGCCATTACCTTCAGCCAATTGCCAAATAAATTGTGCCACTAATTAGTTTCCTCGAGAGGCTGGAATATGTTTATACAACCCGACAAGGTGACAGACAATTATACTTTTCCATTACACCCTCTCCTGAAGACATTGTTGCTATTCATCCTCGGTTTGCACTGATTTGCTTTTGGGTTTTCTTAACCAAATGAGGCACTCTGAGCAGCACAAGCACATCTCTTGGACTGAAGGCTCACGATAGGCAGAGTGATTCTGAGTATTTCCAGCGAGATGACTCACCCCT
>JAQLOL010000013.1:5118092-5132289 GCA_029783665.1 Naso thynnoides
GGCTGAAAAACCAGCTGCCTGTTTTCATTACAAATAAAATCCCCCACTCAACGCGTGTGTAGGTTTGCATTTAGTCTGCTAATTGTGGCCTTCTCTTAAAAGCCTTTTTCCAACCACGAAGCACAAAGTGCACAGCTCTCATATGAGGAGGAGGAGGGGTATTAATGGAATCACTTGATATGTGAATGTGAAGTAGCTAATGTGGAGTGGGGCCACCAGCAGCTTCTTCCTCCTCCTTCTTCCTCCTCCTCACATAGTTTTCAGCATGTTTAAAGAATTCTTCTTATGCATTAAGAAGTTTTAAAAATGTAACATGAATATTTAATGATATATACTGATAGAGATTTATCTTGTTACTCTTAAGTTTTGATTTTGTGGTAATTTAAATCCTCGGTATCTACATTGGCTAAATTTGCCATTTTTCGACTGCATATTTGTAGTTTTAATCCAGACATTCATAATCCCCAGAGGATCATACTTCATGCTGGCTTTCCTTTGAGACCCACCATGAAGTTAATATTTCATGTTTTTAGAGAAATATTGTGACTGCAGTGAATTTGGTGCAGACATTCATGGTGGTCAGAGGATGTGCTATAATGATTTTTTTCTTCCAGCGTCATGGTGAAGCTCACATGTGGTTCCAGTGAAATATCCTGGTAAAGACTGGATGGATTAGTGAGATTTGTTACAAACATTTATGTCTCTACAGAATTAACTGATGATTTTGGTGACATCCATCTTTTCATTAGGTCGGAAATTTAATCATTTCTATCAGAAGTGGCAGAAAATGTAAGGAGTAGAAAGTACAGATATTTGTATTCAAATGTAACAGAAGTAAAAAAAATAATAAAAAATACTCAGGAAAAGTACAGATACCCGAAAAATCTACTTGAGTACAAAAATGAAGTATTTATACTTTGTTACTTCCCACTTCTGATTCCTATACTGCTTTAAAACCAAGTATTTTTTAAATGTAATCTTGCAGGAATTAATTGCAAACAATAATCACATATATTATGAGTGTTGTTTGAAATTGAGATGAAGACAATATGCTGTATGTTAAGAAATTTTTTATGGTGTTTACCCCACCCCCCCACCCCCCCAATTTCCCCAATAACGTCCCAGGTAAATTAGACCAAGCAGGACCAAAGTTTACAAAAAGTGAAAATAATACAAAGGTTAAGACATTCCCATTCAGTTGATCTTTGTGTTTTGGGGCTAATTAGCAAATGTTAGCATGCCAACAGCTTCACCAACACTATAGAGAAGATTAACATGCATGCTAAACCATCAGCATGTTATCATTTAGCTCACAGGGATGCTAACATGTAGATTTATAAACAGTGATCACATCCACCTAAGGGGAGAGGTGAGCAGATAAGACACAGTTCAGGTTGTGTTGTCATCTGCTACTTGAGTCTTTGCTGACTTGAAGATTTTGGCAGGATTCAAAGAACAAATTAAAGTCTTTTGTGGATTCTCTCCCAGCCTGAGAAAAGCACAAAAATAGCATTTTTGTACAGCAGGTTTGCAGGTGTCTAACACTGCTGACAGTTGAAATTTCTATCAGATATTGGTTATGACGTCCTCAGAGGAAAAAAATAGAAGCCGCGGTTTTTTAAAAAAAGTCTGAGCAAGTTAAAAAAAAACCTTTCAGAGTGACGAAAACGGCGAGAAAACAAGGGCCCGACTCATGCTCGCCTCGGCACTACACGCAGGCACTGCGTCACGCTGGGATTAATGGTTTTTTCATCTGGAGGGGTGCACGCTACACTAAGCAGCTGAAGAGATAAAGCCCCCGTAGTGACTCATCACCAGCAGAGAAACAAAATAGCAAAGAGCTGGTCCCAAAAAAGAGCAGAGGAAGAGTGAGAGGAGCCGCTGGTTCATGGGTCCCTCATGAATATTCTAATTGACAGCGTTATCTCTGTGATGATTATTAAGAGTGGCCCACCAGGCTCCACTCCTGGCTAATGTAGCGGAAAGTGAGGGGCTGTGAGAGCTTTAATAGGGGGCTCTTTGTGTTTCTGTCCCCTCACACGCTGATATACCTTATGTATATTATTGCAGACGTGTGTGTGTGTAACGATAAGGATGATCGCGTAATTGTGGCAGTTTGGGTTCGGCTTTGTGCGTAAGCCTGCATCTCTGCAAAACTCTTCTGTTCTCACTCGTGTGGGTGGCAGTTTAATGATTTGCTGACAGCTCGTCCATTTGTGTGTGTCAGCCGTATGCATACAGTACATCCCCTCCTGCACATGTCTCTAATCTCTTTCGATGTTTGCTACAGAGCCGTTTTCCTCTGCAGTGCTCATCTCCACCCCAGCAGCACCAGCAGAGCATCACTGTATTAATGTACTGTACTGACGATAATGAAGTTGTCAAAAATTTAGCTTTTAAAGGAAACTACTGCCTAATGTCTATAAAAGCACGTCATGCTTTATATCTGACTGCAGATAATCAGTGCTACGCTTTAAACTATGTGACTCAGATTAACAAAAAATTTAATGCTAATGACGTACGACATGCAGCTGCAGGACAAAGACAGTTTTCTGCAACTGCATGACGTGCATCAGTAGATCACCTTTTGTTTGTTGGTTGCTGCTTTTGTCTTGAGGCCCTGCTTTTGTCCCGGTTGCTGCTTCAGCTGAGCTAGCCCAGGGATGCATCACTGCGTGGCGTAACACTGATTTGTCTGGACTGGACTGAAGTCACGATTGTGGGTCAGCATGTTCCTTGTCAGGCATTTTATTCCACATTAACACACGCACACACACATCTCCTCTCTTTCTCCATCTTCTGCTGAATTTATCCATCTTTGACTGGATTGTTTGTCCTCTTTTTTATAAAGGAATTAAGGGAATGAGTCGCTTAGATTCAAAATATCTCGTTCTGGGGAAGGCTGAATTGTGTTCAAATGTTGCTCTTGAAATGCCCTTAAAATAAAATAAAAAAAATCACCTGCAGTCACATAATAATTTGTGATTCAAAGCAATCTATCGTTTGAAGGAAGAACAGCTTGCTGGCTTTATGTGCAGGTGAGTGTGTTCGTGCTTGTGTTTTGTTTTCCCTCTTGTCACCATAGTGACAGCTTTATCAGTGCGACATGAGAAAACTAAGATCCATTCAGCCCCATATCAGTCGAGCAGCACCCCGCTGTTTACTGTTCACTGTTTCCCTTTTCACAGATCATCACTTTAACCAGTTAAAAAAAAAAAAAGGAAACACGTGTCAAGGAAGTTATTGCAAATTGTCTCCACTGAGTGCAGTGTGTGTTGTTTTCCCTGCAGGTGTCTCAGCCCAGCTGACAAATACCCGTCTGAGGAGGAACACCTCTGTGGGAACTCCCTTCTGGATGGCTCCTGAGGTACGGTAAAAGTGGCCTATAAATGCTCCCGCAGCCTCCTCTCTTTCCACTACATTAGCCTGGAGCAGATCCCAGTGGGCCACAGTTAATAATCATCAAAGAGATAACACTGTCAGACTGAATGTGCGTGGAAAAAATGGAATGGACGGCCTCATTCGTTTCCTGTCTAATCATAGCTGCGGCGCACCAGTAGTTCATATACCATCTATACAGAAATGGCTCCATCAAGAAGTGATCACTGCACACCAGTCACATCCTCTTATCCTTTACCCCTTATGGTGGGTTAGTATAACTTTCTCATGTGTTTTCTCGTTGCTTAAGGGTCTTCCTCTTGGTTCATTTCACCAAAGTTTATTTTGCGTCAGTTCTTGTCTTTTCTCTTAAAGATCCGCGCTCTGTTTCAGAGGGTTTTCTAACTTTAATCACACAAGAGGGAAGCTGTTGGGGTTTCTTTGAAGGTTTAGCATCTCTAGCTTTTCAAACAGTCCACTATCCCCAGAAATTATAAAGCTAAAGATTCTGGTGCATTTATTTACAGCCGATACCATTGCGTATAGGAAGTTGTCTGCCCTTTAAAAAAGCAAGTTGGAAAGTCAGAGTTTAGAGGTCATGGTGTTGAGTATGTGTTACACGTCTAAGGCTGCATTCAGACCAAATCAGGTAATCCGGCGAAAAAGCAGATTTTCTCATTAATTTGAATAAGGCTTGTCTGTTTGTCTGAACAACAGTAGCTGCCGGAAAAAAAAACACAGACAGCTGTGGCAAAAAAAGTTTAAATCAGCTCATCTTTAGGAGAAACGCAGCCCTACGTCACACTGCAGCAGCAAATCCCATAGAGGGGCGGTCTTACAGCAATCAACCGCCACCTGAGGCCCGGTGGAGAAATAGAGCTACAGCTTGGGGAAAGTTGACTGCGCTTTTGCCATAGTCGCCCCAAAGCTCTGGAATAGTTATATATCCTCTTTCAATCAAATGTTCCCTCTGTGTAGACATTTTTAAGTCCAGACTGAAGACACACCTGCTCTCTCAGGCATTTCAATGTCCCTAAGATGTCTCCTTTTTCAAGTCTCTGCACCCTTTGGTCCTGAGGTTGTTTGTATTTTAGGATAAACCCTTTGTCTTTTTCATTTTTATTGCTGTTCATTTCATTTGATTCTGTTTCCTCATGTTTTATGTTATTCTATCGTACAGCACTTTGGTCAACTTTGGTTGTTTTTAAATGTGCTCTATAAATAAAATTTGATTTGATTTGATTTAAGTACATAACTTGAAGTCACATGATGAGTCTGGTTTTGTCAATTAAATGACGCTCCTGCCGCCTGCGGAGTTTCACCAGATCCCCTGATTTGGTCTGAATGCAGCTTTAGTCTTATGCAAAAGGCTGAAAGTTTGCATCTCATCGGTTTTTTTTTGTTGTTTGTTTTTTTTTGTGCTGTTAAAACCTCTCCATGAGTGTTTTAACTTTCTAACCTTAATCATGCTGCAGTTTGCATGCACAAATGTTGTAGGATTTAGAAAATATTGTATCCAAACATACAGCAGGGTTTTAAATCAGTAGTCCACAAGTAAAACCATAAATTTAACAAGAAAATGCTTAAGAAAAGGCTAGATCTGATAACTAAATCTTATTTTTATTTTATCACAAACATCTATTGATAGTACGAAGTTGTGGTAAGAAGTTTGGTAGATGTTAAAAGTCGTTGACACACTTATGTGAAGACGAGAACAGAAAAAGCAGATTATCAATCTCAGTTGATGTCCTGACTGTGCAGTCAAAAGATTAAATCTGAATGACGAGGCTTATCAAACAGACACCTTTCATTTATTTTTCATTGAACTGAACCCACAACACCACAGTGCACGGTATCCCATAACCAGCCATCTGGACACCCAACCTCAACACTGATTAAGATCAGATGAAGCATTTGCATCCTCTGAAGGGAAGCTGTGGGTAAACTTAAACTCTGCTTCGCCACAGATACACCACAAGTACACTGTTGCACTGATGCTATGTTTTAAATAAGTTACCCAGAGGAGTCTTGTATGTCCACTCGATTAATCGAAATGGACTCTTTTTACATGAGGTTTGCATCTTGTGCAAATTGTGCATTAGCATGTATGCTGCATGACTTGTCCTGTCAGGACTCAAGGATTTTAATCTCATTTGTCTATGAGATGTTAGTCTACAAACAACGTGGCTCTTTGGACTCAAGAAAGTCTTTGCGTATTGTTTTTATATGGACACGGTCCTACAAACTTTTTGAAGAGGAGCGAGTAAAATAACTTTGACGTGTTTGGGTAAGTCGTGTCATATTTACACAAGGTTGTACATTTTGTCTTGGCTGTATTTTATTGGACTGTATTGGCCAATAATTTAGGCTGGTGCAAAATGTGACACATTTGGCTCTTTTGGGGATGAAATTGGAACTTTTCAAGTTTGTTTTTCTGCAAAAATGTCTCAAAGGTGTTCTTTATGTTTGCACTATATGGGACAGTGTGTGTTTTCTTTGAAGGAGTGTGTGTAGTCTTGTATATGTGTGTGTGTTTGTGTGTGTATACTTGTGTTTCATGATGTCTTACTGGTGATCTGATAATAATTTGTCTGCTTGTCTTAATAAGTACAAGCCTTTTGAGAGTTGGGAATACAAATCGTATCGACCTCAGACATTTGACAATAACGATGAATGTGTGTGTGTGTGTGTGTGTGTACACATGCCTGCCACTCAGATGATTCATATTGTTGATTGGAGACCATGTTGCCCTCAGGACATTAATAATAGACTATGAGTCCATGCACTTGTGTGGGCACGCGCGTGTGTGTGTGCATTGTAGCTCATGGCAAGATGATGATGAGATTATAACTCTGTCATTTATATTATATAATCTTCCCTTGATATTTTGATTTTTAATTCCCTTCCAATATTTTTGCGTTGTAGGTGATCGCTTGCGAGCAGCAGCTGGACTCCACCTACGATGCTCGTTGTGATGTTTGGTCACTGGGCATCACTGCCATAGAGCTGGGAGATGGAGACCCGCCCCTCTCCGACCTCCACCCAATGAGAGCTCTTTTCAAAATTCCAAGGTGAACCTTCATCATATCCACACAACATTATTGTCATTTAAGGCATATGTCACTTATGAACAAAAGACATTCGACACAAAAATGCAACAATACAGTTATTTTAATACAATAAAAACTGAAACAAGTGTGCTGTTTGGCATTTTTGCTCAGTTAACAGATCAAAAGAGTTTTATATTATGCATGTTTTCGTTGATTAATTTTCTGCCAATATGCAGCTGATACTGTTTTGTGATTTTCTGCAAGAATACATATCTTTTTTCACCACCAAAGCTGAAGATGTAGATTATTTTTGATTCACTGCACTGATGCAGACTATCAGAATGTTAAAAAGACAGGATAATGCACAGTAGTTTGCAGAACTGCAATCCAGAAAAGCCATCTCCTGCTCCCCAGTGCAGTGATTTGCTGCTTTATACCATCAGCAAACAAAGTACTGTCTCTTCATCTCAAATGGATTTTTTTACTCTGAAGGGGCTTATCCATAAACCCCTCCCCCGAGCCATTCAGTCTGTTTGGGAGGCCGAGAACACACTGTCCCTTCTCATCTCTGTGTAACGTTGGCTGAAGGTGAAAAGTAATTGTTTATCATCTCCTGATTCCGGTGTGAGAGCTGCATGAGCACTTACCGTCACTGTCTTCTTAACGGCACGGCACTTTGTCCATCAGTGCCCTGCAACTGTGTGCTTCTACACACACACACACACACTCCCCAGAGACACACTCCTGTGTCATAGCTGTCCTGTGTGTTTGCTTGGGGGGTTTGTGCTCCACAGGAGCCATCACACAGCTTTCTCAGAATCTATGTGACTGCTGCAGCCAGAGCTTCAGGCTGTCTGTTCACACTCCCCCCTTCCCTCCGCTCACCGCTCTGGGTTCATTCCTCAACCCTGCACTCTCAGAAAAATCTACGCTGAGGGCATCGATTCAACCACCCCACATTTTGTTTTATTTGAGCCGAGCTAAATGCTACCAAATAGAAACAGAAGATCATCGATGATAGTTTTGATGTCTGTCCTACAACGCCTAAATTTATTTGGGTATCACTTTACATTCAGTCTTCTCTTACAAAGGGTTATAAATGGTTTATAAATTACATTATTAATTAGGTTACAAATACCTTAAAAGTCATTAATAAACAGCTATAAACAAATTTTAACAATTGGTCAGAAATTGCTCATAAATTAGGTTATAAATACCTTATGAGGAACTATGTGACTCATTAGTAGATGGTGATTTGTTTACACTTTACAATAAGGCTTCCTTATCAGTTAGAAATGTCAGTAACT
Source organism: Naso thynnoides (assembly GCA_029783665.1). Classification (NCBI taxonomy): domain Eukaryota; kingdom Metazoa; phylum Chordata; class Actinopteri; order Acanthuriformes; family Acanthuridae; genus Naso; species Naso thynnoides. The sequence continues at coordinate 5,125,828 of JAQLOL010000013.1, forward strand.
CACTAGTAAGTGGTCATAAAAATGAGAAGCAAAGAAACATCAAGATTTGATGGGAAGAGAATCAACTGAGTCAATAACAGATACCTCAGGAGGTTTAGGTTGGCACAAATATCTGGGACGTGGGACCAAGAATGGGTGAGTAGAAGTAAAGGAAGGTTGCCAGCTGTGCCACATCTGGAATGCTGTGCTAACCAATATGAACCATCACAATATACAGCTTTATGGTAATAGGTAATTACCAGCTAATTTCCAAATTAACCTTTCTAATAAGAAAGGGCACTTCCATCCAACCATAACTCTATTGGTGGATAACAAATATCCTATGAAGGAGACGGTTTAACATGCTTACTGATAAAACAACATGGTGAAGTAACAGCAAGATCTAACAGATCTGATGCTGTGCAGCAGTGAACCTGCATTGATGTATGAAATTGTTATAACTTTTTTATAACTGTCAATTAATGACTTATAAGATAATTATAACCTTTTTTCTAAATCATTTCTAGCCAATTATTAAAACTTTTTATTACTGTTTATTAATGACTTATAAGGTCTTTATGACAGATTAATAGCCCAGTTCATAAACCATTTATGACCCTTTATAAAAGTAGACTTAGTGTGAAGTGGTACCTAAATTTATTGTCCCTTAGTGCTGCTGTTTACAGTATAGGTCTTGTTTTTACCTGCAATATTAGTCATTTGTAAAAAAAAAATGTGTGCAAAAGAGAATATTTGAGCTTGTCTTGCATGAATAAAGTGAATTTAGAATTAAAGTACATCCTTAAATTTGCATCCAGGCAAATAAAAAGTCTTAACAGTTGTGTAATTTAAGTCACTGATGCCTCTGATCGTGTTCTTCCAGATAAAACAAAAGCACTTTAATAGTTGCAACATTTGCAGAACAGACACCAAATAAATTTCAGATGCATTTGCTGTCTGTGTGGAGTGTGCGTTTGTGATAAAAAGGAGATGTACGCCCTCTCATTAGACCAATTTGTCGCTGTCAGAGCCGACGTGTAAAAGGCATTAGCTGACTTCTCAACCACTTGCTAGGAACTCTTGTAAAAAGGTGCTTAACGCAAAATGAGGAATTATGGCAAATTGGCTCGGTTGTTTGCCGGCTGTAAGGCCTTGTAATGCTTGACCCCTGAACCGTGTTTGTCTGTTTTCATGGGAGAAATTTGGCTGACTCTTGCTATCCTCATAAAATCCACTGTATCAAAACCAGGAGGTGGTGGTGCTTTTCTCATTCTGGTGCCACTGAAGAAACAACTTCAATGACGAATACTTAAGATTTCACTCCATCGCCTCGGCCTTTTGTTCTCCGGTCCGCCTGCGCAAATCCCATCTCATCTTATCTTTCCATTTATCTTTTCCATTTCTCCCCTTTAACAGAAACCCTCCGCCTACTCTCCACCGGCCGGAGCTCTGGTCAGACGACTTTAATGACTTCATCTGCAAGTGAGTTATGGATGCTGCTATATTTGTTATGCCTCTATTGTAAGATAAATATTTACACTGACAGTACATAACCAGATGCACTTTGAATGCAAATCCAAGAAATTCACCTCACTCGTCCTCCTCTTGCCTTTTCTTCCTCCTCGCCACAGATGTTTGATTAAAGACTTTGAGCTGAGACCAAATGTGCTCGACCTGCTGCAGCATGTGTTCATCAAACAGATTGTTGGCAGAGAAAAAATACTGCAGAAACAGTTGATTGAGCTCATTGATCTCAACCAACAAATAGGAGTCATTGAGAAAACAAGGTATTGTCTGAAATGCATTTGCATGTATGTGTTTTCTCTCATACATTTCTTCGTTTTTGTGACACTTAAAGAACCATACTGTCTATTTTTGACTTCTCACCATTAGCACAGATCACCACATCTTCTACAAATGTTGTTAAAATTCGCCCATGTATGCTTCAGTAGATCTCAGACTGCATTTTTAAACCCCATTCACAGCCATTCATGTTGAAATGGGATATAGAAACACTTGTGAAAGTCGCTAGGTATAGGTATTTTACCCTTCTAAAGAGAAAATCTTTGTTTATTTGGTCAAAAATCACTGAGCAAGGGAGACTGGGGAGTACTGCCTTCCTAGCTAGAATATTAGTGTGACGAAGCATTTTAACATAGAAATTATTTTTAACGACGACACACATTTTCAGGTGCTTTCTGTAATGTTTATTAATTATGGACAAAGTGTAGGAAAAACATGATATCTCATAGATAAAGTTATTTGAGGAATAATGCATTGAGTTTATGTAACCTCAGCGGCCGATGTTGACAAAGACAAATGACATGTAGGAACCATATCTACTACTCCTTGCAGTACAAGCAGAATCCTCACACGCCGTTGAGTGTTTGGTAAATTTTGTTTTAAACCCCACAGACTCAACGTCTGCAAGCCCTCCTGTCAGTGGGTTTTCTATGTTAGGCTGCAGCTTAAGGTTTGCAGACAGTATAATCCAAATTACTCTCCTTGCTAGATGTTTTACAAGCCCTGTCACCTCCACATAAACAGCAGCTCAATCCTGCTCCGGCTACACTCGAGCTACAGGCTGCACACTATGTTCACATGAGTCAAAATGTTGGCCCAGGTCGTGAAATGTTAATCCTGTTTCTGTTGTTTAAGCCATCATGGAAAGACAGACAGAAGCAAAGACAGTAATGACAGGTAACAAATGCATATATGACCTTTCCGCCACAGTAGGAGTAGATTATTATCATTATCTTAGTGCAGCCAGAGCTCTTGTAGTTGTGGTCGCACATGTATTTGTAATCAACTACATGGGGCGATTTTAGCTTGCTTACATGCTGCCAACCTAAACATTTACATCATCTGTTTTTTTGGTAATGTTGTCACATTTTTCTTTGTGTTTTCTACCTTTTCTGTTTTTCACGGATGCTGGAATAATGCTGCGGTTATGAACTCTGCTGTAAAATCACTTGTTGAGGAGCTACAAACCTCATCAATGTCCCTCAACAGCATTCAGACAGGCCTAAATGAAATTTTAGCAGAGATTAGTTGCAATGAAAATGGGAAACTACCCGCCATCATCCATTATCAATAAATTATGATGCATTTGTGGTTGCAGCTGGAACTCAGACGCAAACAAACTTATTGTAACATCACGTTATGTGAGGAAACATGGGTTGTAATTAGATATTCTTTAAAATGAAAGTGACTCAGTTGTGTTTTCTGTGAGTTTTAGGCATGAACGCATCCACACTAAGAGAGGAAGCCACATGAAGACGCAGACTGACCCAGATGAGGTGGACGACCTCGCCACCCTAGAACTTCTAGATGAAGTAAGACCGTCAATATATCTCAATAACATAACAAAAACACTTGGCTTTAGTCACAAGGAGAGAGACAGTTTCATTGTGCCCAAAAATGATTGAAACAGTTATGTTTATGATCAAGAACGTAATTCATTTCCCTGTTGTGTGGAGAAAAAAAGTTTGTGCTTGTTCTTATAAACAGCTCTTATGATAATATTTCACCACAAGGTCGAGTGTGTAACTGCTCCAGAGCTTTTGAATGTTGTGTACAGTTTTCCTCTACAGATGATGTTTCAAAACTCAGGTTCAAAGTTCATTCTTTACCTTTAACACAGCCTCAAACCTCATCATACGAACAAGAAAATAAGACAATGAACCTTTAAACATTATGCAACATTGACCCATTCAAAAGCTTCAGAGAAGCTACTGAATCAATATTGTAGAGAGATTGTTTTGATGGCTTATTTTATACTTTTAAACAGTATAGTAATGATTACTTTTGCTTCTAAATAAGATCTACTGCATTCTGTAAAATCTTGTAATTTTCATGTACCACGGTTTCTTGATAAGTTCATGGCCTAAGGTAAGAAGAAATTACAGCTGTCACCTCATGCATTTGGAATTATGCAGGAAATTTGAAGTTAGTATGTTTTGTGACATTTCAGTTGGACATAAGTCTTTGTGCAGTTATCAGGAATTCAGATTTGAACTCAGTCAACAAATGATCTATTTACCTGATGTGCTCACAAGTCCCAAGATAAAGAGGAAGCTCAGTACTCGCAATTTTGACCATCATGATTTTGACCCCTGCTGCTTTGGAGCACTTTGTGGAGTCTGAGATGCCGACTTCTCCAAACAGGTTGTCCATATGCTTCAAAACAGCTGGACTTAAGGCCTGTGTCCACCTGTGCAGGTGTTTTTTTTCGGAGTGCAGCTGGCAGCCGCCTGGAGAAAAAGTGCAGTTTTTCTGAGTTCTCCACCTTTTTTGTGCATCAGCTCTGAGTACTTCCAGTTTAAAATTTCTCAACTTTTCAGAAAGGTGCCGGAGACATCACTGGTGCTTTTTTCATTCAGCCAGTCGTAGTCACATAAAATCCACTGCTTTTTATGTTGATCTCCAGTCAGCGTTGATGGTGATTGTAGTCAATTGAAGCAATAAATTCCTCTGTTTGTGCTCAATCGACAGAGAAAGTTGAGTTTTGTGAGTTGTCCTGCTCACACAGTCGTTCTTGCAGTGCCTACATGTACCAAGATGCATTGCATCACAAAAAACAGTGATTGATGGGTCTCCAAGGGTTGCTATCCGTTGCATTGGAACATTTTTTAAATTTAATATTGTGTAGTTTTTTCAATAAATTACCTGGTGTGCGAGCGGATAGGCGAGGGGTTCACAGTTTGTAGTTCTTCCTGGAGCCAGTTACGCTCCACAAAGAAAAAGAAATTTTGAAGCTGCTTCCCAGAGACACAAGGACATTGAAAATAAAAAGTATCATTGGCTTTCAAATTATGTCCCTAATTCGGATAGATAGAGATAAGGTTGAAAATCAGCAGAGTTGCCCTTTAAGGCCATGAATTTATCAGTCACCCCTTGTATATCGTGATGATTTCATCTAGTGCTCTTTGCTCCTAAAAATATTTGTATAAACACAATCCAAAGGTGGTCATAAATAAAACATTCAGCATAATTTTTCCCCCATCAACCGTGTTGTTCTGTTGAACAGCCACAGTGAAAGAAATGCGCTTCAGCTTCCTTTTGCACAAATAACATTTAAAGCAATTTATCAATTCTGAACGCTGCATTGACGTATTGAATGATACAATCAGTCTCAGTTGCCAGCGGATATTTCCAGCCATCCTTCAACATGTGGAGCTGTGCTGGTGCAGTATGGCGGAGGCAGTGCTGCTCATGATGTACCTGTCCCGGCAGCGAGGAGACACTAGAATTAATCACTATATGACATGAAGATAATACATTGACGTAACAGGCGTCACGGGCCTTGACATGAGGCAGGACTCGAGCTAAAGTACAGCTTGTTGCCTCTCATGATCTGACAATGATGTAGGATATAGCGGTTGTGTGAATCATGCTTGTTGCTTTTTCAGAACACGGTCACGGAGCAGCTTCAGAGTCGCTATGGGAGAGATCAAATTTACACGTATGTGGGAGACATCCTCATCGCGGTCAATCCTTTCCATAAGATGGAGATATACACTCCTCAGGTGTGTGCGTGGAGGCCTCTGTATGTGTGTGTTTGTGTGTGTGTGTGTTTCTGTTATGCACCTGCGTTCATACGTTTGGTCAATAATGCACTGAATGTAGCCCAGCACATCTCATTAGTGCCTCTGCAGTTCTTCAGTCGGCTGCATCCCATTTAGCCTCACCTCCGCACACACACATTCATACATTCACACACACTGCCCTTGTTTCTGCTGTCTCTTCCACACCTCACTGACTGTATTTTCCTCCCCATCGCCGTCCTTTTCTCCACTCCAGTTTACAGCTATTTTTCATTCCTGTCCTCCTAGAGCAAAAACATAATGTATGGACAGATAGTTTGTACCGAGGGGGAATTTCTATGAGCGTGTGCTGCAAATATCCTTTTCTTCTACATGACACATTTATTCTCCATTTATTTAAAGTCTTTTCTTTTCATTCTCAAACCTCCTCTGTTCATAGTACACTAAGATGTACATCGGCGCGAAGCGTACAGCAAACCCACCACATATCTTTGCTGTTGCTGATGTCGCCTACCAATCCATGGTGTCGTACAACGCAGACCAGGTGATGTCATGACCACGCACACAAGTGTTTGTTATTCTAAAGCATATTTTACAGTAGTTTTAACCTGTTTTGATGCTGTTTGTTGGCTTTTGAGCTATCTAGATAGTGTAAATTTGTTAGCATTTTTAGCTTCACAGTCATCTCAGTGCCTTTCTGTGCACAGTGCGTCGTCATCAGCGGGGAAAGTGGAGCTGGGAAAACAGAAAGTGCTCATCTGTTGGTGCAGCAACTCACAGTGCTTGGAAAGGTGAGTCATAAGTGTCCATAAATGTAACAGTTTATTAACATGTGCTTCCTATTATTATTTATTCAGATGATTGAAGACAACATAAATACATTTTCCCGGTTTTAATCCTGTGTCCATGTGTTTATCGTTCATGTATCTCATGTCAA
>JAQLOL010000013.1:5133143-5152646 GCA_029783665.1 Naso thynnoides
CTTTCTGCATTTTGTGTAAGGAGAGAAATGTAATAAGAAACGGCACTTTTGATGGGAATAGAAAGGCACAGGACAGCACAGGACATTCATGCATCATTTCTGTCAAACAAATGATTACTTCAACTGTGTTTGATTTCCTTGTTACTGAGCTGGAATAATGTTCTATTCAGGCCAATAATCGGACGCTCCAGGAGAAGATCCTGCTGGTCAACAACCTGGTGGAGGCTTTTGGCAACGCCTGCACCGTCATCAATGACAACTCCAGCCGCTTTGGCAAGTACCTGGAAATGAAGTTTACCTGTGGAGGAACGGTGGTCGGAGCGCAGATATCTGAGTACCTGCTGGAGAAATCCAGGGTCATCCACCAGGCAGTGTAAATATGAAGTCCTTCTTTCTGCCTATTTCAAATATAAGCAACTTCATGAGAGTTATCACTTTTCATTTCCATCCAAATTAAAACCATGTGTTGGCTTTCTAAATATTGCCAAGAAAGTAACTTTTAGCTGCAGGAATCAGAGCCTAATGGACTCTGTCTCTCTTACCTTTACCTTACTTCTCCATCTGAAACTGCTGGCATTTGCCTTCAACCTGCACTTTAGTAAATCTGTCTTTTGTTCTTATCATGTGTCAGGGGAGCGAACCGGGTCAAGTGGAGGGGCGAGCTTATTTCCTGTTAAAGATTGCGGTCTTACAAAATCCTTAGTAGAACTTCAAAGCAGACTCGAGTATAGCATCAGAAAACAGATATACAGGTCACACTGATTTGGCAGCAAACACTGAATGTAGCTACACTTTTCTTTGATCTGTTATTGGACACTTATATCAGGGGGAGAGAAAGCAAGTTTTCTAGATTTATACTTTAAAGATGCATTTAAGTTTCTTTACCTCTGCCAGCAGTGTTACATTTTCAGATGTGTATTTGTAGGGAGCATTAAAGAAGGTAGAATATCAAGTCTAGCGTAACACATTTTTAACTACCTTTGGTTAAAGGTCAGAGCAACAGCTTTCTTCTAGAAATAAAGCTAAGCCAAGATTGTTCCGTGTACAACATCATAGGTATTTTCTCAGACTAACAAAGCCTAACGCTGCAAAGGACATTATGCAATTGTTTTTGCTGGCTGAACATTGTGGCGGGCCTACACTGATAAAACATAGGTCCAGTAAAATATTATTAGACAAGTCAAAAATATAACTGGGTGCATCCAAATGTAAGTGCCAAGTTTAAACTTTCATCATAAAACACATAAACCATAACATGCAGTGTTAATCATCCACATGCTGCAGTGCTTGCTGCTAGTATCGCTGCATACACCTTGAAAAAGCATCTCAGTTTGCAAGCTAATGCTAATAGCATAAGCTAGCTGGCTTATGTATTTAAATCACAGTATTGCTTGATTATCAGATTATATTTTTCACTTGTTTGATAAATATTTACAACATTGTCAGTTTTATGACCCCATTCTGGGCCTACAACAAGAAATAGAAAAATGATTTTTTTGGGGTAAAATGAGTAAAATGTTCCTCTCTGTGCACATCTGGGTGCTATTTAGCATACAGCATGTTTTGTTTCTTCCTCAGTTTTTGGACTTATATTAACAATATTATACATCTAATGTTTTTAAGACCTGAATTCCCAAGCTACATCTTGTGTGTTTCCACAGAGGAGAGAGAAACTTCCACATCTTTTATTACATTTATGCCGGCCTGGCTGACAGGAAGAAACTAGCCCACTACAAGCTTTCCGACAGCAAAACCCCTAAGTATGTTTGACATTCCTGAGCCCTTCTCTTAAACACTGTTATTTCGCACTCACACTGCCAACTTCCTACTTCCTGAGACCCCAGTTCTGATCTCTGTGTTTCCTTTTCGGGCTGCAGGTATCTGTGTAACGAGCACATTAAATTAGGCCCCGACATAGTGAGCAACACCTTCTACAAGGAGCAGTTTGATGCAGTGGAGCAGTGCTTCAAAGTCATCGGATTCACCCTGGAGGTACAAATTACTGTGTTAATTGCTGAGCGCAAGGCTGAAAGTGGTGTTCATGAGGTTTAATCACATTATTTTGATACTAACATTGACACTCCTCTAATATGTATGCATGCAAATCTGTATATAAGTGAAAAAACAACATGCAAACAAGTGTTATGATCAGTGTGAGCTCTCAGAAATTAGACCACATAAGCTTGGAAACAGAGTAGAAGTAGTTCCTCATGTCCACCATATGACCTGTGATGGAGAGTTAAGCTACAGGCACATGTAGACGCACCACTGTTGGCATTGTGAAGGCTAATGAGGCCAAAAGAATTGCCTCTCTGCACGTCAATAGCACTTATCCTGTAATCACTTGGCAGCGCTGGATGAACAACCTTAACTTCTACAGTACATCTTGTCTTGCATGAAATCACAGAGTGTGTTTGAGGATGACTTTTGAGGCAAGTTAATCAATTTCAAATCTTTAACTGCCCATTAGGGAAGTTTTTCTTGCGTTTGTCAGGAGCATGGGATAGATTGAGTACATTTAGTAAATTCGACCAAGTGACTGAAAGCTTTACTTTATCTAATTCTTTTAAATCTTACTTTGGTCGACATCTTCACTGTTTAGCGAGCATATTCTGACATCTCAAACCTTTGATTATTGTTTTTTTCTGGAATAAAATGTAAGGTTATTAAATGATCCCCTTTTTCTTCGATTGTTTAGCCAAAGAAGCCAATACCGCCCAAGTTCTCCAAACAAACCACTGTGACTGTGGCTGAGACAAAAAGGACCCTTGACTGATCAATTTTATTACAATGGACCACTATGTTAAATTGCTGGAATTGAAATAAAAGAATGCAATCATTGACCTTTACATAGCTCACATGCAAGAGCTGGAAGAACAAACTGTGCACAAAAGGTTTAACTTGTTTTTTTTTTTTTTAATATACCTTTGTGATAATAACTTACCTTTAGAATCTAAACATTTATGGAGAAACAAATTTGAAGTTGCTAACAAGAAGTCCACTAAAAATAGGCTGAATGTCAACATGATTGTGTTCATTCATTTAAAAGTGGAAAAACTGAGTGTTAATGTGCTTTAATTTAAAATGCTGGTCCTTGTAAATAAAGTAGAAAAACAGGTATTCCCACAAGCTGGTGCCCTTGTTGAATGTATACCTGATGTTTTTTTGATACCAAGCTAACAGACTGTCTGCCTGTCTGTGGGGTTTTGCACAGTAAATAACTCACTGTGTGTCATTTCTGCAGGAGCTGGGCAGTGTTTACAGCACTCTGGCTGCCATCCTCATCTCCGGCGATATCGAGTTTACTTCAGTGGCGTCGGTGCACCAAACAGACAAGAGCAACATCTCCAACATTTCTGTCCTAGAGAACGGTGAGAGGAGAGAGAGGTTTGTGGTATATGCTGCCAAACGTTAATCTAAATTTTCTCTGCTGCACCTCCGCTCCTCACCTTCCCTCCTCTGCTCCTCTCCAGTATTCTTATTTTCGAGCCCTAACGAGAACACTTAAGGTTGCACATTTGCACACCCTGCAGGTATCACATGCACTTATTCTATTTTAAAAATGTTAACTTTCATCCTGCTCCATATCTAATGTCCCCTCAGTGGCATCGTTGCTGTGCATCCGCTCAGACGAGCTCCAGGAAGCCCTGACCTCCCACTGTGTTGTGGCCCGGGGAGAGACGATCGTCAGGCCCAACACAGTGGAAAAGGCTGCTGTGGTGAGAGATGCCATGGGCAAGGCTCTCTACGGCCGCCTCTTCAGCTGGATTGTCAACCGCATCAACGTGCTGCTGCGGCCCGACGGCCACCTAGGGTGAGATCAGGAGCAGAAAATGTGATGTGGTGTGTTCGGCTGTCGAGAAAGCAGAGTGAGGTCATCTCAGAAAGTTTCTACCGTTACATGGATGAAGAGCAGCACAAGAAGTTTGTTGTATTTTTAAAATGTGGTTTTATAGTAAACCAGTGTTTTTTAGCCCTAATAGCATCTCTAAGGGTGGCAAAGTCGATCGGTCCACCGTTTCGCTTCGTACTAAAATATCTCATCTGCTATTGAATAGCTGAGAAATTTTGTTCATGCTCCCCGAAAGATAAATCCTGGTCACTTTGATGCAGTTTTCGAAAGGTTGATTTTTGGGGTTATGAGTGAAATTTCTCGACATCTGGTGGATAGACTGACGCTAAATTTGGTGCACATTCATGTTCCTTTTTGGATGAATTACATTTTCTCAAATACTTTGTTTTATCACCAATAGCTGCCAAACTGGTGACATTCTCATCTGCAACAGCTGCACTGATTGGTCAGGATTAATTAGCAAATGTTAGCATGTTAAGACGCTAAAGTAGGATGGTGAACAAAATAACCATAACAGGTATAACGCATTAGCATGTTAGCATGTTATTGTGAGCCTTTTTAGCTTAAAGCAAAACCCAAGCACAGTCTCACAGACCAGTTAGCATGGCGTTAGATGCTTATTTTAATCTTTATACATTTAGTAACAATTTAATTCACAGTTATGAAGAATGTATACAATGTAGTAGAACCAGTCTCCTTTAATCTGGGAGTCTAGGCTCAAAACCTTGGCCTATGTATTCTTTTTAGGAGAAGCTGGGATGATGTCAAATTGCAATGGACACATAATTTTAAAATGTAAAACATATTTAAATGACCGGACTTTTCCTTCTTCTACACTCCAGAGAGGATGACAAGGGCTTGAACATCGGCATCCTGGACATCTTCGGCTTTGAGAACTTCAAGAAGAACTCTTTCGAGCAGCTCTGCATCAACATCGCCAACGAGCAGATCCAGTTTTACTTCAACCAGCACATATTTGCTTGGGAACAGGTAACAGCAACCACCTTGAACTGTCAGTGAATTCAGAGAACGATTTCTGAGGGCTCGAATCCCCTGAAAACACTTGGTGTGCATTTTTCACCGTGGTCCAACCTCATTTGCATCTAAATGGTGATAACACGTCATCATTTGTCACTCTGCGCTTTAAGAGCAATGGCAAGGGTAAAATATGCTGCTGTCTTTATTTACGGGAGAATAAGGTCTATCCCTTTATGCAGTCTTGTGGGTGTGTTTTGCCTTGGAGGGGGGCAGAGAATGGTTTGCTAATGTTAAATGATTTGGTCTCACCCATGGAGAGGAGCTATAAATCATCCCAAACGAGGGTCAATTAGAAGTTGCAGACAGTCGGCGTTTGACTTAATCCCACTCTTGGGTATTGTTGGCGCCCGGCCCAGAAATACATTTGTCCTATACTGTCACCATATACACGGAGCATAGGGGAATTGTAGTGGGCTGTGAGATAAAGAAGCATCACTTAACTTGTCACATCTACAGTTAATAAAGCAGTTATACCTTTATGTTTCCATATATGTTTACATGTGTTTAAATATTGTCCCAATATGTCTGCACCCCTGCAGATTTCCGGAAGTGTAGTCGTTCGCCTCACAGTGTGCAGGTCACGCTAGAATAAGCACGTTGATTTGATGTCGTTTGCTCCCATTTTGTCGTTCTCTTCTCAGAATAGAAGTCTCCGGTAATGTTGCTGAGTCATAGGAGCAGCTCTGTGAGTCAGTCAACCTGATGTGATCAGGTTAGCTGAGAATAAAGTGGAGGTTTTTGCTCGCTTTCCCCTCCAGACAAGGTTTATCCAAAGAGGGGAAGGGAAGTGTGTCACCAAGTACAAGACAGGCAACAAATACTGGAGTTACTTTTGACTTGTTATTGGTTGGAACATGTCCCTCATGTGTTACTCGTCCAGTGAAGTGTAGGGGCCATTAAAAAGACAAAGAGAACAGATGCAAAGAGAACAGCAATGGATTGAAAAGCTCACTTGATACCCTTGCATCTGATAACAGCACCAAGTTAAATCAAAGCAATAAATGTTGTTGTTACTTGTCAAATAACAACCATTAGTGAAAAAATTAAAACTTCAGGACAGACTAACAGCTTGTGACTTTACAATGCTGCCCTTATATTACAGCTGTGCAGCAGAAAACATGTCACCAAGGCAAACTATCTAGATTTTTGTCCGTACCATGTCCACCGTCACACAATTATTACTCAGAAAACAGATATTTCAGACCTTTTTCCATGCGCCTGCCATTGGTCTAGTCCTATTAGCAACTGGACAAACACAACAACATTTTAGCTAACATATTAACAGAAATCAGCATATGGATGCAATCTAATTTAGAGAAAAGCTAACAGAGAGCTAAACTGATGTCAGATGAGAACCCATTGGTGTATGATGCATTTTGGCTAGTGCAGTCCACCTCCTTTGCTTTCACACAAACTGTTAAGTTAAATGCAAACAAAGCCCGTTCAGACAGGATCTGTCAAGACCAATTAGACTATGAACAGAAGCCAGAATGCTTTTGATACCACAACCTTGCACCCTGCCTACAGATCCTGCTTTCGTATAAATTTGTAGAGATGCGCTCCAGATAACAGATGTGGCATCAAATGTTCGCTAAATACAAACACCTCTCACTTTTTGCAGAACCACCACCCGCTTGTTCCAAGCCTTTCCTGACATATTTCATCCCTTGATGGAGCTGACTGAACTGCAGAGGCTCATTTGTTTGTTCCACAAAAACTGCTAACATATTTCGAAGTGAACAGATTAGGACCTTCCATCAAACTTTTTACAGTATTTAAACCAACTAAGATCACTGAGGTTACCATTAACAATGATTAAATGCACATTATCCGTTCAGGATGAATACCTGAATGAGGAGGTTGATGCTCGGATGATCGAGTATGAGGACAACAGGCCTCTCTTGGACCTGTTCTTGCAGAAGCCAATGGGGATGCTCTCACTCCTGGATGAGGAGAGTCGGTTTCCTCAGGCGACCGACCAGACCCTCGTAGGTCAGTCTCTTCATCTTACGAATTCAGGATGAATTCAAGTTAACTAGTGCCCATGAAATGAAATTTTGACCGAGAATTTGAGGTATTCCTTAGAAACACCATAACTTTCTTCCCTGTCCTTTAATGTTGTGCACCGCACAAAACATACTTGTAGTGATTGTGGGTGTAAAATCCTGTCATACTATTGGACATTTCAGAGAAATTTGAAGATAACCTCAAGACAAAAAGCTTCTGGAGGCCAAAGAGGGTCGACCTCGGCTTTGGTATTCACCACTACGCTGGAAAGGTATTTGAATATAAAAATGCGTGCACAGAAGCTTCATTGTTCATGAAGATACTTGATGTGGGTTGGCCTTCACACAAGTACTTTCCCTCTCTTTCAAACTCTAAGGTGATTTACAATGCCGCAGGCTTCTTGGCCAAGAATCGGGACACGCTACCAGCCGACATCATCCTGCTGCTGAGGTCCTCAGAGAATGAACTCACACGCAAACTTGTCACGCATCCTCTTACCAAAACAGGTAAAGAAGTGCTAAATATTCCTACAAAGAAAACAGGAAGAAGAATAGAAGTGTTCCTTGTTTACGAACAGATTATAAGCAGCACTGAATGGATGCTTTAAGTAAAACAACAGCCTATTGTTGCCTAATTTAACCAGGCTTTCCTCTCTTGCCTGCCAGACTTTTGTTGTAATAATCTGGCCTTGGCAGTGAGAGTGACCTGTGTTGGCAGAGCAACTGCCGGCTCTGTCAAAATCGAATCACAAAGCCAATGATCACATAATCACTCCGAAAGTCGTCTCATGGCTGCTGCTGTTTCATTCCTTTGGTTTCTGCTCCATTGGGTTCATTTATTTGAATTGTCATCAGATTCATTTCTTTTTACAATGTTCAGTATGACAGGAGCGTTTCTGGACAGATTTTCTCCTAAAAATAACCTCATTAATTTACCCAAGCTGATATAAACATGCACACAGCCGCTGTCCTTTGTTTGTGATCATGAATCCTACATGGAGGACTGACTCTCCCTGGTGTGTAAGGGCAGTTTTTCTTGACTGAAACTCATCCTCCCTTGTTTATTTCACAGGCAACCTTGCCCACACCAAGGGTAAAGGCATAAACACCATGCGCAGCCCGCGGACCCCGACACGCACCATCACCTTCGCCAAGGTACACAGCACCGTCTCCATTGCAACTGTGCTATCATCTACATCAAAAACTTCACCTGAAAAGTTGCTTAATCTGTTTTTTCCCTTCTTTCTCTCTCTCTACCAAAACTGAATATACTCTTAAACTACAATTTTAGCTTCTTGTTTACAGTGTTTTTCATTTCTAACCTTTTTGTCTTCTTTTTGTCCTCTCCTTTCTTTGCATTTCTATCATAAAAGATGGGAGTCCTAACCTTATACAGTTCTTTTTCTTTCAGTGAGGTAATTAACATATTTCCAAATACTGTAGATCTCCTGGATAGATCCAAATGTAGCTGTTTCTGTTAGCATCAGTGACAGAAAAATCCTGCGTAGATGTAACATAACTTTTTACAGTTACAAAAGTCTGCATTAAGTCTCTGACGTGCACAAGCAACTGCTGTGCTAAAATGTGTCTTTCCTATCCGCTGCTGTAATAAATTGTCAGTTTATAGCACCATGGCTCAAGCTGATAACTAATTTGTGTAAAATTACTCGCCTAGTGAATCAAAATATTAATTTTTGCACTCAAGGCATTTAATAATCAGCGAGAGTTTTTTTTTTCTTTTTTTTTTTAGTTGCCAGGAGCCAAATAAAAACTTATATATAAATATATGTGACTTACTTTAGTGAATTTGTCTAAATTGTGGCAGAACATGATTGCCGTGCCTGCTAGATGTACTGCTGGAGGCAATCTGCTCACCTAAAAGCAATTGACAGTAGCTCCATTTGAAAGAACTGTGATGAGTTCTTGAATCTATTTCCATTCATCTGCATATGTTAGACAAAAAGCTCATCAAAGGCTTCACTCTTAAGAGGTGCAACAAGCATCTAAAATGCTACAAACAGTATTAGGCTGATGGCTGGCTATAAACTGGTTTCCCCCAGTGTGATAGAGCTGAGAATTAAATATAGAGCTTCTTGAAATGGTGCAAAGCATGTGCTGGATGCAAAATAAGACATTTGTATTTGATATTTTTTGTATTTTATATGGAAGTATTAGTAGTTTTAAGCATTTACTGCGGTTTGATTTTGAATTTCTGATTTTCAAAAACCTTCAGATGAGCAGTATTCATTTATGGATTTGGCACTTGTTTTTTATTGTTTATCCATCTTATGCGTCTCTTTTGCAGCCTTCTCTGGAATTTAAGCTCGCTCCTGAAAAAAAATGCTTGCTTCATGTGCCTCTCGATGACACAATACAAATGCAGACGGTGATTGGTGATTTTTCAAAGCAAAAATCTTACACAGAAAAATTATGAAGTTAATTTTTTCTATTTTAAACATGTTACTTTGTTAGGTTAGTGTTCTCATCCTGTTATTTTCAACTACCCAGTTGGCCTAATGTGCATTGCTAAAAATAATCCCTTTTTCTATTTGTATAGCCCCTTTGTTAACATGGTTACAAAATGCTTGTACAGATAGAATGCCAAGTACAGAAAACATGCAAATATATATGAATGTTTTGTATGGACAAACTCCTGGAACTTGTTTTTAAAAGTTCCCCTTTTCAAAAATCTTTATGTAAAGGCATTAGTTTGTGGATACACATACACTACACCATTAATTACTGTGATATTTGATGAGCTTTGTCTTTGTTTTTTCAGCCGGGTGACCCTGGTGACCAGCCTTACCACCCAAGAGAAACCACCAACATGAGGACACAAACAGTGGCATCATACTTCAGAGTAAGATTGATTTCTGCCCTTTACTCACAAGTGTTGTTACATAAACTCTTCATCAAGCTGCATTATGTGTTTCCCTCTTCTTATACCTCAGTACTCTCTGATGGACCTTCTGTCCAAGATGGTGGCAGGGCAGCCTCACTTTGTTCGCTGCATCAAACCCAACAATGATCGCCAAGCCAACAAGTTTGACCGGGAAAAGGTCCTGGTTCAGCTGCGATACACTGGAGTCCTGGAGACGGCCAAGATCCGACGGCAGGGCTACTCTCACCGCATCCTGTTTGCTAACTTCATAAAGAGGTCGGCTTTACACCTCTGCTTTGCACCAAGAAGAAGTAGATTATTAAATGTAAATCGATGTGTGTCATGCTATTTGTATCCAGCTGATGACTCTGATTGTTTTAGGTACTACATCTTGGCTTTCCAAGCTCATGAGGAGCCAGCAGTGACTCAAGAAGCATGCGCTGCAATTCTAGAGAAGGCCAAGCTGGAGAACTGGGCAATGGGAAAGACCAAGGTAAAAGATTGGCATTATTAACTAAATGTGTCATAATAACCAAATAATTTTTGAAACGCTTCCTTAAGACCTAACATAGGTAAGAGATACGATGTGTTTCATGAGTTCAACTCTTTTTTTAACAGCAAAGAGATGAGAGAAATATTCAAAAATTAAAACTGACTGATGGCATCTGATCCAATCTGGATCTTCCTTGGCATCCTTTGTTGTTGTGTGTTGTGTACCAGTCTGGCAACAGTTGGTGGGAGGATGCCACTGAAACACAAGACCTGGTTTCAGGCTCCAAAACTCTCAGTTTGTCACTGATACTGACACTGAGGTCAAGTTTGGTGCAGCAAAGTGTTTCATTAAAAATAGAGGAAACAGAACCTCCTGCCACTTACTGTGTCCAAAAGCCCGTGTGAGCTTGGCATGAAGGCAGGGCCATGCAAGTCACGACTGCATCTAATTCATCCAAAACAAAACGTGGTATTAACACAGCAGGACATTGTAATTCTTCTAGCACATAGAATTTTTTTTAAAAAAAGGTGTTATGTGCTAAACTTCCCTGCAGGTGCCACCTGAAAGCAGTGAGGCTACAGGACTCTTTTTCAAGTGCTTTGTTTGCTTGATTTACTATTAACATGTAAACCTTCTGTTCCAGTGCAATATAAGTGCATGATATAAATCCAAAGAAATCGTTGATTGTGTGCTGCTGAGGTAAAAATTTAAAAAAAGATGTATTTCACTGTTTATGTGTCTCTATGCTCAGGTGTTCCTGAAGTACTATCATGTTGAGCACCTGAACCTGATGGTGCAACAGGCCACACAACGGATCGTTGTGCTGCAGGCTTACGTCCGAGGTTGGCTGGGAGCAAAGCGATACCGACGGATATTAAAAGAGCGAGAGCAGAGCGCTCTGGTGCTGCAGTCAGGTTTGTAAACTCTTCACTCTAATGGACCCTGAACAGCTCATCAATCAAGTTAATATAATGGTTTTTATGAAAATTCCATTTTTGATTTTTTTATTCGCTCTCTTCAGCTTACAGAGGTCACAAAGTTCGGAAGAGGGTGGCTGACGACAAAAGCAAAGCGAAGTTTGAGGCCTTCATCATCCAGTTTCAGGCTGGTGAGAACAATCTAAGATGAAATCAGTCACCCAACACAGTCTAAGCTCTGTGTGCACTACATTTCTGTTCATCTTCTTCAGTTTGCAGAGGATATCTTGCCAAAAAGAAGTACAAAGAGATGATAGATGAGAAGAACAAAGCTGCAACCAAGATTCAGGCTCGCTATAGGGGACACAGGGAGAGGAAAAGCTTCAAAAGAAAACGGTATGACAGGGAAGAAACACAATATAGCACTGAAGAAAGAGAAAGGAAATTGTTTTTGACAAAGACTAATTCATTTTATTTGCAGGGAAGCCAAACAGAAAGAAAATGAAGAGAAAGCCCTTAAAGAAAAAGAAGAAGAGACTCCTGAACCAGAGAAGCTCACCAATGAAGAAATATCACTCACAGAAGAGGAAGAGGAAACTAAGGCTGCTGTGGTTCTCCAGAGCAACTACAGAGGTTTCAAAGAGAGAAAGAAGTTTAAGGAGAGAAAAAAGACGATGGCTGGTGCTGAATTAGAGATACCACCAAATGTAGGGGTGGAACAAGAAGGTGGGCAAGAGCTTAGCAGGACAGAGGAGGAGGGGGAAAAGACAGCTGATGGACAAGAGGAGAATGACGACGATGAGGACAGTACATATGAAGCAGAGGAGAACGATGACAGTGATCACACACAAGTGCCAGAAGATGAGGAACATACAGAAGTGGCAGATGAAGCAGCGATAGCAGTGATAGATGACACACTGGCAGCCGATGCTTTAATAGAAGGGCAAGAGGAGGAGAACGAACAAGTGAAGGCTTCTGACGAAGACGCCGTTAACACTGAAGAAGAAACAAAGGCTGCCACCGTTCTCCAGAGTAACTTTAGAGGTCACAAGGAGAGGAGGAGACTGCAGGAAGAAGGCAAGATCCCAGCTAAGAATCAAAGGGCAAAAAGTCCTCCTGGTGAAGAGGTGCCCACCTCTAACAGCCCTACAAGTGAGGAAGAAGTGTCCGAAGATCAAACATCAGCAAAAGAAAAAGAAGAAGAATCAACCGAGGTTCAAGTTGCAGCAGATGTTTCTTTGGATGATGTCAAGTTAGAAGAAGACAAAGAAGAGACCAAAGCAGCTGTGGTACTTCAGAGCAACTTCCGCGGTCACAAGGAGCGCAAACGACTTGAGGAGGAAGGAAAGATCCCAAAGAAGAGGAAGAAAGATGAAGCTGTTACACCAGAACCTCCAATAGAAGAAGAACAAGTAATACAGACAGAAGAATCAGTGCCAGAACCCCAGCTGGGTTCCTCTGAGGATAACCTGCCTGGGGCAGACGAGGAAAAAGCTGCTACCGTCCTTCAGAGTAACTTCAGAGGCCATCGAGACAGAAAGAAACTGAAAGCAGAGATAGAAGCACGACAGAAAGCACAGGAAGAAGCTACCGATGATGCAGGAGAGGAAACTATACAGGAGGCCGAGGAGGAGGAGGCCCTGGATATTACTGATGTGTTGATAGAACGTAAAGAGGAGACCGATGCTGAAAAAGAAAGACTGGAGGAAGAGCAGGCGGCAGTGAAGATCCAGAGTAACTTCAGAGGGTACAAGGACAGAAAGAACCTGAAGGCCAACAAGCAAACAGCACAGAGAGAAACTGCACAACTGGAGAGCTTCTCCAAAGAGGTAAAACCGTGACACACGCTTCACTAGCTCTCCAGCTCATCTTTTTTTCCACTCATGTATTATTTTTGTCAAATCTCGTCAACAGATCGCACAGACTTCTCAGGACTTTGAGACCCTGCAGCAGAAGTTGAATGAGATCATCCAGGCCCATCAATCAAACCCTGAGAACAATGGCATGTTTGTGAGAGGAAAAGCAATCAATGGCTACGCTCCCCAGAATCACAAATCAAGTAAGATAATGGAGATCGCCTCGGTGAAAACAGATTATAAAGCAATAAATATAAAGCATAGTGTTGGCATGGATTGACCTGAGGTTAATGTGTATTTTTGGTTCTGCTTTTTAAGCTCTGAATCATCAGACAGTTAAGAAAGACAGGCTGTCTGTCAAAGGAGGAAATTATCTATTCTTTAAGCACAGCCGTTCCATATAGAGTCCTTTTTTACTTAACTGTGCCGAGGTTATCCCTCACTGACGCAAAACTTAATGAAGTTCACATCTCCTACCACACCAAAAAGAAAAGATATGATTGTGTTGAAGCCTGTAAATTTGAAGAACTTGTGGCAGAAGTTGCTTTCTGTTCAGTATTTATTCTTTCAATTCCAAAGGTGTGGGAGCTTGTGCATCCTATTTCCGCTCTCTTCTTGTTTTCTTTATGCAAAGAACGAGATTGTATTACAGTCTTCACACAGAGGAAGGCGATGTTATTGACAGACGCCGCTCTCCTTTCTATCTCGTCAGACTAGATTAGATCAGGAAGCCTGGGAAAGTCAAGTGCCAAAACGGAAAAGGCTTCTCTAACCGATGTGTCATCAAAAATAGAATTTGATTTGCACAGGTGATAGGTGTAATTGCTGTCAGAGAGGCGAGCGGTGGGGGGGGCAGCAAATTGAAAGTTCCTGTCTTTGCAGAGCAGAGACGGCAGCTAAAATGTCGCCGTCGTTGTTGGTTCAGAAATCTTCAGAAAATAATGTATTAATACAAATGATTGCCTTTCCATGGCTGGAATCATAATTATTCTGCTATTCATTTGATGTTTGGTGCCTGTTTGAGCTGTCTTACAAAACTACAGACTGGTCTTTTAAATCTTTTGAGGTGGTATGTGTTCTGAAATCATAATCTGTCAGATCTTAGCAAAAATGTCCTTGGGCAACATCAGCCATTTAGGTTACATAAACCCCACGTATTTTAACCCAAATAGCTTTATCTATGAGATATCGTGTTTGTTTACATTTTGTCCATAGTCAATGTACGTTACAGAAAGTAGTTGAAAATGTGACAATATTAGTTAGAAGAGCGTCTGTCAAAATCCTTTTTCAGGCTAACATTTGAGCCAGGAAGGCAGCACTTGTAAGGAACTATTTCTCCAGGCGTAATAACTTTCTTCTCCATGGCTCCTGGCTCCCATCTCTCTCTCTTGCTCAGCGATTTTTGACCAAATAAATGCAGACGATCTCTTTAGAAGGGTGCATTTCTTATACCTGGCAACTTTCACATGTTCTATAGTGTTTTTTATACTCTGTTTCAACGTGAATGGCAGCGAATGGGCATTAAAAATGTAGTCTGAAATCTACTTAAGTATGCACATGGTAGATTTAAAACAACAGCATTTGTAGAAGATTGGATTGATCTCTGCTAATGGTGAGAGATCAAAAATAGACAAGTATGGTCCTTTAAACTCATAATAGGCCTAGTGGGAATATGTTAGCACTGGACAAGTTTACCGCGCAATAATTGCATCCAATATCACCTTAAGTGGAGTCAGGATTAGGAGCTTTGCAGGGGCTGGTATGCAGATTGTTAACTGTAAGCAGGGAAGTTTCCCTGTTTCAAGCTAAGCTAACTGACTGCTGTTTCTTGCCGCAAATTTACTGTGCAGACATGAGAGTAATATAGATCTTCTTGTCAAGTTCTTGGCAACAAAATGAAAAAGATGTTTCTCAACAAAAATAAAATGGTTGCAGCTGCAGCTTTTAAATCTGCTTCTGTTTGATTTCATCTTGATGAACCAACTCCATAAACCCCCAACTTCACACTGAGTTTCCAGCAGAGCTCCATGTCTCTTTAATCTAGGCACGCTTGCCCTTTACAGGCTTTTCTTTAGCACAGCGAGTTGCCTGAGGTGAAGCAGAAAGAAATTATCTGTGTTATTTCCAAAGGCTACTGCTACTGCCTGTAAAATCATGTTCCTCCGCCCCACTATGACTTCTCCATCAACACTGAGCTGTCCCTCTACATTTCTTCAGCGTAATAAATTTAATCTGAATCATTTGTGACACACACAATGAAAGCAGAGGAATGCCCGTCACAATGTCCTTCATGGGAAAGGTTATGAGATGTTAATCACGTTTTGTGAGCAAGCGTTTCCAACAATTATGGTGAAATTAATAATAAGAGCGTGTGTGAAATATGTTTGTGCAGCAGAATGACCTTTAGATAGAGTTGCTCAATAATATTACAAACTTTTCACCTTCTTTACCTGAGAGCCTCTGCACATGATGGATTGTTTTTTGCCTGCCTTGCGTGAACATTAATTAGTAATGAGCATCAAGCAAAGGTCATTGTAATGTGTTAATAATTACAATATTACAAAGCCAAAGTGGAATATTGTAACAGTTTATCAGTCTTGACAGATATGATAGATTGCAACACACCCACTACAGTGTGGAAGATGTTGTGCATGGAAAGCTGCCACAAACACACCTCTCACACTTCATATTCAATACAGTGCAGGAAATCGAACAGGGATATTTATAGGACACTTTGTTTGTTTGTGTCAAAGGATGTTGCACATAATCTCTGTTGGAAAATTCAAACTGGCCAGGGGCCTGAGGTCAAACTGCTGTCTATGGAGGGCAGTTCAATAAGCACAACAGGGTCAAAAGTCAGTGTGGTGTCAGCTCACACTCAGTATAGCCAATTATGTAAAGACCCCACCAGCTTTAGTGCTGCTACAGGAATAGACGGTCAAGTTTTACCATCTGATTCCACCAAGCTCTGTCGGGTCACGAGTGGAGCTGATCGCACCGCTCAAGACGATATTTTTGTGTTTTAAAACCATCCCAGAGCAGCTGCCTGCTCTGCAGAGAATAGGCAGTGAGTCTTTTTCTGGCAGAAGTCGCATACACAGCAGATCAACCCAAAGAGAAAGGCAGACACTGAGACACCATAAGAATGCAGTCAATTTTCAAACTAAAACACCACCTGCAGACTCCTGATTGGATCGTATCCAGGCACAGACGAATAAATAGACAAAAAAGAAACCATTTAACCACTTAGCCTTATTTTCCTTGCTAGGTAACAAAATCTTAGCAAGTCAACACACAAAACGTTCTGCTGTAACGCCCTCAGTGGAGCACAAAGCCACAGGAGAACAAAATAAAACCGCGTGAAATGGGACACCTGGTGGAATCTTTGCTTCATGCTTTGTCTACCCAACTTCCATCACATTGGAAAAAACGCCACTTTACATTAAGTTGTTTAGGTCACGTTTCTGGAGACATTATTCCACTTAAAGTGAAGGTGGTGCCATGCAAGCAGCATAGTGGTGAAGGAGGCTGACCAACAAAACAACTCACTGAATATAATTTTGCAGAGAAAACCAACAGACAGATTTGATCAGTCAAGATTGTTTAATGCTTTTCTTTAAGATGCAGTTTTTTGTATTGGAGAGTGCCTGTGATACTCATGTGTTCCCAGCGTCAACAATGGGAGTTCAGCCATTGGACCTTTGTTGCATGTCATTCCACATCGCTCCTTTTCACCTCATTTCTCTACTGTTTGCCAAAAAAACCCAGAAGAACACTTTAAAATCCCACATTTTAAATGTACCTTGTATTTGAAAGGTAATTTTTGTTAGTGTGTTTTTCTTGTATCTGTTCATATATTTAGAAGTTACTTGACTTCTCTGATGCGATTCTAAAGTTTAAGATTGAAAAGAAAAAATTATATTAAATAACTTCAGCCTATCATAATACAATGTAGACGCAGGCCAATTATAAACTCTCTAATACACAATACAACTATACTTACGCAGTTCTTAAAAGTTGTTGGAAGGCAATTTGGGAAATGTTGGGCAATGAAGGTTGAGGACTTGTAGGTCTGCTAAAAAAAAAGAAAAAGCAAATTACAACACAATTAAAAAGCAACTTCTATGAATTACATATCACAGATTGATGATGTGTAAAAGTGTATTTGAAGCTCTGTTTTCTCTCCAGCGTCCATTCTTGTGCTCACTACAGGATGAAGAAGCACATCATTTCCCATCTGCTTTTACCTTCAAGCAAAAAGACTAGTTTTAACCGTCTGTTACTTTTCAGCTGACAAGAGACTGTCGAGGACCCCCCGCAGGACTCAGCAGCCCAAGACCCTCAACACACCAGAGGATTCCACCTATTACAACCTGATTCATGTGAGTCAAACAAAGAAAAGGAGAACCATTTCAGATACATACCACAACAAAGCTTCACCGTTTGCGCCATGTGATGCTGTAAGTGCTTTCCCAGCTGCTGGACGCCGCAATGCAGTATTGATTGGCAATTTTTTCTGTCTGTTGTTCTTTTAGCAACATATGTTCCCAGGGCAAGAAATACAAGCCTATTACAAAGTTGTCTGGAAAAGTTTCTTCAATACATTTTGTAATTATTTGTGACATGTCATATTTTCAGCGAACAGTCGCTCCTGGCAAAGTAACTATTCTCCCAGCAGTTCAGGTTTGTTTGCAATGTAGTCATTTTGTTTAGCTGACCTGTGCTGTTGATGCAGTTCAGTGCATTAAATCAAGTCTAGTCAATCAATATTAAAGACCAGACATTTAACAGTTGAGAAAGACTAACACACTTTACTTTTGTTTTAACAAATGATCGAACAAATAATAACTCGATTCACCTTTGCAAATTTCATCACATGTAATGAAACAGAATTCTCTAAGATCTTCTGACTAGAAAGACTTCTGTCAACTGAAAAGTGCAAACATTTTGTTCAACAGTGCCTTCAACATTAAGTCAGAGTCCCTGAATGGTCATAAAACAGCTGAAAGGTCATTAGACAATACATAAGAAAAGAATGCTAAGAAAATGTACACAGGCCTAGTATGTGTAGCATATAATCATGTTTCTTTCTTGCCTTTTTACTGAATAATTTTACTCATCAGGCCACTAAAAATATTCAAATAGATCTTTCTCCTCCCTAAAAGCTACATTTCATGAACTGAAAATCCAAAAACAAAAACAGCCATGCTAGCAGCTAAGTAAGATTGTCCTCAAGCACTACAGGGCATTGAGCTTAATGCTAACACTAGCATGCTAACATGCCTTCAGTGACAATTGTTATGCACTTGGGTTCAGCAGGTGTAATATTAACTATACTGACCACCTCACTTTGGGACATGTTTAGATGAGAGCAGCCCTTCTAAAAACAGAAAAGTCTTTCCTTTGCATTTTTAAAAAAATTGCGTTTACATGAAAAACTGAACTGTATAGTATGCATGCCGGTAGAGTAACTTTATAGTGACATACCATAGGCGCTGCTGAAGTTGTCCACTTCCTGTTGCTGCTAAGCCCTAACCAGAGACAAAAATTAAAGAAATTAAGCTGTAGTTTGACTTTTAAAATTATGCTAGGAACCCTCGAATTTGCCTCAATAGACTGTCGTCATATTGCACTAGCTTTTGTATGTAGCTCCTTTTAACCATTAACCAAATTTTGGACATATAAACTAATGACCTGATACCAACTTAATGAGTAATCACAAAAGTCATAACAATTCATCCTCTGGGTACCATGAATTTCTGTACAAAACTGCATAATAATCAAACAGCTGTGCATAAACAGATATTTCCATCCATATAGCTGTGCCGCTACCGCTAACGACCTGTGAACAGATGCAAACTACATTGTGCCAAACAGCCTTTTTGCTTCGTACTGGGGAGTTACGAGCAAAAAGGTTGAGAACCACTGTAAACCACTTTCCTGTGTTTTACCAGAGCACAGAGATTACTAGCGTTGATTGACATGTAGTAATCTATCCTCCGTCTCTCTCCACTCAGAGGTCTGTCCAGGATGATAAACGCAAGCCAAGGAAAGAGGAGTAAGTGGCCGCTTCTTATTTCAACCTCCCTTTAACAACCTATCACAACTGTTTTAGGAGGTTGGAGTGCTGTCGGCTTGCTTGGCACATGGGGTCCAGAGTAATGACTGCAGCCCAACACCTCCATAAGGACAATGTCTGGGTCCAAACTCAACAACCTGCAACATTTTGTCCTCTGTGAAATTAATTAGCCTCTTCTTTCCCTGTCTTTACATTTGCCAAACATATGAATTTTTCTGTTTGGCATTGCAAATATGTAAGATGTTTTATATACATTGCTAAGTTTACCTACAGATCAGATTTTTCTCAAAAGAAAGGCAAATAGAAAGTGTGTGTGTGGATGCGTGCGTTCATGCATATGTATGTGCCGCACAGGCCAGAAGGTGAGCATACCGCACAGA
>JAQLOL010000013.1:5191373-5202399 GCA_029783665.1 Naso thynnoides
AAACACCACTACACATATACACACTCATACATATTTTACACACACACACACACACACACACACACACACACACACACACACACACACCGTGAAGAATTGGTCACTGCTCAACCAGCCGAAGTACTTCAAGCAAAGGCAGTACTTACAGTAAATAAATCATACCCACCAGAGATTTCACAATAAAATACAGTTGATGCATGTAAAACAATAATATTACAAAATATGAGTTATAGAAAAAATACATGTTTTTCGTCAACGGATATTCTTCCATAATTTGGTAACTTGTTGAATTTGCTCTGCAATTCAATATCGTGCAAAACGTTTTTTGTTTTTTTTCCCCCACGACATGTATTATATACAACTTTCTCCCTTCTTGGATTAAACTCCAACCCAGAGGATTGAAATGTTTGTGCCGCCCTCGTGTGTGATCTGATTCACTCGTCCGCGGATGCAGTCCAAAGTTACAAACACAGCTGTACCGTTCTGGACCTGAAATGAAGCCCTCAGCCCAATACTGGCCCACTGGCTTCCTTCAGGCATGTACCCAGAGACCTGCTGAGCCAGAGGACCCGCCTGTCCACCCTGACCTCCCACTTGCTGCAAGGTGAGTTTTACAATATTGCAAGAGTGTATCATCTTCAGGTTTAGGGCTACGTTTGCTGTCCCTTTCTCGTGGAATATAAAGTTCTTCCGGCTGTTTGGCTCCCCTGAGCGGGACAAACGAACCTGCGGCGTGTCCGGGCTGATCTGCTGAAAAAACAGCGGTTTATTCCTGACCGCTCCGAAAGGCAGGCCAGTCCTAGACACGGTAGCAGTCAGGGCTGATGACACAGCTGAAGGAATCCAGATGAGGCTCAGCATGCTGATCCCAGTGCTGTCCCCAAAGTAGCGGATGTTGCACTGGGATGGAGATGTGATCTCAAAGCTGAGTGTGTCCCCGATCTCCACACTTATGGCACCGGAGAGAGTGATGGAGGTGTCCCTGTAATTGACGCCCGTCTTGAAGGCTTGCGTTGCCTCCTGGCCCGTCCCGTTGCGGTTAGTGTAGGCAATAAGGGAGAAACCCTCTCGAATGCAGGTGTGGCCCATTGAGTAAAGCGCCTGCTGGAGGACAAACTTTACAACACCGCTTTCTGTGAAGCGGACGCCACGGTTGTCATGGGTCAGACTGATCATATAAGGGTCAGACACAGAGGTCATGCGGAAAGTTGGGCGGTAGCTGGTCTGGTAGTGCGCCAACAGGGACATCTGAGCCGTCATAGCCACGGCACCAGTGTCATGTGACAACCAGAGCAGACTGAAAGAGGGAGAGGTGATATCATAGACGTGGAGATCCTTGCTCTGGTTGCAGTGATGATTCGGACTCTTCAGCAGCAGAGTGAAGGTGTGGTTTGGCTCCACTTCGACTCCACTGCTGACGCTGACACCCTGGAAGTACTTCCCATCCGGCTGTTCGATGCGAACACCACTGAGATCCAGACCTTCCTCCTCCTGACTCCCATTAAGCCTCATTCCTACCTGAAGGAAGTTCCTGCAGCTGTGCTTTATGGCAAAGTTGTGATCCAACCACACCAAGCCATGCTGCAGGAACCTCACCTGCCCTGCCTCATTGGACAACAGATCAGTGATCTCTTTGCCTCGGATGTTTAGTTGAAGCCCGGGGAAGATGTGAGCACCAGAGGTGTGGGCAGGGGGACTGCCACATTGGCTACCCAAGAGTGGGAGAGGCGGCTCTCTAAAGGCTGGCCACACACAGCGTCGCTGATCGGTGTGCAGGGAGCAGCGACAGGCTCGCCATCACAGTCAGAACAAGCCTGGCACTCCTGCAGCTCCTGGTTGTAGAAGTACTCATGACCACACATGCCCACCACTGCTTCTCTCTCAGAAACTCCCAGACACCTGAAGCCCCCTTTGCCATTAAAAACCAGAGAGGAGAGAGAAACCAAGGAGAAGAAACCGGGTTTAACAGCTGTCATTTAGCATTGTTCACATACTATAACCAAATATTAAAAAAGAGGTGGAGATAAAAGTTTAAAAATTAAAATACTAAAGGTGTCATATTGTTTTTCACATTGCCCCAAAATGAGTAGATCCATTGTGTTATTTATCAAATACTAAGCAATGTGTTGAACTCACCTGGAGTATTAAGGCACTTCACTCGCTCTCCACAAATGTTTGGTAATTCAAGGCATTCATCTCTGTCCTGCAATTTATATAATATTGCATTATTATCATGAGGAAATTTTAAATGTTAAAAACACGGTTTAGTTGATTTTGACTGTATTTTTGAAATCAGACACCAATTAAATCGCAATGTCAATACCGGGCAGGTATCGGTCTCACCATCAAGAAAAGATTGAAATACAGGTGAGGATAATCTCAGGATCTCAGTATTTATACCTGGCACATCCTGTCTGCAGTAGGAGAACACTGTGAGATCAGAAAGAAGCCCGGTGGACACATAGTGCACTTCTCACACTGAGGTGGGTCCCTCTGAAAATCGCAGTACTCCTCCTGCCCACAGGGTGAAGGGCATCCCAGCAGAGGTTGAGGGAAATGAGCCTCTCCGACTACATCCATCACCTTTGTGTCCACGTCCATTTTATGCACAGCGTATGACTTCTGCAGGTGGCTGCGTGCCTGGCTCTGCAGACCAGCCAGGTGGTTCTCAAAGTAGCTCTGCAGCTCGCCCTGCAGGCCCTGGAAGGAAACCTGTTTGACGGTGTCTGAGAGGAGGCCGTACTGGGCCTTCACCACGTCCATCTGCTCATACATGCGCCGCTGCTGCTCCAGGATTTCCCGCTGCTGGGTCAGGAGCGCCTCCTGTTGTTCTGCGAGCTTCTGCTGCAGGTCACGGATGACCACCTGCTGGGCTCGCAGGGCCTCCACCAGCTTCTCCTGCCCCTTGGTCAGCTGGAGGTGCAAGATGAGGGCATCTTCTGAGGGAACTTCATTCTCCCCTGTGAGGAAAACAATAAGATTGGATCAGACAGACATGTCATTTTTATGAACAGCAAGTGCAATGAAAGTTTCCTTCGCCAACCAGCATCAAAGCACTGTGCATTTTCTGGACAATTGACTCTGAGACATTTTTTTTTTTCCAGTTGGGCTGCTTGAGTTGGTTTTCAGATATCATTTTAGGGGTGAAGATCAGCAAAGTTTACCTCTACTTTTAGACTGTAATCCCCTTTCCTGAGCACTGAAAAAATAAAACAAAGCTGTTGATTGTTCTTTGTAATTTTACTCATTCCAACTAGGTTTTTTTTTGTTTTTTTTTTTAGTTAAACTAGACGTTTTAGCTTATATTAAGGGTGACTTTCTTGGGTAAAACTGGATGAACAGAATAAAATCATTACACTGAGTCAGCATTACACATTTCATATGATCGATTACTTAAACTTTTGAAGTAGTCCCATGTTTTAATTTTGTCCCTTTTTTTGTCCACCAGTTGGTGAGGAAAGGGGTCTTAAGTTAGAGGTGGCAGAGGTACCCATGTCTATTACTTAAACAGCACTTTATTTAAAAAAGTACTGTTACAAATTTTAAAAAGTACTCAATAGAGTACATCATATTTTATTAGTCAATTATGTTTTTTGCATTCATACTGTGAATCTAATAAGTATTTAAACTAAAGTTGTCATAAAAATGTAGTAATAAAGGAGTATTACCGTGTAGCAGATGTATAAAATAGCATAAAATGGAATTACTGAAGTACAACACAATTGTACTTAGGTAAATGTAGTTCGTTACTTTCACTGATCAAAGTCAGCAAAGTGTATTAATGCTCGGGTTCAAAATGGGCACACACCTCTTCAGTGCAAGACAACTCATTAGCGGTCAGACATGTGCGCGCTTGTGCACGAGAGCCAAAGTCAAATTTAGCAGCCTTTAATTACATAAACACAACAACTAAAACCTTTAGGTGGCTATATAAGATGACAGCCTAATAACGGCAGACCTGGCTTGATGTCACATGTGAGCTGAACACCCAAAGGCGCGCCGCCAAGTTCTGGCGACGGATATCCGAGCTCCGGAAAATCTCCCAGAAACTGCGCGGCTCTGTCGGACAGATGGACGGGAGGAAGCTGGCTGGAGGCGGCAGAGGAGCCGCTCTCCTCTGAACCTGCCAGACATCCCTCACCCACACACTTTGCTCGATGTTTTGGCCGTATCCTCAGCGGCAGTCTGCACTCGATCCCTCTGCAGTCTCGGGTGTCATTTGTGGGCTGAAATTGTTTCACGGGGGCGGCGCAGTCCCCGTCGGTGCATCCTGCAGGTAAAACTTCAAGCGCCCTGATCCGTGTGCCGCCGCCGCTGCTGTCACCGTGCCGCCCGCGAAGTGTCTGGCCAGCCGGATAGGCGCCCGATGCTGCCCTTGGAGAGCTCGGGTACGCATGGTGTTGGCTGGCAACTATCTGCGCCGCTCTCCCCTGCGTTGTCGGGCTAAACTGCCGCGGCGGTCTGGAGGATCTGCTCCCCGGACAATGAGCTCCAGTGCACGGTCTTGGATCGCCGGTTTCCGCGCCGTAGCAGTGCATCCCCCGGCAAACGTCTGCAACAGCTGGCAGTGATACCCAAGACATCAGCAGCAACAGCACTGGTGTTACTGAACCCATTGTGCGTCAGCAAGCACAGATCTCTCTGCAAAAGAATCAAAATGCAAATGAAACTTTGGATTCCCAAGTGATAAATCCGGGGAAAAAAAATCTCCAAAACGAATCTAGAAAAAGTCCTTGCATTGATTTTCTCCTCTCAGGATCAGGTTAAACCCATCTGTGTCACAACTGAAAACAAACTTTATCATGCATGACTGAACATTACCTTCGCTCCAGGGTTTGGTGAGACTGGCTTTCCACACTGTCAGTAAGGAATAAAGACATTAGACACACGCATCACCGCCGACTCTCCATATCTGACCCGCTCTGAGGGCTCCTGCTCCACAATGTCAGGAGTCTGTGTGGCATTCCGAAGACTTAATTAGCATCAGGTTTCCCCGGCCACAAATTAACCCTTCACCCTCCGTGCTCTCCACACAGAAATTCTCCAGTGAGGTTGAAGAAGACAGAATGAAACCTTTTTTTAAATATTAGCATATTGATATTATTATTATTATTATTATATTGATATTATATTTTAAAGGGAAAAACAAATTGTACATTTTGTCCATGTGTTGCTTCGGTCCTGATTACTGTCCCTTTTCATTTATCTGGCTGTTGACTTTCCTTTGACCTTATGGCCGTCCAAGATGCAAAAAGTGCCAGTGTTTTTTTGTTTAGTATCCTGAATGTTGAGACAGCTGCTGGTCCTCAACACAGTGTCCTTCACTTATACTGGCCTTGTCAACACTGCGTGCCCCTTTTTATAGACAGAGCCAGCAGAGGTCAAACTTTTGTTGAGGGCACCTACGAGGCAGAAGTCAGGAATGTGAAACCCACAGCTGCTTTTTGGACCGGACTGGGTCTGACTTAGGCTCCTACTTCACAATATTGACTCTTTGGCTTAATTCCTCACAATTATGGCTGTATATGTTGACTTAATATCATTTAAATTCATCACAAGCATTTTTTATTTTTCGTATTTACACATTTTTATCTCCTCTAATCTGGTAGAACTAGGCCTCCATAAGCAGGCGAGCTTGACCTGACTTGACTTGACTGATGAATAAAAACAAATCCTCAAATTTCGTGTTTACTTGATGTTGGAAAATAATTCCCATTGATCTGAGCAAGCGCGGCTGATTTGAAACTTAAATTATTTGCATGCAATCAAAAAGATCCAGCTATCCATTTGCTTGCTCTCCAGGTAGAGACAGACATATTGGATCGTGCTCCACGAAGAAAATAATAATAGCAGGTTGATATCATGAACTGTTTGGCACCACCCACTGGGCTCAGGAGTGATTTGGATATACAGTACAGCAGAGTACAAACAGATGGCACTAGAACACTCCTATATGCATCACTGTGACAGAGTGTCTCTCCTCTGCAGTATTTAAATACTTTATCATTTTGCAAAGAGCCCACTGGTTTTGTCATTATCACCCAATTTTGTTCAGTGCAGAAAAGCTCGAGAAAAGTATTAAGAGGTGTGCTGGAGCACTTCTATGCAACACAATGGAGACTAATGATTAAAAAGTACAGTATGCCCTCTTTTACACCTCACACCTTACCATCTGGAGTTCTGCAGTACTTTAAAACCTAAATACTGCTCTTTTTCAAAAAGCGCTTTGTGTTGCAACCTGTAAGCGTTTGAAACTGCAGCTCATATTCTATTTGCAATGCACAACATTTGATTAACACGCCGTAAAATAGCAATTCTGTAGAGTTTCTTGACTCTTGGCTGTGATGTATGAGCTGTAGCATATATGGGCAAAAATCATCATAAGCATCCACTCTGTAGGACCACCCTCAGTGCCCCCTCTCTTTGAGAAATGCTCTGTGAGGCACCAGCTTGGCTTCAAGAGAAGTTTGGGAGCTAACGGGAGGCTGCTGCTTTTGCCGTCCATCTGTTTGTCAACCCCTGAGAGAGGGAGGAAATGAGTGGCGGTTGGGACACATGCCTGTAACCTGCATGTTTGTTTAATACATCACAAACCCCGAAAGGCTCTAAGACGTGTTCAAGGTTATTTGATTTCCCTCCTGTGGAGCTCAGCTCCTCTGATGACAGGGTTTTCGCCACAGAGAGGGTGGTCGGCCTTTCCCACAGGAGCCCAGTCTGGTGTGGGGGGAACAAGACAAAGAAGTGCTAACAATAGCAAATAATTGCAAATGGAAACTAATATTTTCCCTTTTAAACAGATGAGAAACAGATGAGAAGAATAGCAATGAGGGGAGTTTCTAGAAGTATAATAATGGAGCCTCTGTATCAGATTAAAAAAGAAGATGTGAAATCTTGTTTTTTGGCCTCACAGGTTGACTCAAGGAGAAATGCAAATAAATAGAGCTATCTGTGTCTGCGTGGTCAGATAGGAGCCAGAGGCTATTCATAGCTCGACAGCCATACTCTCCTTGGTTTCCCCCTCAAGATAACTGACCTTGTTGCACCACAACAACATCTTAAGATATTACTCTCTGATTCTATAGCAAAAAAAATGCACTAAAGTGAAGGGAAGGGTATGCCTGAGTCACCAAGATTTTGTCTAGATTGTTTTATTTAAAACTTTATTAAGTTGTACAGCCAAAAGTAAGTAGATGTACTCAAGTACTGTACCTATGTATGAATTTTAGGGTGCTTGTTTGACCTTGAGTGTTATATAAGCTACATCTTAAAAGGAAGTGTTGTACTTTTATTCCATTACCAGATACCCTTCATCAGTGTAAGTTATTACATTTCACTGCAGGTAAACAGTCTTTACACTGCACAGTCATTTTAAAGCCCCCTTTTTCACAAGAAACACAATATAAATATAATAAACCATTTTCAGCAATGAAAGGCATTCATGGCTGTCCAACGACATCTGCACCTGCCTCGTGGGGCTGCAAAATCTGACTTGATACTGCCCAATGAACGAGGCCTGTCTAGACACAGAGACAGCTCCTTGAAAGGCATCTTGTAGTTGACCCCTGTTGCACTAAAATAGTCCCAGTTCTTGCTGACCTGCATTAGAAACAAGCCAAAAGAACCTGCACAGTGAAAAAATTGCAAAGAAACAAAATGATTGTTACTTACAATATACTGTAAGCTTTTTATTGAAAAAATACATTCAGACATAAACTCATCGCAGGCATTTAAATTAGTTACTGTGATATATTTACACATTTTCGGTCCATAACTGAAGATTACAATTACAAGTTACTGTCCAACACTGAGAATATGATGCATTGCTATAAAGTTAAAGTCGCAGTAGGTGACTTATGCTAACAAGCTAGCAAGCTGACGTCAGCTGTAGCATGAGACTCGTGGGAAACAACTGCGCCAGCTCAAGTTTTATTTCATTTGTTGTCTCTCTCTCTTTTAAGTCCAGTTTGAACTGAGACGAAACGGTTGCAGGGAAAGTTGCGGCGGAGTAAACTGGTCTGTCTCAGCTCGAGATCGGCCTCGATCCGACTGACAGTGTTGCTTGCAGACACTCTGAGTCAGGGAAAAAAAAGGAACAAACAGGTAACTAACTCGTACTGACATTACCTTATCATAAGTGCAGCATAGACAGGACAGAGAGCTTCACTGACTGGGTAAATAGAACGGGAGTGATCGGATTTCTACCAATGCCGAATACGGAGGCATGATGGGAAAACACAGAGAACTCGCGTTACTATCAGACCACATCACTTACTAATAGCTGTCTATAAGTATTGTGACATTTTTTCCAAATAGAACACAAAAAGTTATAGATTTTTACCCGAAAAAAGTTACCTACTGCAGCTTTAAAAATCGAACAGTTAAAAGAGCTAAAATGAGTTCAATCTAAAACATCTACGGCAGTAAATGCACCATAAACATTAACGAAGAAGTGACATTAATTTTAAAAAAAAACAAAAAATCATATATAAAACCCTGACAGACAACATTGCGGATACGACTTAAATATCTTTACCTAAGATTTTGAAAGTTGAGAATTTATTTTTTTGCTCTACTAGTACTTGTACTGTAGTAATGGATCTGAATCCTTCTTCCTCTCCTGCATTCAGACCTCTGGAGCTCTGCTGGAGTCTGGTATCCGTCAGCGCTGTGCTGTGCCACATTACCACTCCAGCCTAAAGACCTGCTGTAAATCAGTTTTCAGTGAGGTGAATTATTAACCGAGACTGTCGCATTCCTCCTGCTGACTCAGCCGTTCTCTTGACCCCACCGAGACCCCACTTTCTTCATTCCCTCCAAAAAACTTCATCATCTGCCCAAGTGGTTGTCAATCAGCAGCGCGACTGGAAGTCACAGCAAACCGGCCTGCAGTTCTCTCCTGGTCTGTCCAGGTTTGCAGCTTTGAGACAGCTGCAGCCGATGCTGATAAGAGGGCAGCGAAGGGGGACGGCCCAGCGCTGCCTAGACAAGACTGTTGTGAAAGTCTTTGAGCTCTTGGCAGGAATGCAGTGACAGGTCTGGACCTGAACTTCCGCATTAAGCAGGAAGAAGTTAGACAGTCAGATGCAATCCACATCAGCACACACAAATCTGACGGTATATGACTATTTTTTGGTGTTGAGCTTTATTAGAGAATAACACTTAGAGGTGGAATTGATGTCCATGAGGCTGTTATCTTGAATCCATCTGGTGAAAAAAGGATTAACACATTTCAAAAGGTGAGTTACATCTCTGTTAAGTTGGATGTTGTACCGTCGGTTAACGGTGAACACCCAGCGTACATAACTTTGACTATTGCGTAAAAGACAGTTACGCTGATTGCAACAAATCACCAAATTCTGTTACAACAGCACAAAAACAGCAAAAATGAGTTATTGTTTTCTTATTATTATCTTTGCACTCATGAGATAAGGCTTAGTTAAGTTGATAAGAGAGCCATTAGGTGTGTTGGGATGAAAAGAGCATTATTTCATGTGTTCGTGTTTGCTTTCCAACTGGGTGGACCCAGCTCTAATTTCAGACTGCTGCATGACTCAATAACCTCATGAAACTGATAGGGTTGGACTCTTTAAAGGTGATAGTCCTGTCAGCTTGCCTCCGATTATAGGAACTTTTTGTACATTTGGCTTTTAAGATGAGATTAAATCGTGTAAAAAAAATGGACTGAATTGCTCAAAAATAGTGTCCATTTGCAATTATGCTGTTAAAAACCATTAGATGATAGGGTGCTTTCCGTCTCCGAGCACTGTCAAGCTAGAGAACTCTGCAACATTTGTTCAAATAGTCTGTCAAATGAGTCATGTAAAGTGGGGATTTTGTCTTACAAAAATCTAGAAGGATTTTTTCATGTAAATGTTGTGGAAAGTCCATGTTTGATTTCTAGCGAAGTAAATGTCAGTTATGCTTCCATTTATGCCCTTTAGCACTTTGTTTCTGCAGCAGAGATCCTCCTGTACCCACTTTATATTAGAGTACATCCACTCCATGTATAAATCTTAAATGGAGTAAGAGAGGGAGTTTCTGTCCTTTGTTGTTGTCTGGTTTCCATTTTCTCGCCTCACAGTTGCACATGTGTGGAAAGGCTGTTTTCCACATGCACGGAAAACATATATTTGAGATTATTTAAGGGGAAATCCTCCTCTGAAGGAATGTAGAAGTTGCATGCATGCTATATTTTTGTCCCTTTTTTTGTTTCTTTAGAGGTACAGCGGAGTGTTTTCAAAAATGTGCGGGTTTGGAACGGCGCCAGAATTCATGCCCGAGTGTTTCCAATAATATTTATGAATGCTGACAAATCACATATTTTCAGAGGGGTTTCTGGAAGGCAAATGGAAATGGTGTAAAGAAGCAGCGATGTACCGTACCTCTGTGTTTGTTTTTCTTTTCTGCAACAGCGTCCAAAGAAATGTGAATATGAATCACAAATATAAACTTTGCTATAGAGTAAATACAGTTAATGCAGGGAAATTAAATTATTCCTTTTTCATCTCACATTACAGGAGACAGTCCACAGCTGGCGTCAGTTTGTTCTCTTTGTCGAAACGCGTTCAATTAAAATGGAAAACTGAGCTCACGTCAGAGCACGTTATGCGTCACTAATGGCTCATTTTAATTAGTATTAGTCATGCTGAACTTTCTCTTCCAGCTCTGAGGGTTCTCCAGTATCACTGATAAAAATCTCCTGCATGTTTTCACAACAGACCCATGTCAACTCTGATACCTTCAGCCAAATATGCTACTTTTTTGTTTATAGTAGCTTTTTTTTTAAAGGAGGGTCATCGGTGGAAGCTTATTTGCTTGTTTCCACACTTTGAGTCGCACTGGCGCACTCTCATTATTTTATGGTTTGATTTTTTTGGTGCTTTTTTTCATGTTTTGCACGGTTTGTTGTCTGTGGTGTCTGAAACTGTGACAGTGAAACGCCTTGTACTTTTCAACTGCAAACCGAATCTATCTATCTACCTTCTTACCAGGTATAAATAAAGTAACCTAAACCTGAACCTGTGTA
>JAQLOL010000013.1:5209090-5239022 GCA_029783665.1 Naso thynnoides
AAAGTTGTAAATAATGGCTTAATAGTTGTAATTAATAGTAAGTTAATGCTTAATCTATCCTCAACACCAAAGGAATCTAATCCACTTGAAAGACAAAGTAGAATAAATGAGGAATAAAGCTGAAGAAATCCATTTGTTTAGTTTTTAATTGTATTGTTTAGACTGTTAACAGCTTGTTAACACATTGAGCACTTTTCTTTAATATACATTCATACATACTGAGCAATAAGTCTGAGTCATTTCTTGACAAATATGCTGATTCTCCACTAATCACAGAGTCCCTCAATGAACTGGAAGACAATGATTTGGATGCTCTCATGGCCGATTTGGTGGCTGACCTCAACGCAACGGAACAGAAACTCGCAGCGGAGATAGAAGATCTGAAGGTGCCATCGCCGCCCCCGTCTGACCTGCCACCACCACCCCAGGGCCTGAGTACAAAACCTGCATCCTCCCTCGCTTCCCCGACATCACCCGCGAATAGCACCAGCAGCAATGTTAGCACCTCGGCCTCCTCCACCGCCTCCCCTTTACCACCTCCGCCCCCACAATCAGCAAAGCCTACAATGGTGAGCGAGCGAACAGTTTGTGAGATTAAGAGAAGCATCTCTGCAATTACCTTTAAAACTCTCTACTGGGAAGTGGTCCAAAATTTGAGAAGTGAGAGTTTTAATCAAAAATTTTCAGAATTTTAGAGAACTGACTTTGGTGCCGCACTTTTCAGGAAAGTGTCAAAATAATGGATGACAAAAGAAAAGGCTGTGAGACTGTGTGCATTGTGAGGCTCCTCATATAATATATGCAGGAAACATGAAGCAAAAAGAGGCATTAATGTCAGAATTTCAGTTTTATTGCTGGTGTGTCTCAATTCACCACCAGAAAGTGCTTTCTGAGCCAAAGCGTGACAAGGCCGAATAAAAAATACCACCAGTTCTCAGCATATAAATTTCCGCAGAGTCCTTTTTGTCTTTGTGGAGCTGGGACGAGTGTTATTCTCCTATAACAGTTAGGACGATGAGATCATGGCGAAGTTGTTGCTGGACGGAAGCATCTGTTACAGTAACGGAGACTCGTGTGGCGAAACAGTCGAGAGTCTGTCTGGAACAGATCAAACACATACAGTTGTGGGGCAGGAAAGAGTAACAGGATCAATACCAAAGGTTAGAGAAGAGGGAGGGGGCAGACCAGACGGGAGCTTATTGCTTTAGCAGGGCTTGTTACCTCATCCTCCTGAGGTAAAAACACCAGCTGTGCTGAGGCGGAAAATGTGTCATTGTTTGGTAGAGATGTACAGGTAAATTAAAGCTGCATCGTTAGACTGGATTCATATGTAAAAACACCTGATTCATAAGCTGAAGAAAAGGGTATCATGTTCCTGCTAAGATCCGGTAGATGGGAATTAATTTCCCAAATGAATGAACCGTCTACTTTTGAAATTAAAACTAAATCAAAACAGATTCTACACCTCCTGCAATGCAGTGAAGTGTGCTTCATCCATGGAAATGAGAAAGACACTGTTGGATGTTTTCCTCTCATTTTAGCTTCAGAACCCGTTTCAAAGGACCCAGTGTGCAGGATTTAGAGGAATTTGGAGGGGGGGGGATGAAATATACTATTCAGAATTATGTTTCATTAATGTATAATCACCTGAAATTAAGAAATATGTTTTTTTCATTAGGTTAGAATATGCTCATCATAGCCTAACTTCAAGTGTTTTGACACGCTGAATCTATGAAAGTACATCTCACTTTTTGTGTGACTGTACCTGATAGCAGATGAGCTTGTATTCTTCATTGCAATAATTACATAATAATTATAATTGCGTTGAAAGGAGCCAGTTGAGGTGGTGCAGGCATCTGGTCAGAATGCCTCCTGGTGGCCTCCTTAGGGAGGTGCTCCAGGCAAGTCCAGCTGGGAAGAGGCCTCAGGTCCAAGTGGAGAGATTATATCCAGCAACTCTATGGGATCCCCCAGGTGGAGCTAGTTGATGTGGCCAGGGAAAGGAAAGTTTGGGGCAGCCTGCTAAAACTGCTGCCACTGCAACCCAACCTCGGATAAGCGGTTAATGATGATGGATGGATGGACGGATGGACATAATAAATGTTATAGAGTGCTGCTGAGTTGACCTACTGTTGTAGGCAGACCCTAGTTAACAAGTCAGCATCTCCCTGATTCCCTTGACAAAAAGTCAATGAGATTTTTCCACAGAAGTTTGGATTTGCAAAAAATAAACTCAGCTGCAAACAAAGGTTTGGGATATTTTCATGTTTTATGGTCTTTTTTAACCATTTTCTAGCAACCACGTTTTAAAGACACGTTAGTGCTTCAGAAATAATGTGTGGTATTTTATGCTGCTGAGCAAAGTGTGAAAGCTTCTTAAGGCTTTTAGATGTCTTACCAAAAATCCATTAAAAAAATATCTATATATAGACTTCCCTTCCACTGAACAAGAATGGAAAGGGCAATAATACCGACTCATTTCTAGGTTTTGGGACTCATTCCTACAGCAACTTATGCATTCATATGTTTTCCTATTCAGGAGGAAATTGAGGCGCAGATGAAAGCAGACAAGATCAAGCTCGCTCTTGAGAAGCTCAAAGAAGCTAAAGTGAAAAAGGTAAGATGACCAAACATTAAAGTGGCACTCCTCTGATCTTACATCCATTAATGATACAGTGAAATGTGGTAACATGAACATCAATGTCAAAGATGTAGTGTTCAAACACGGCATTGATCTCTTTTTTCTTTTGGAAAAGCCATCAATCGCATAATGAATGAATGGCCATTTTCGTGCAGCCAACGTCCTGCTGGACACTTTCTGATCTTCAAAGCCATTTAAATACCAAATCTTTCAAATCTGAGCAAAGCCAAACCTTTGTGTTAACTTGTTATCACAGGTGACGTGACTGATGATTTCAAAGTTGAGTTTATACACTTCTACTAATTGCTTGGCTAAGAAAAGTCAAAACTTACAGGAGGGTAAATGGATCACTGGCTTATTTCCCTTATTATTGTTAAAGTTGCAATTCCAAATTTGACGTTAAAGCAAGGTGACAAAGTTATATGAAATCTAAAGGTTTCCAGGTATAGTGTGCAATGGGGGGAAACACAAACCCCCAGCTGTTCTCAAAGGAACATCTGTCCCATTGTTGTTAAACACAGAAGGGCAAGTTTGAGGCCTTAAAGTTTCAGATAAATCCACTGTTTCCAGAGCGTGCTTTCCACACGGATCATCTATTTTGAAGACACCCACCTTGCATATAAAAGAACTGTAGGAGGGGAAAAAAACCTGACATCCAGTGACATTTCATTCCACCACATGCCAAACCTGTATTGCTTTCCACAGAAGGTCGAGGCTGAGCAACATGTGATCTAACGCTCTTAATCCTCTTGCGATAACATCTATGAAATCCACATTTTCATGACACAAGGCGAGCGGCTGTCTGACCTCGGGTCTGTGGAACTCCTCATCTTCCCAAATCTGGATTTGTTTCAGATGAGAGGAAGTGTGAAGCCATATGAGCCTGTGCGGAAAGCGCCGCTCCGCTCCAGAGCCAAATTAATCTCAGCCAACTTTGTCTGAGCCAAAGAGACACAAACACAATGGAGAAGCAATTACTAAAAAGCCAGAGACGTTAAGCAGAACGGAGAGGCAGAAGTGCTGATACTTCAACTTTTCCAGTTACACTAGGAAACACAAACAACCGTTTACTGTACACAGACTGTAATTAAACTG
The DNA here is from genome assembly GCA_029783665.1 of Naso thynnoides. NCBI lineage: Eukaryota > Metazoa > Chordata > Actinopteri > Acanthuriformes > Acanthuridae > Naso > Naso thynnoides. Next base: position 5,212,827 of record JAQLOL010000013.1, read on the forward strand.
GCAAACAAACAAGCTGCATGTACTTTAAGGCTTGATTTGATGTCACCTGCTGCTGTCAACATGTTTAAACTTCAATCTGTCAAGCAGATGAAAAAAAGATAAAAGCAAAAAGACTTAAAAATTTAGTTTTAAGTTTTCAAAAATAAGCTTATTGACTGTCTTGCTAAGAACTACGTGAATAGATCGATTTTACTCCATCTGATTTGTTTAAATTTGTTTAAAACCAACCTCACTTCAAATGACAACTTGTGGTTTGAGGGGTCGTTCTATTTCTAGGTCTCACTTTGCTGAGATAAGCAGCTGCTAGCTGATGCTTCTTGATTACCCTACAGATGTGAGTGCTATCAAGCTTTAAGGGTTTTTTTAAGTTGTTTTATTTGGTTTATAAAGGACAGAGTGCACATACATTAATTGTTTGCAATCAACAAAAAGATGGGTGCAACAGATTTAACAAAAAAGCTCATTTCCATCAGTACTACAAACAGAAAACATAAACACAATAAAATAAATAGTATCAAGCACTGAAGACAATAGACTTTCATAAAACAAAGACAGTACCAAGTGCATGTTATAATACATAGCAGGAATGTTCATAATCTCCATAATCTCAAATCACAGCCTTACCTTCCTACAGTGGAAACACATTTGAATCAGACTGATCAACATAAAGTGCATATATCCTAGATTCACATATAAATTGACTGATTGGTACCAAGCATATTGTTTCTTACCTATATAAACAGTCAGATTAAACAGAATAAAGTGGATAATTTCTAAAGTGCACCCATTTAAAAGTGCATAATTACCTATCTAGTTTAAAAACTCTTAATAAGAACGTCAAATTATTTCTTTTTTGTGAAAGTTCTTGGTTGAAGCCTGAACGAGTTGCTGTTTTGTGACAGCTGGTGGTGAAGGTGCTGCTGAATGACGGCAGCTCCAAGACTCTGATGGTGGACGAGAGGCAGAGCGTCAGGGAAGTTCTGGACAACCTGTTTGAGAAGACGCACTGTGACTGCAACGTGGACTGGAGTCTGTGTGAGACCAACCCTGAACTTCATCTCGGTGAGTTACTGCTATGAAACATATAAAATACTATAATGTTCCACACAGTGCTTTTACTGCAAAACTAGGGAGAGAAATGTGGTTTCTCCTAAAGACACACATGGATTTAAAAGTGTTTGAGCCTTGATGACCAATGGTTAATCTAGCAACAGTTGCCATTGCCTTTAAAGGACCCTACTGTGTTACGACATGTCACTGTCCTCTGTTGACATCGGCCACATAGGTTTTATAAACCTCGCCCATTTTTAGCAAAACAGCTTTATCTATAATATATTGTGTTTGTTCACATTTTGCCAATATTCAGTAAACATTGCAGAAAGTAGCTGAAAATGTGTGACAACATTAGCTTGTGTCACAATCCTTCTTCACACTAATATTCGTGCTGGGATGGCAGCACTTGTAAGGAACTATTTTTCCAGGCGTAATAACTTTCATGTCAACAACTCCTAGCTCGCCTCTCTCCCTTGCTATGCGATTTTTTTAACAAACGCAGACGTTCTCTTTGGAAGGGAGAATTACCCATACATAGCAACTTTCACATGTCCTAAAGTGTGTCTGTACTCTGTTTCAACATGAATGGCAGTGGCTGAGGTTTAAAAATGCAGCCTGAAATCAACTGAAGTAAACACGTGGTCGAATTTAAATCACATTTGTAAAAGATGAGGTGATCTCTGCTAATGGTGAGAAGTCAGAAATATACTCATATGGTCCTTTAACGTGTTGGCACTATTGATAAAGCCCCCAAAACTTTCAATCTATTTTGTAGAGATTTGCTTTTTTAAAACACCTTATGTCAGGTTGAGTATTTTCAGGGGTGATTTGAAAGTCTTTTAGTGCACATTTACAGCAGTGGTTAAGAGAATAAGCAAAGTACAGACATTTGATTCACAGATAAAAACACTGTTACACGAATGGTGACACTGTGTTGTTAAATTCTGGTAAATTTAGAAAAGAAACACAACAGCAACATGTGCAAGATGGGCTGCAAATACATCAACTTAGGTAGAATAACAGTGTAGGGGTAATTTAGACCACCAATATAACAACATAAGTCCTCGGTTTGTTTATATATGGACTGTCAACTAAACACATACACACACACGCGCGCACACACAATGTGCAGGGTGGGATATTTCATTCGTGTCCAGATGATGGACTGTGTTTTTACTGGCACGATGGCAGCCAAACTGCAGCGAGCTCACAATGAAACATTGATCTCATTCCCATCCGTCCCTCTCTCCCTCCTCCTCCCTTTGCTATTCTCTTTCTGTCTCTCTCTCTTTTACGCACACACATACAGAGCAGACAGGTGGGTTTAATTTGCTGTATCGGACACTGTCAGTCATCCTCCCTGTCACGCGGAAATAGAAGCCTTGTGATCTCAATCCTCCGTCTGAGCTGTCTGTGCTATATTTACTTCTGCTGCTGAACTCTGAGATTCTCCGACTCCTCGTTACCACGCTCCCTAACAAATTCATCTGATTTTCACAGAGATAATTCACAGGCGATCCAATCTTACGTGTCATGAATTTAAAGTCATTTTATGCCACTTTAAAACAGTTTTAACGGGACACTGATGGCAAAGTCATTAACGTGTGTGAGCAATAAAATCTAAGTTAGTATTACTTGCTAGAAAATCATATTCAAGTAATTTTACATGCAGCTAGTTGAGCCGTGAAATGTAGAACACACCTGGAAATATTTTGTATTGTTTCTTATTTTCAACCAGTTAGAGATGAGAACTAAGAATGAGCTACATTTCCCTTCCTGGTCTGTGACTCTCAGCCCCAAGCGCTTTTCATTTTACTGAAGAAATCGATCTTCAAAAAATAGTTTAAAATATATAGATTATAATAAAAATAATAGTATTAGATAATTTCCTAAAACTACTGGAAACTGTGGTTTATAGCAAACATTATTCAAGACAGAGTAAACACTGCATTTGTTGGGATTATTTTCAGAAGCGGCGTAATACATATTTGATATTTAAGTATTCATTGTAATGAGGGAAGATATCACTGAGTGCAAAGGTGTTACACTGCTGCAACTTTCCCTGCAACCATTTTGTTCTATCTTGAATCTTTGGCCTTAACTGGATGTAGAGAGTGACAAAAAAAAAAGTAAAACACAAAGTGAAGCAAAAGCATTTTGGGAAGGGTGCAGCCGAGTTGCTTCTGTAGGAATCTCATGCTGCAGCTAGCTTGATTTCCAGAGCTTGCCTACCTCAGCTTTAACTATTTGCTGTCACAGGAAACATTTACAGTAACCTTTTTGTAAGTTCAGCACCACTAAGAAGTGCTAACAACACATAAGCAAATTTTTTTCATAGTTAGGGCTGAGTTTGTAATAATACGTGAAATGCCTGGTAGGTGCATATAACGCTAACCTCACCGCTAGTTTAATCAGACCTGAAGCAAAGCCTTCAAAAGAGGAATTCACTCTTTATCTCTGTGGCCATTTTTCATGTTCTGTTTTTGCCCATCTTATGGGAAAGATGCAGCCAGTGCAAAATAAATGAGGAAATGTGTGTTTCCTTTGGTCATCACGGGTTTATTTTTAAGCAGATGATAGCCCGTGGCTAAATTAGCTGCCTGACACAGAATGCTATTTAAAGAGTATTATTCATGCAAAACTTCTTACGTTTAGCTCATTTGACTCCCGAGCACGCGGTCGCACAGGGTCTTTTGTCACCTCTGACTAAGAAGAAGAAACTTCACTCTTTTGGTTCATTCTGACATGCCTGTAAACCCCCTCAGAGTGGGTATGTGTTGTACATTTTTCCCGACCTTTAATCTTTATCAACACTGACTCACAGCACGTCATGCTAAATAAACACCTACAGAGTTCTACAGCAACACCATCTTCAAACAGATCTGCAGCCATGTGCTCACCATGCGTGCTGCCGAAATGCACCATGTGGTTGATGCAGTTCAAAGGGATTTTTACTCCTAATAATTCACTCGAGCCACAAAGTCACACCATCCATTTAATTATTACAGTCAAGCTATGGACTGGAACCCTGGCAGCAATTTATTTAATGCCTACCTCCACCTTAGCTGGTATCCTGTAATTAGGGACCATGGCTAAACTACAGTCAAATGCCCAGTACATGGTGGAGATCTATGACACTGAGAGTGTGGGTGGGCAGTGAGGAGGAGGAGGAGAAGGAGGAGGAGGAGGAGGAGGAGGAGGAGGAGGAGGAGGAGGAGGAAATTGCCCTTAATGTGTTTTCGATCTTTAGTGCCATTTAAAGTCCTCCCAGCAAACGCAGAGGTTTGTATTTTATTGAGCCCCTTCTTAATTCCTCCCACTTGAAACAGACAATAATGCAGCTGTGAAACTGACTTTGAACTGAGCTCAGCTGAGTTAAACATTTCGTGACAGAGTGAACTACTGTACATATGGTAAAGCATTCGCTTTGACATGTTTTATGGTAGAAAGCTTAAAACAGAGGGGACATGGAGAATATAAAGTGGGATTAAGGACGGTTGTAGAATTGTGGTTTGAAGAATAAAGCCAGCCCATAAAAGCACAAGTGGTGTCATCAGTGTTTGAATGTGCTGAGAAATGATCTTTTATAGGCTGATGTTTACTGCAGAGGTGGAAAGCCAGCAATTATCTATTTACTAAAGTACTGAACTTGGGTTAAATGTGCTTTTCTTTCTATTTTGTTGGACTTTTTCTGCAACCCCTCAACATTTTGAGACTTTTCTCTCTAGGAAAATCACTCCATTGGTCATTTTTAATCCTCAATATAACTTGAATGTCACCAGCGTTTGAATTCAGTTTAACTTGATTGTAACTGACTTCAGGGCTGTAACCTGAATGTAAACTGAATACAACTTTAACTGCTTTCACGGTTGTTTACTTTGGTGAATATTGGTGTGTGAATAGGAAAAGGAATTCGTCATAATTGGTAAATAGGAAGTGTCTTGTTAGGTTTCTTTTGTGTAGTTTCACTTCACTGGGATTATAGGAATTTTTATTTAACTTAACTCATTTTATTTATTATAACACTGTGAGGAAGGGTCAGGGAGAGATAAGCATTTTTGCTTCCTCCTGCTCCTTCTCAAACATCTACATGTATTTGGTCTTTGGATGAAAATGCTTTATTCATTTATGTTTGGTACTTTTTCTGATTCTTTTTTTATTACAGGGATATTTGTTATGGCCATTGCTGTGTTGTTCAAGATAAAGAAAAGAAAAGAAAAGAACAGGTTTCAACTGTCTAACCTCAGAGAAGGGAGAAGTAACGTAAAGTGAACAGAGATCAAAACTGGCCCTGATGGCGGCCACATGCCAAAACATGTTGGTCTCACATTAAATTCTATTTACTATACAAGTGTTGATGATATTTTTTCCCTTTTTTATTGTCAAACTTTAACCAGAACACAGTCTTTAATGATATCAGATCAGAAAACAGGAGTTCAGTCGCTTTTTAATTAATGGTCATCTGGGTCATTTTAAGGAATCAATCCAAGACTTTTTTTGCATTTAGGGTTGAAAACCTGCTGCAGAGGTTAATTTTCAAGTGTTGACTCCTTGACTCCGGCCACAAGTTGCTTTGCAGACAGTTAAATTTACACAAAAGATAGCATAAGCTCATTATAAATCATGACAACTACCCAAAACTGTACGTTACTTTATTTGTACTTCGATGGGAAACATTGAATGCAGAATGTATAGATATATATATAAAATCGCATCACAAAAAACATCTAAAATAGAACTAATGTTTGAAGACTATCTCATTTGTCTCCAAACAAAAGCTTACATCATCAGAGCGATTTCTCAGACACTCAAATTAAAGAAAATCACACACAGGCTTTAGGTAAAAAGCACAACTACTCTGCTGACGTCTAAGTTTGCTTTTCTTCTGACAGAACGGGCGTTCGAAGACCACGAGAACCTCGTGGAGCCTCTCTTAGCCTGGACGAGGGACAGCGAGAACAAGATCCTCTTTCAGGAGCGACAAGAAAAAAATGAGGTTTTCAAAAACCCACAGGTTGGTCCCCTCACGGTGTGCACCTTTGTATACCTCTGTGAACATATGCTGAGTGATCAGAGGTGACGTGCATGTGATACCTCCAATACACAACTCTGGCTCATTCATTATTCCTGGCCTTGGTTTGTATGAATCCATCCCCACATTGTTTCAGCTCAGCACCATCTGGCTATTTTCACTCCTGAGATGTTGTTTGAATTATGAGCTGTCTTTCCACCATGTAGGATGACCTCTTACATTTACGTCTTCACTGCTATATATCAGACAAAACAGCTTTGGGCAAAAGACATCAAGATCTTGGCATGTTTGTTGATACAATGGAAACAGTCTATAATCTCAGTGTTTAATGGATTCGGTCTGTTGGCAGAGACAAATAGCCGACTCGGAAAAACCGGTGAGATATTCTTATTTTTAAACGACTCCATCATGTCTTCCACATGCCTCATCAAAAGAAAGATGTGTTTTATGCAGCACATCCCGACCACTCTGAGGGTTGAAATTTTGACAAGAGCTACCAAAATACAGACTCCTGTTAGGCTTTCTTTACCTACAATCAAAAAAGGACCAGACTGTGATATAAAAACAACTGGCCCAGTCATACTGGGACAAAGTGGAGGAGTCAAGAGTTTTTAGAAGCCAGAAAAGATCATGATTATCACATTTTATGTTATAACATTTCATATGTTTCTAATTTTAAAGAAAAGAATTGAGCTTAAAGCTTTTAATGGGTTAAAATGATGTAATACTCATTCCTTGTGCAAGAGAAGAAAAATACTTCAACTTACATTGTGTAAAACATGTCATTTTTATTTGTGAAAATGTTTTTAAAGAAAACAAGTGAGACACATCCCACTTAAAACTGGATGATGCTCTCCCTGAGACAATCACAACAAAACCCACAACCGGAGCAAATTTGGCCTGTTTCACAAGTGACAAAGTAAGTAAACGTAACGTCTGTCCACAAGGAACGTGAAACATGGCGACAACTTTAATCAAGGAAACCGCAGCCTATTACTTTATTGGGTTTAAAGGTCAAGTGGATATCAGCGTGCTGGTCAATATCCGATAATTGTAAAGCCAATATCGGCCATTACCAATAACGTGCCGATCATATCGTGCATCCCTCATCCAAAATAATGACAGGGCATCTCACTGTTTTTGAGGCACTTCATTTAAAACCAAAAATGTTAACCTGCTGGTGGTATTACAGTCACACTCATACGGTTTTATCCTCTTGGGACCGTGAATGTCTGTACAAAATTTCATAGTAGTCAATATATATTTAATTTGTGGACAAAACGACCCACACCGACTGACCAGTGATTGGACACTGTCATCCATCATCATGCTAAACCGCCGTTATGCCGACAAAGTTACAGAGACATGCTGAATTATTCTAACTGCAGCCCTTAATGCACTTCATGTTTGTTTCCTGCAGAACTTTTATCTGTGGAAGAAGGATAAGAAAGCTCTAAAGGACATAAAGGAAAAAGACAAGGAATTATTAATACAGGTAAAATACGCACACACACAAACCAGAAGCGAAATATATTTTTTAAAGTGTTCTAGAAGTTTTTTCCAGTGGGAGTTGCTCTCAGTGACCCCTTTCATCCCTTCCTCCCTCTGTAGGAGAACTTCTGTGGGACTTCCATCATTGTGCCTGATCTCGAGGCGGTTCTGTACCTCAAAGAAGACGGCAAGAAGTCCTGGAAACAGCGGCTCTTCCAGCTGAGGGCTTCAGGACTTTATTATGTGCCCAAAGGGAAGACAAAGGTCAGAGGTCAAAAAAAGGCATCACTTTGCTGCAAAGACTACATGAAAACACACATCGAACAGCTCAAATTCTAAACCAGGATACAGTCAGTGGGTTGCAAGCTGACCAGTGGTAAAAGCTGAAATTTAAGGCAGATTTTTTTTTTTTTCATTTTAACTAGTGTCACAACATCCTGTTTTATAGTCTTCCTGCTTTATGAGCCACACTCTTGTTTCATGCAACGCTGAATATAATTAGAACTTTTACTCCCTGTTGACTACACACAGCATACTCACTCACCGTACCTCTTGCAGGATCTCACTCCCAAACAAGCCATTCATGCAAGACTTTATGCCTCTACTGTTGCTCTTGTAGTAAACAGGAAACAACAAGTAACATAATCCCTTATGTTTTTGCAGTCGTCCCGTGACCTCGTCTGCTTCGTCCAGTTTGATAATTTAAATGTCTACTACGGCAAGGACTTCAAAAGCAAATACAAGGCCCCGACTGACTTCTGCTTAGTTCTAAAGGTATGTTCGCTGTAAATCTATTGTCTTATCTTGTTTGTTTATCAACAGAGAAGTTGCAACGTCCTCTAACTGTAAAGATAACAATCTTGTATGCCTGTTTTAGTTGTTGGTGTCATACTGCATGAAGAAACATTTGGTTTTTCACGGTGGTTTCTGGGCACATGGTCAGCTAAGCAGCTGCTTGCTTAACTGGAAGCATGGAATGCAATAAATAGTTTGATTTGAAGAAGTGAAAGGCGACAGTTCTATTTAATTTAGATGAAAGTGGTAAGGAAGTGACATTAGGCTGCTCCTAAGTAATGGTTAAAGCGCTATACATTTAAAAAAGAGTACTTTAAAACTGAAAATTAAAACAGTAATGGGAGGAACCTGTAGTACTCATTTAAAGGCAAGAAATGCTGACTGAGATGAAAAAAGCAAGAATTAGATGAGTTGATGGTCAGTCTTAGAAGGATGTGAAAGTCTGCTCTCTTTCTTTTCCCCTATCTTGTCCGAGAAATCCTAGCATCAGCAGATACCGTTAGACGAGATGTTGAGGATCAAAGGAAAAAGAGCTTAGAGAGGCAAAGTAACTGGATTACCCACCAGAGAAAGACAGAGTCTTCAAGGTTTGAGCTGAGGGGAGGAGAGGATGTGCTGTCGGCCAAGGGCAAAGGAAAATGACCTGTCAGAGCTGACGTTTTTCACAGTAAAAGCTGGCCGGTTCTCACATGTTTTTGTGTCAGGAAATCACGCAGTAAAACTTGTTGAAAGCTGCATCAGTCGTGACAGATGGTGATGAGGGTGTGTTTTGACACATGGAAGCAAAACTGCAGCACAAGAACGAGAATGAAACTATTTAATTTGATGATTTAGCTGTTATTTATCCAGAAAAGATGCCTGAGGTGATCGCTAATGCCATCCTCATTATGTACAACTGATACCATGACATTATGGAAAGTCATCCTCCTCCTCAGGGAAAAAAGACTATTAGATTAACAATGGACCCACATCAAACGCATTATACAGCAAATATTTTTGCAATCGAGACTGTATAGAATCTAACAATTAAGACTATTTGAGCATCAAACATCTCATTCCTAATTTAAATTGGAGTACAGGATGCACTCAGTGGCACACACGTTTGACTTTCACTTTTCTAATTTGTTTGTTATGGCTCAGAAATGCCGACTGGACTATTCCAAACAACAAGGATAAAAAATACACCACCCATTTAACTGCTGTTGCTTTTAAAACTCTCATTCTGGACTCATGCTGGCCCCTTGTGGTCCACCCTGATTTTAAATGTTAGAAAGTGTTCGTAAATCTTATTGAGCACCGCTGCACATGTGCAAAAAAGGTTATGTAAATTGCCGCAAGTGATGTCACTCGGGTCAGCATTAGTTGGGTCTGAAAAACAGGCCTACAGCTTTAAAAATGAAAAAAAAAAAAAAAAATCAACTTGAGGCTAGATTAGTCGCTACTACAGTAGGATAGCATCATTAAACCTCCAAATAACCCTGCAGCGTTAGAGTTGAATTATGGGTAACAAGGTAGATGAATGTATGGAATAAAATGGCGAAACCTCTGGCTCTTTTGCATTGATTTTAATCTTTTTGATATATTTTTCTGACAGTGTCCACTGTTAAGTCAAATAATGTTACATGAATGCACATCGCTGCTGTATTTGCCGAGTTCTTCCTTTAATTTCGAATGTAAAAAAAACTGAATCATGCAATTCTGGGTTAATTGGGATTTTATAGTCAAGAGACTTTGTCTTTTTCTAATGGAGTACAGTTGTGTTTGGTCCACAGCTATAAAGACGGAAATCTAGGAGCAAATGTTAATGTTTTTTTAGGCTGTTGTTGCCTAAATACAGCTCCGCATTTCATGTTAGCAATGAAAAAGCACAGTTTGCTCTATCTGTTGCAGTATGTGACTACTGAGGTTTTTGTTTAGATTAATTCAGACAATATTTTTTTTTAATCGTCCAAACCAAAAATTAAAAAAAAAAAAAACGTCACTTTTTCCCACTCTTAATGGAACTTTCAGATCTGACAGCTATTCTGAAAGTAACCACTACTCTGCTATTTATGGTGTGTGTCATCAACTGCAGTTATGACTTTGTGGTGCTTGTATTAAAAATGTGAGCAAATGTTTTAAGATCTACCTTGAAATCTTGAAGCAGTTTTTTATTTACTTAATGTGGATTTGTCTCTGCAGCATCCTCAGATCCAAAAAGAGTCTCAGTACATCAAATACCTGTGCTGTGATGACGCTTGGACCATGAACCTTTGGGTAACTGGAATCCGTATTGCAAAGGTAAATATAAGTCTCAGCTCTGAGTTTAATAACAGGAAATAATCAGCAGTGACTCATACTCTGTGGCTTGTTTCTTGCACTTCCAGTATGGTGCCTCGTTGTATGAAAACTATAAAACAGCTGAGAAGAAGGCGGCTGTCAGCTCCGTGTGGACAAACCGCAGCACGCCATCGAGCTCCAATCCATCAACACCTTCTCCCACCATCAAAGGTAGCACGGCACACAGGCTGCCCTCACTGAGTGCTTCATGGATGTAAAACAAGCCAGATGTGGTTATTTTGACTGTATGGTTTGTTCACTCGTGGTGTTTCTCCTTGTCTGTCAGGTAAATCACCAAGTCAGGCCAACGGTCACGCTCCCAAGCCCCAACCGGGACCTGTTGCTAAGGTACACAACTCTCACATTAGGGGTGAAACTAATGATTATTATTATTTTTGTTGTTGTTGCTGATAAAGTCTTTAGTCTAAGAAGTGTTAGAAAATGTAAAAAAATGCCCACCACCTTGTTGGCATTGAAGTTTTTGCAAACCTTTGATAGGGGGAAACTGTATTTTTCCTGTATTTCATATCAACATTCTTAAAATACACATAAAAGAATGATACAAAAGGAGATTTTTCCCATGTGGAAGAGGAGGGGGTGACGGTGGCATGACAGCTCGGTGAGACGGCAGACCACCGTTGGAGTCCACTTTGAGATTGAGAGTTTCAACCAACAGAAATGCGTATTTTGATGTGACATCTCAACATTTTCAAGCTGTGTTTCTGTCCACAAAACCGTGAATTTTGAGCAAAAAGTCAATGTTTTCCTGACCTAACAAAGTGGATTTTGTGCATTAACAGTCCAGTGTGTAGCATTTAGGGGGATCTGTTTGCAAAAAAATATATAAAATTAAATATAATTTTGAAGTAGGTTTTCATTGGTTGTATAATCATCTGAAAACAAAAACTTTTCATCATTGATCCAGAATTTTTCATGACCTTAGAATGAGCATTTTTTTTTAAATCTACAGAATGAATGTCCTCTCTCATGGAGTCCATCATGTTTCTAGAGTAGCCCATAATAGACGAACCAAACACTGGCTTTCGAGAGTGCCTTTTGTGATTATTGTGGGTTTTGCAGCTGCTGTAGTTTCTCCTACTTGCTTGGACGGGGAGAGTAAGTTAAGAATGCTCAATTTGGAGCATTCTGCTTCAATGTTAGATGCAACTAAATACTGCACACTGGACCTTTAACTTAAGTCGTATTGATAGTTTCATTTTTTGATTTGATTTGATTTTATTAAGGATCCCCACTAGCTGATGCCATAACAGTCAGCTAGTCTTCCCGGAGTCCACCTAAAAATATAAAAAAAGCACACATACATATCACCACACAAATACAAATACAAATACGAAGGCTAAAAGCCAGAAATCAACACAAGAAAACCCAAAACAATTTTATACAGACCCTGCTTGCCTTCTAAACAACATCAAATTAGTTTTGGTTAAAAAATTTTTAAAATGTTGTCCCTCTCTTACATGTTGTATCATTACCTAATATCTGTTTTCTCAGGATGTTGGAAATATTCCCCCTCCACCTCCACCAATGGCTGAGATTCTTCCTCCACCACCTCCAGACCCAGTCTTTCCTCCTCCACCACCTCCTTTGGCCGCCAAAGGTTCCCCAAAACCTGCCTTGCCCAGGCAACAACTGCCAAACAATTTTCCTCCACCTCCACCTGCAATGGACAGCCTCCCTCCACCGCCGCCGCCTCCACCCATCGACGATGCCTCAGAGGCCCCGCCGGACTTCCTTCCACCCCCTCCTCCTGCCACTGGCTTTGGTTCACTGCCCCCTCCTCCGCCGGCTTTAAGCTCCCTGCCACCACCACCTCCATCAGGTAGTTTTGGGGGTATGGACCTGCCTCCTCCACCTCCAGATCCAGGGTTTTTACCACCACCACCTCCACCTCAGCCAGTGTCCACAGGGGCTGGAGTACCCCCACCACCACCACCTCCTCCACCTTCTGCTGCTGCCCCAAGAGCAGCAGCGCGGCCTCCTGGCTCAGTGAGGAAGACTCCTCCTGCTCCGCCAAAGAGGACTACACCATCGCTGCAAGGAGGAGGAGGAGGAGGAGGAGGAGGTGGTGGAGACCTCATGTCAGAACTGATGCAGGCCATGAACAAGAAGCGAGGGGATCATTAACTTGGGTGAGGACTTGGTGGAGTATAAGCAAAGGGCACCCACACAACAACCAATTTAACCCCAAATCAGCCACGTCTTGGCTTCATTTTACATCAACAACAATACTGAAGCTCTCCACCAGGAAGTCAGCGGAGAGCAATACAGACTTTATGTCTTCCAGAAAACCAAAAGTGATCCATTCATCCTCATTTTAAACTGTTTATCCAAGACATAATCTTGCATCAATCAAACGAAGGTGATTGTTTTTTAAAAGCCAAAGAGTTCAAATTCAAAGAAAATGTATATAAACTCTATTTCAAATCATGTGTTTGATGACAAAAGAAAACATAACGCAACACGTGCTAGTTGTATAGTATTTTTTTTTGCATGACATAAAGAAACTCATACTTCAAAGGGAAATGTTTAGAGAATTGTATATATTGTCACGTTTGCATAAATTGCTGTAAATATAAAAACACCTGAACTGAGGCACATAACATTCTACTTTAGCTTGAAATGGCTGTCGGCTTGATAAATCCTTAAAACTCCTGGTCGCATAAGAAATGACTGAACTGAGCAACATCTCTCATTCTATCGAGTGTTTGGGTCTTCTTCTTCTTCTTGGCATCGAGTAAAACTTACAGCTGCTATTGGCTGTTCAGAAACATATAGTGCATGATGTATGTCTGTCTAAATGCAACTACCTTCTTGAAAACCATCTCTAGGTCAATATTACGCAGAAATATTATAAAATCCTTAAATATGTTTAAAAAAACAACAACAACAACGCTGGATCTAGTTTCCATTTTGTCTATATGTGAATTGAGTGAAAAGTCATGCTGTATATGATGCAACATTTCTGAAAAAAATGACAGCTCAGCCTCCACAGAAGCATCTTTGTATTTATTTTGATGTAAAGGAATTACAAAACGTGTGCAAGTATTTAGCTGTCAAGCAGTCAAAATACAATTTTGTGAGCAAAATACAATCAGAGTTGGATTCATCTGTGACACTGAGAACTGTATCTAATTACTGTTGATTACTATATCCACATATAGTGAATAATCTTAGCAGAAAAAGAACATCAAACAGCCGTGACCTTGATGTTTTTAGCCAAATACATTCCACATGGCATGACAGAATTAACCAAAATGTGCCGTGAAGTATCAGTTAGGTTGTAATTCTTTTTCATGATAGCGTGTTGCTCAGGATCACTCAGGAGGAGCAGCTGACCTTTAACCTCCGAGCCCAAGGTGGCGTTCTTGCTGCATAACCCGCCTCCTCTGCGGTCTCTTGTGTAACAAAGGGGAAGGACAGAATGTGGTGCAGCAGCTCCACCTAGTGAGAAGAAAGTAAAAAAAAAAACCAAAACATCAGATCAAATCTATACAACTTGACACATAAAACTATATAATATTACACAATTTAATATCTGTGAAGGAAAAAAAGAAAAGAAAAGCACCTCAGAAAAGTCGTTGAGCTCAGCTTTCTTTATAGCAGACTCTGCCATCCAGTTCCTCAGCACATATCTAGGATTCACATCTGTAACATATTTATTTTTCCCCAATCAGACAAAGACCATCCTGGTAAAACATCCATCAAAATATAGAAATTCATATAAGTCAGTTCCTTCTTATTCACTAATATAAAGCACAATGTCTTAAATCTTTCATGGTCAAATCAACCATAATGTTTGGATTTGGTGGCTCACTTTTCATCCTGTGTTGACGATCCAAATCACCATCATTTTCTTGCCTGGAAAAAAAAAAAAGACAAGAAAAACAAATCAACACATAAATCCAAATATTTCTTTGATTGTTTTAAAAAAGAAGAGACAGAGCAACCGTCTTGACTAACATCTTTTTGCTCACCTGCTGAGCCGCAGCAAGTACGTGCTGATCCAATCAGAGAACAGCTTGTGGGATGACAAGTCTTCAAGAGCCCACATCTAATCCAAAACCAAAAGATGAAATGTCATGAAGGATGCCTTGCTGACAAAATTCATACACGAGTTCTGCAGATTTTTGCTGTTGCAGGAGCAGCTTGAGCTCCACCTGTGTGAAGTTCCTGTTGTGAAGCTGCTGAGCTGAAACTTCACTGAGCTGCCTGAAGGTCATCGTGAAGTCCGACCGTGTTTCCTCCATCATCTGTGGAGACAAAACCACTTAGACTGGGAGTGAAAAAAACATCCATCTACCATACAGGAAACGGGCAGTGAGATGAAATTGATTCTGTGGACTGATATGAAGGATGTAGAAATGTTTATTATAGGAAACATCCACCCTCAGTGTCAATGACTTGCCTTCAGCAGGAATGCGATGAGGTAACTGTCACCATCCTCTTCACCTAGAAGCCCCAGTTTTGCCTTAAATAGCTGATGAATCCTGAAATACACACATGATAAGGCTGGAAAATAACATGATAACTGAACTATCAATATTTGGATACAAAGACACATGGCGCTCACCTCATCTGGTAAATATCAACGTATCCTTTTAAAATAAGTTTAGCCCTGAAAAAGACAAAAAAGAAAAAGAATCTCCAAGTGATTCTAAGAAAATCCAAAGTTTTAGGGTGTGAAGAATAAAAGAAAAAAGTATAAATGGTAGAAAGAGTCACAGAGAGTCACACGTAACTTAAAGTTATTTTTGTTATTTTTCTCACTCTTTCTGCTGTTTTTTAGAAAGCGCCGGCCTGAGAGCCATCAGGAGCTTCTCCAGGTTAAACAACCCGACGCTGGCCTGAGCGCCTATGCTGTACCTGCCCTCATCATCAGATGTGTTGGGGACAAAATCTGCAAAGGAAAAGTTTTGGCTGACATGATGACAGCGGGGCAACTTTGTTATTTCAATAAAAAAACAACATATTTCAGGTGTACTCACTGGGATTATACGACTCCATGAAGCCAAACGGTCCGTAGTCGATGGTGATGGACAGGAGACTGAAGTTGTCTGTGTTGCACACACCTGACGTGACAAGTTAAACACATTACATAGAAGTAAATGTTGTGATTAAATGTTCAGACAGATCAGTTCTCACCATGTGCAAACCCAATCGACATCCACCGGGCGATCAGGTGTGCTGTTTCATTTACAACGATGGAATAAAACACCTGGAAAAACACACAGGAAGTCCTTAAATAAATGAATAACATGCAGCATTCAGACGCAGATCTACCACGCATAATAAGTACGTACAGTATTTTTTAACTTACCAAATATTTATCTGGGTCATCTGAATTGATTGAAGAAAAATGTTCCTCAATCACAAAGTTCAACAACTTTCTAAATCAACAAAACAATTAAACGACGTTAGCAGCTGCGGTGTACTAAATGCAATGAGAGGCCAAAGAATGAGAAGAAATCACTGACATCATGATCATATGGCCAGACTCACCTCAGGAGATCTGTCTCTCCACTTTGAGCCAAGACTTCTAAAGATCCAATCCGAAACCAGGACTTAGCTAATCGGAGAACAACAGCTCCTGTAAAATAAAGAAATAAAAGATCTAATGAAACATATTATACAGATTAACTGAAAATTAATGAGAGAAATGCAGGTGGTTCTCTTTACCTCTCTCTGTCTTCACATTGCCATTGTAGAATTGATCCCTTATCACCGGCTCATCACTTATAATGAGGCTAAAAACATGGCAAAGAGTTATCCGATCAATAACAGGAAAAAGGTCAAGAGAATGTTATGCACCTGCTGCATTAGTTCAAAACTTTCCTGCCCTTTCACAGGGATCTAACACAAACACAGCACCTGTCTAAATAAAACTTTTTAGACGGAAGTTCATCAGTTTTGATGCCAATTAAAATTGCGCATGAGAGGTTTGCATGTTGGCCTTCTAAAAGTTTTGATCTGGCCCTCTCACCTGGCAGCCCTGCTGGTGGGAACACCCAGGAAATGCATGGCTTCACTGCACAGGAACTCCCTCACGGAGGAACGGATCACAGCTCGACCATCTCCTGACCTGAATTAAAATTCATATTGCAATATAAGAATTAAAAAAGTGTTAAAAACATGCAATGTCGCCAAATGCTGCAAAGTTAAACAATTAGGAAAAGGGGAGAAAATGAAGGAAGAGTTTGCTGCGAAAATGACCAACATACCTTGAATAAGGAGTTCTACCGGAGCCTTTAAGCTGCAGCTCCCATACTTCTCCTTTCCTTCGGCGCATTTCAGATGGAAAAAAAGTTAAAGCTTTCACTGGTGATCCACCTTATATACACCTTACTTTAAATATACAAAGAACCACATTTAAATATAATCTTACCTGTTGGCAAACTGACCGAGAGAATGTGCTCGTCCATCGCCCAGCTGACCTGCCCAGTAACCAAACTGATGAAGAGGAAGATTATGTTCTGTAAATTTCGACGTCACCAAATGTGATCAGGCCATTTCATGTTCGATTACATTTAATACAATCCAGCAAGACTAAAAGGATCTGGAGCAAACTCTACCTGATGACCTCCGTATCTGTGTGCGAGCGGCACAGATCCTGACAGCAGTCTGCCTCCGCTGGCACAGAGTAGGAAATCATCAGACTGTGTTACAGCCATGTTTAAATTTAAGATCCCTTCAATGACATCCTGTTGAGACAAGTGGACATATAAATTAATTCCTCCTCTGTTAAACACTTTAGTATGTGATGCTTAATGTGATACAACACCACCTTGGAGACTGCTGCTAGTCTTAATGGGCCTTTCAGTGGAGTTGGAATGGATTTGGAGAATATGCAGTTCTTTACAGTGCGAACAAAGTTGCCATCAACCTCATCTAAAGGGAATGCATCTGCAGAAAGGACAGAGCTGTTGTATTGGCCTCCATTTAAATATACTGACCTGTAATGATGTAAGAATCAGTTTTACCTAAAAGTTTCTCGCAGGACACATGGAACTGGTCCAGGTCCTGTATGAGGTGTGAGACACTCATGTTCCACCTGTGTTTGACAGCGTCTGATGCCGTTTGGTCATGACTGTGGCAGTCATTGTCAGAACTTTGGCAGAATTCTACGACATACACCGGTGTGAAACTGGCTGCTACTAGAGCGACGACTACTAATGTGTCAATACTGCCCATCTTCACAAACTGTATGGCTGTGAACAATGATGCAGCTAGAAAAAAAAGGGTGAAAAACAACTACCTAATCATCATCAGGCAAACAGCAGCAGCAGCAGAAGAAATACTCTGATCCTTTAACTTCAAGTACTGCAATTAAATGTATTGCAGAGTTGCTCCTTGAGTGTAATTTTAGCATTTAAAATGTTATCAATAATGTATTAAGGTTATTACTAACTCATATCCTGTCAGGTAGTTTAATCAACACAACAAATGATCATATTATATTATGTGCAAATTGTCATGTGCTATTTTTCTAATGTTACTCTACTATATAAATGTAGAAAAAAAGTGCAAAAGTAGAATGTACATGTGTAACAGTACTTTTAATTTAGTAGACCACTAAATGCCACTGCCAAACACTAGCAATGATAGCAAATTATCAGTTAGCATGCATTTTAATGTATTTTCCCTGAGAAGACAACTTTTATTCAGTGTCATTTTTAAGTGACGTTACACAAGTTAAACAAATGACGTTACAAGTTAGTTAAAAAACGACTCTTTGCTGTGGAAATACACACGTAATTTTAGGCAAACATAACGTTACTTGGCCGTGATTTATTCGTTAACATACTTCATGTTGCTAGTTAGCGTTAGCTGTTTTGAGAACACCACTAATTTTAGCTACAGTTCCGTTAGCTAGCGCTGTGTTAGCTAGCCAGCTACTAGCGCCGTCATTACATGCTAGCATAACGTTACTTTTCAGGTGTCACACGTTTAAACACGAACAGAAGTAGTTTTGTTTTTTTTTGCTACCACTGCATTTGTGAAAACATCTAATTTCGAAGGCTTTAAACCAATATTCCTTCCAACTCTCTACCATCTATGGTAAAAGTTAATTCCTCGTTATGAAACGTCATCAAGCTTCGACCGCTCACCACTTCCGGTTCCGCTCAAATATATAACCTGTCCTATTGCACGCTGCTGGGAAACATGGCGGTCCCGTGGTGGAGTCAGTGCAGGAGGTGGAGTACAAACTGTACGAGTGCGGGTTTATTTGAAACCTTGTGGAATTTTAACAGCAGGTCTGTCTCCGTCTTCGCGTCCCCTGTGGGGCCGACACCCTGGAAATCCAAGCCGGGGAACGAGGTGAGTTTGGGGCGGCACCGGCTCTTAAGTCCTGTCAAACCCCTGGAAGGTCATTCATACCGCGGAGCTGTCATGTCACCAGTGAATGGTGGTTTTATTCAGCCAACATTTTTTTTTTGTTTCATTTTGTCACATATCCAAGCAATGCTACTCTCATCTGTCTGGCGCAAGAATTTCTGGTGTTTAGTAAGAATTTGTCAGATGGGTGGTGACTTGTTGCAGGCAGTGGGTGTTGGCTTCTTCGCGGCTTACTCAGCTGGCATAAAGGTCAAGACCCGCTGCCGATAGCACACTAAGCTCTGTCCTTTACTTAGCGAGCTGACCACTTAAATCCAACCAGTGTCTGCTTGAGTCCACAGTCATTCAGATGGTTTTTTTACACCTTATTTTCATTCATTTGTCATTGAGTCACGTGTGTTAACTCAGAGCTCAATAACAAAACTTTTGCAAATGATTAAAAAATTGCAACAACTACAAAATGTCATTATGGAGGCTGTGGCCAGTACTTTGCAAACACTTGAAGTGTCAAGTTGAATTTGCAGTTCAGCTCTAAGCATTCCATGTGTTTGTCTGTTGGCCTGAGAGTAATCTAGTTTCTAAAGTCCTGTGTGGTATTGTGTTCTTTTTAGGTGTGGCCATCAGCACAGTCAATGCAGATAAATCAAAAAACCTCAAACTTAACCTCCGCTTTTACCAGGTGAGTTGTCCCGAGCGCTATGACCAAACACTTTCCCACATTTTTGCAACATAAAATAATTTTTTCACACTGCCAGAAGGGTGAAGCACAAAGTCATTTTGCAATTTTGGTTAAATGTTGAGAAAAGCAAAATTAACGTTACATATTTTTTAACAGAGCACAGGAAGAATACTGGTTGCGCTGCCTTGAAACAACTAGTGGATATTCTTTAATAATTATGACTGCCAGTATTAGCCTGTTGAGTAATGGAAAGTTTAACTCACGCTTGTTGCTTGTTTTGTCTCCTTCTCCAGACACAAGTCAAGGTTGCTGGATCCCAAACTACAGTCTTGCTGTTGCAGAACGATACACAGTGACGCAAAGTTGAAGGACCCCTTTACATTAGCCCAGAAAGACTTAAAAAGCTTATACGATGACATCAAAAAGGTACATGTGTGTCTTAGCCATTTGTGTCCATCTACATATGAAATAGTGGTATCTGTAGCTAACATAAGGGGAGTTAATCCACACAGGATAGAGGCATTTAAAGCTTATCTTGGGTCAGAGTGCTGTCAGTCTATCTGGAGGCTCTACGTCATTGTTTTTTTCTTGGATTGGACCTTGCAGCTGCAGGAAAAGTTCAAAAATGGCCGAAAACAATGAGCCGTCTCCTAACAGATATTGTCAATTAAGCAGTCAATTTCATTGTCGTGTTTATTTTGGATGCTGTTCGATAAATTATTGAGATGAATTTTATGCCTCTCCCCCACAGGAGCTTTTTGTGTCCAGAGAAGAAGAGCTGAAGCATCTATGTGATTACTATTTTGATGGCAAGGGCAAAGCCATCCGACCAATGATAGTTGTCCTCATGGCCCGGGCGCTCAACATCCACAGCAACAGAGCTGGGTAAAACTCACCGCACCAGACCTTCAGTACATATTTCAACAAAACATCAGGTTTATGTCCTGCTTCTAGTGGCCCAAAGTGACCTATGTACAGTCGTAAGAGTGTTGATGCAACAGGCCTTGTGATAAGTCATAAAGTCTTCCACGGAAGCATAATCCAGGGTTGTATTCCATCTCATCTCCTGCAATCTGTCGTTGGTCTTTGTCCTCTGTAGTGACTTGCTCCCCGGGCAGAGAGCCGTAGCTATGATCTCAGAAATGATCCACACTGCCAGCCTGGTGCACGATGACGTTATCGACGGATCAGATCAGAGAAGGGGAAAGAGAACCATCAATGAAATGTGGGGTGAAAGGAAGGTAAGGGAATTAAAATCTGCTTGGTTCCTCTTTTCTCTCGCAAGGATGTAAAAAATCAAATTTTTCTCTCTTCCAGGCGATTTTGGCCGGAGATTTCATCCTCTCAGCTGCCTCCATGGCCTTGGCTCGTATTGGAAACATCACAGTGGTAAAAGTGTTGTCCCAGGTGATAGAGGACCTGGTGCGAGGTACACTAATCAGAAAGTTCGTACCATTGTGCTATATAAGTCAGCAAGAGTCTTAATCGAGTCTGTAATCCATACTGATTGTGCTTCCAGGTGAATTCATGCAGCTGGGTTCCAAAGAGAACGAGAACGAGCGATTCAAACACTACCTCGAGAAAACCTTCAAAAAGACAGCGAGTCTTATTGCAAACAGTTGTAAAGCAGTATGTACGTTCTGTCTCCACACAAATATCGCAGAGTTGGAGAAACGCCTCAGTTTCCACACTTTAGTGTTTTTTGTTGACTGTTTCTTCTCTTTCATTGAAGGTTTCCATTCTTGTAAATTCGGATCCTGAAGTTCATGAAATTGCCTATCAGTATGGGAGGAACGTTGGCATCGCATTTCAGGTCATTTCTGATCCTCCGAATCTTTTTTGTAATCTTTTAGCTTCCTTGCTAGCTGCAGCATGTCAGCTATCCGTAGTTCATTTGATAAGTGAGACCCAAAATGATACGAATTCTGTACCGGAAGGATGTCTGCGAACATCTGGTTTATGTCCAGGATATAATAAGCCTGGTGAGACCAGCCAGCTCTGGCAGGCTGGTGCGTCAAATTCAATTTTAAATATTAGAGATATTTAAAATGATCATTCTGGTGTGTTTTTCTCCCTCCTGCAGTTGGTGGATGACGTCCTGGACTTCACATCAGCAGCGAATCACCTGGGGAAGCCTGCAGCTGCAGATCTCAAACTGGGCTTGGCCACCGGGCCGGTCCTGTTTGCTTGTCAGCAGGTGAGACAATGTCAGCTGGCCATTTATTTTCAGTGAAACTTAACGTTTTGAGTTTCAAAGTTGCTTGAACACGCAGACGCACACCATGCATCAGTGTCCTTACCTTGATTTCTTTGTCTTTGCAGTTTCCTGAGCTCCATGCAATGATTATGAGACGTTTCAGCTCTAAAGGAGATGTAGACCGAGCTTGGCAGTACGTGCTTCAGGTACGACAAATACAATAGATTGTGAAAAATGGTACAGATACAAGTTTAGGTATCGTAAGTTAATACTGTGTAATCAAAACCTAAAATGTTAAAACCTCACCTAAGCTCTGTGCGCTTTCAGCTGGTGGAGGAGGGTGCTTGTAATTTGTAAAGTGCTATTTTTGTTGATGGCATGACTGATAAGACTTTATCTGCACTCTTTCAAGTTCTTTTTTTTAATGTTTTAAAAGAAACAAACTCCCACTCAGCCCTTCGCAAAAAGAAAAAAAGTTTACCGCAGTGATGCTGTCCTCTGCTTCAATGTAGTGGGTTTATAATTAGCAACATTATTCTGCAGAAAAACACGACTAGGGCTTGGGAATGCATGTTGATAATAAAACAATCATATTGTTTTTGCTTTAAATAAACAAGACACACTACTGGGAATCAACAGAATGACATAAGAACATTAATAAACAACGGAGATCCACAAAGTATTTCCAAAATGCAAACCGGGTCCGTGCTCTGTTGACTTTTCTTCTTTCCTTCTTTAGAGATGAAGGCTAAAACAATGTGGCAACCCTTTTTTCATTCTTCTGTTCCAGAGCGATGGCGTGCAGCAGACCACCTACCTGGCCCAGCGCTACTGCCAAGAAGCCATCAGGCAGATCAGCATGCTGAGGCCGTCTGCAGAGAGGGACGCCCTCATCAGGCTCACAGAAATGGTGCTTACCAGAGACAAGTGAACCTCCAGTGCCGGGCTTCACTTCAGGCAGCTACGTGTGGGAAAGCAACACACTCTGTGCCCCCTCTGTGACTGCGCAGGCTGGAGTCGGACAAAAATGATTAGAGATGAGATGGGAGTTTGGTTTGGAAGGACCCCTGGTGCCGATTTTAGTGCCAACTGGAGATGAATTTGGCGGGAAACTAATTTGACTGAACAGTGAAACAGCATGCAGGGGTCCATCTGAACCGATTTGTGTCATGGCTCTTTCAATCAATCCCAAAAATATATACCCGTACGAGGCTGAGTAGCTTCATAATGATGATATTTAAATACCCTTTTATAGTGCAAATGCTTTAAATCAGATACCCAGAATGGTATAAAGCGATGATTTGGAAAAGAAAATATGGGAAACTTAAATGAATGGATGGCACTGAAAGCTGCAACTCTTCACTGTCTACAGTACTGTAACTGCTTCGACCTCCATGGCCTCAAAACTAGCCAACTGTCACTGAACAGTTTGTTACATGCTAGCGCTGCGCTGTGGCGGTCGTATGCAAAATATGTGATTCCAAACTCAGTGGGAATGAGACTGTCATTGGTGTGAATGTTTGGATCTGTGTCGTTGTCTTTCGAGATCCGTCCACACCTCAGAGGCCAAAAGTCACGTGTCTTTCTGACTTGTGTAACATTACAATCTTTCACAGAAACAACCAAGGCCTTAACATCTGCAATGACTGTGTGCTCAATAAAGCTATTATGTTTTTTTTTTATTTAAGTCAAGCCTTTGCTCCTTTTTTGATCCCCTCCAAGTGACCACACATGCATGTTGTACATAGAATTGTTTATTATAAAAGACTGTACATTAATTTCAATCAACATATTATATGTACAAATGAAGGGCAGACAGATCTCAATATTTCTACCCATGAAATTGAGCTGGAACACACTTTTACCGGGAAAAACTAAAGCAAACGGGCAAAATATCAAAGCATCAGCTGCGGTAGCCTGAAATGGTAAATAGTCACGAATGCATTTGAAGGTCAAAAATGAAAAAAAAAAAAAAAAAAGGGTCGTGTTGCGTGAACGTTTGAGGGCCAACAGAAAAAATACTGTTCTCAAGATGACTTTGAGACCTGAGTGAAACCTAATATTAATTGGCTGTTTGTTTCTTGAGTTTAAATATGTGCACCTGTGCAGCCCGGAGGAGGTCATGTTCAGAGCTTTCAACATGGTCCCTGAACCCGGAGCAGGTCGTTGTGTGAAGACTGAGGAGGTATTAGAGTTGTTTATTGGTCTATGTTGTGTCTGAATTGTCACATGGCAGTGTAGGCACGACAATTCCAGCTTAACTGTCAGTGTACAAACAACCACCTTCTGTCTAGCAGAGTCCGTTATTGCCAATGTTTTCAATAGATCCTACAGGTTCAATGTGGATTAGTATTAAGTTCAAAACGGTGATGTGACATATTAGGGATGCACGATAATTATCGGCCCCGATATTGTAAAATATGACACCATTTAAAAAAAATTTTTTTTTTTTACTTTAGCCAATAGTACAAGCCAAAATTGCTTTCATGGACAGCTCACCATGCTGTTGTTGTGCTAGTGACGCAAAACTGCTGCGTCTTAGAGCCACGCAGTCACAGTAGAGACAACATGACGCGTGTGTGGACATTTTTTTAATTTTCAGAAGAGTTGTTTGTCGTGTAAACAGTCTTGATGTCAGATCTAGTCAGAACTATGGAAAATTAAATCATCCTTAGCTTTTTCTACCCTCAGGTAGGGCTACACAATCAAAATTCAATCGAAATTGCAATATGGCCTCTCGGTGTAATTATGTTAAAGGAGAAATGTCGACATGTCATTAAGTTCAAATACTGTGGTGCGGCAGAGTTGTCTTGGCCCACACATCACGATCTACAGACGTAATAAAAACATCTTTGTTCGACAGAGATCCTTCCAATAGTCACACTGCGTTCATTTTAATATTCTTTTTTTAAATGAAAATTAGCATAAGGATTTGAAATGATAATATCAGTCCAAATAATCGCAATTAGATATTTTTTCAAAATCATGCAGCCCTACCCTCAGGGGTTCATAAATACAGGTTATCGGGATCGGCTTAAAAAAAACATTATCGTGCATCCCTGGATATCTCAAAATACTTAAAGGTGAAAATGGAATGTGTTCTTTTGCTTCAAACAGATCTAAATGCATGAACAAGGTGCGTGAACTCTGTTTCATGATAATAATGCAAACCGAATGCAAATCTGCATTAAGAGGATGAGATCTTGGGAACGCCTGAATTTCAATTCAGAGTCCAAAAAAGGTTCAGTGATTTTTAACAGTGTTATAAAAATAAAAAAGGTGAATACATTTACAACATAATGGAAGCATGACGGCGATTACATTATATTTCTTCAGATTTTGCATGCGTTAACGCCAAAGACCGATTCTCAGGAGGAATTGTTTGACTTTGAAATTCCACATACAGTTACTCAAATTTTAGTTTCATGTCACAAATTCGCTTGACGGAGTCGGGGAGGGCACCACTAATGAAAACTATCATTAATGACATTCACTGAATTCACATTACATAAACCCAAGTGGCTGCAGCTCACATTATATACAACTGACAGTAGAAACACTTCAACTGAAGGCGTTTACATGACATTAAACATTTTATTTGTTCCTTCAAACCTCATACTCTTGTTCACAAAGGGCTCGGTTCTGAAATGCACGTTTTGTCCGGGCAAGATGATGTCGTGCATCCTCCAGCTGTGTCACCATCGTCTCTGAGTTCAACTGGCGTGAGCACCTGCAGCCCAATTCTTTAGAAACTTTATTTCTTTTTATACATATGCCATATATGTCCCCAACCTGCCCATATAACACCAAAATAAACTAAATAGATATTACTTTTGATTTATTTGCAATCAGTAAGGGAAAGAACATTCTGTCATATCAAAAAGGGATCATACAGTTATGTCTATGCGTCTCAGGAGTCAAGATTGCTGCGGTCAGTCTCTCAGGATTATGATATGACTGAATAAATAGACTTTACTGTTAATGCCAGGTCCTTTCAGTCGGCGTAGTGCATGATGGACTCCACGTAGTTGCCAGGGAACAGTCCGGTGGTGCCGTTGCAGACGCCCTCGAACCAGCCGTCGTCGTTCTTCTTGATGACATAAATGATTGCCCCCTCCATGAAAGACAACTCGTCGTCCTTGTCTTTAGTGTAGTCATAGATGGCGACCACTGAAAACAGGAAGGAAGATGGGTTTTTCAGGACAATGTAGGTAGTGAGTTCCTAATAATTCCTGACTGATGTAAGACTTTTGTGGCTTATGCTGATATTAGATC
>JAQLOL010000013.1:5253882-5263892 GCA_029783665.1 Naso thynnoides
AGCAGGAGAAAAACGACTCCTGGTTGTATTTACACTGAGTAAACATTTAGCAAGACCTGGGCAGGTCAGCAGATACAAGTCATACTACCAGAGTGAAAGTGCGGCTCATGACTGTTGCTCTCTTTACTCAGACCTTCAGTGCCACACCCAGTGGCACAGTCACACTGGAAGGAAACTGCAGGGATCTGATCACAGACGGCTATTGTGCACAAGAGAAACAAGTCTTATCTTAACATGCTGTCTCAGACTGAAGATCTTACTGCTGTGGATCAAAGGCCTCTCCCACAACTCCGCCTACTGAACACCAATATGTTTTATGCGATACGTGTGTTTGCACATATTATTGGACTCGAATTCAGATCATCACATTATTGGCAGACATCACCTTTGTGCTTGTCTGGGCAGAAGTGAAAGAGAAAAACGCCAACATAGCAGCGGGGTTTCGACAACTGCAGAGTCAAGTGGCTCATCTATAATGCAGCTTCCCCAGTGGCCTTTGCAGAAAGCATTGTAGCAACACAAGGCCACGAGAGAAAGAGAGAGAGAGAGAGAGAAAATAAAACCCGAAGCAAATTCATGGCACAGGTCAGTGCGAAGCAATCTCTGCCTCAGAAACAGAAAAAAAACACCTTCAGTGCAGCTGTGAATGGTCAATTTCACATTTAAACTTTAATCTCCCGGGTTATCGGAGCTTGACGAGATGCAATTTACAATCTAGGTCATGTTAGAAAAGCCAAGGCCAACTACGGCGTTCCCTTCTCTTCCTGGCAAATGCTTTCACTCTGTTTCGCTGCACAAGTCAGACAGTCAGCGTGGAAGTACTTTAGCAACACACAAGTTGAATTATGGACAGTCAGGTTAAGATTAAGGTCATTAACAAGACCATAAAAGCTTAGCATGTCGTGCAAGGGTGAGAATCTAGAGCAGCGCGGTCTGTCAGAGCTGAGTGAGTCTGTTGGGTCAACGTTCAGTATAAAGAACAGGGACACTTCCTGAGGTTAACACTGTCACCAAAGATACACTACAATAAATAGTTTACAGCTCAAACAAGATGACAGACAGACATGTCGAAACTAAAGAAGGTGGCTAATTGTTTTCTTTTTGATGCTAGACGCAAGGAATGCAGGCGCCTGGTCGGTTAAACATTTAAACTACCCTCACTAGTCAGCACCGGAATACTAGTATACTAGTAATTATTCAATTAAAAATGTAAAACGCTGGTTAACTGTTGCATCAATGTTATGCAGCCAAGCCTCCACAGCGAGCAATTGCTCCAATTACTTCAGCAGGTGGAAAAAAGTGAAACTTAAGTGGCACAGAGAGAAAGCGTCTCGAAGGAAATCCGGCTTAGTTTGGCAGAATTTTGGCGAAGAATCGAGCGATAACGATGTCGCGCGTTGGCTGTGGAAGCATAAGCTCGCACATGACCACTCGACCGAAGCGATGAGGAGCAACATTCAGCAAAGGCATCTAGAAGCAAACCTGCAAGGAGAGCAAGCTGCTACTAGCAACACTCGGCAGACGAGTAACGTTATTACAACATTTGCCACTCCAACCTACGAACAGTGGCGGACTCAGGCTGTTTTAAGGGCAGGGGCAAAAAAACGAAAAAGGCACCTACTGTGTTACACAGGGCCATGGGACACTTCCTCTCTTTTTTGCCACTCCAGAGGGTATTTCAGCTTTTTCCAACCACTGTGAGCCCAGGGCACTTCATAACAGCACTCTTTTCCACTGGAAGTGTACCTTATAGGGCACTGCATCACATTTTTGCCACTAGAAGAGCGCTTATTAAGAAACGCTAATGTTTCTCGTTTAAGAGGGCACATCATCAATTTATTGATAAAATGGGCACCCTGGGCACTCAATCGTGTTTTTACCATGTGAGGGGCAGCCAACAGGGCACGTTCTCTCCTTTTCACCTCTCTAGACAGGGCACTTTAGCTGCTTTATCCAACCATAAGCCCACCTAGAGGGGGCAGTAGCCCCATCTGCCTACCCCGAGTCCAGCAGTGCACACAAACGCTGTGATGTCGACCGGTCACATAACGCATCTCATCTGCTACAGTCTGTCATTCCTATTTAGCAGCTATTTAAATGTTATTTCATTAACTTTTGTGAATTGTCATGTTCACTTCACGTAATGTGCACTGACTATTCACGATGAATGGTATTGGTTGACTTCTACTTGGTCAGTTGTCATGTCTTAAAATGTGCCCAATCTTAATAATAAATGGCAAAAAGTGTCACACATTACAACAGCAAAGTCAAGAGTTTCACACTTGATAATTGACTTGGCAAACTTAATATCACCCCCCCCAAAAAATTGACCGACAGCTTCATTAAAGGGATAGTTCAACTGTTTAAGAGTGTCTTCATACTTGTAGCTTGGCAAATGCGGGTGGTGACTCATTTGCATTTTCCTTTTGGTTCAGTTTGGTGTCACAAAGGCAAAATTTCAAGCAAATCAAAATGTATGATGAGTAAGTAACTTAAGTAAGAAAAAAGTATTCAATTCCCCAAAAACCCAAACTATTCCTTTAAGCAAATTTTGTAAATTTATCACTGTCACAACACAAAGTATCAAAAGGACTGCAATCTAACTATAAACACCTGACATCAGCATCCCTGGATTCCTGAGAGCCTCGCTGACTAGATTAAACATCAGCTGCCTGGAGGAATAAATTTCGTCTTTCGTATTAAATCTAAAAGGCATCATGTCACTGTCAGTATGCCTTGAGATGCAGGAACAGCCGATTTGTCGGTTGTGAGGTTTCATTTCTTATTTATATGATGCCGCCGTCTGATTACAAGAATCTGATCATCTACTAGATTAATTCCACCTTTTCTTTTCGCTCCGTTCGGCTTTTTATCGCAGTCCAAACCAAAAATGTATGAAAGAGCTACATGATGTTTCTTCTCTGCATTAAAGCTCCTGCTGTTGTTATGTTATACAAACACTGTGTGAGGCTGTGAAACCAATTGAACATTCAGGTCAGTGCAATAGAAAGTTTCACAACTGACTGGAAAACTGGAAGCAATAGATCTGATTTAAACATCCATTAACGTATTGATTCTGGTCAGTAAGTAAACAGTGGCCATAGGTAACTGACAGCTGCCATCACAGGATGCTGAATAAATTAATATGGAGTATTGATGTTGAGTATTGATTGGCTCTTTTGCTTGTGACATGCATAGATGAGAAGTGAGTGATGTAGGACTGCTGCTGGAGGCGGTGTGTGTGTGTGTGTGTGTGTGTGTGTGTGTGTTCTGCTTCAGATTCACAAAGTAAATGCGGCATAAAGACATTTAAAGGAGAAAATCCAGAGATTAGGCTCAGAGTCATACGTAATGTTCTTAAAATAGACACATCAAACACTCTCAAAGCAGCCATGAAGCACGATGGTTTCAGTAATTTCACACGATTGTGCAGTGATGTAGTGGTATCCTAATTTCGGGCAACTCGTCTATTTAATCTAAGGCAGTAGAGTCAGAGCTGTGCATGAATCATATGAACCTCACTGTGACTTTATTTTTCCCTGTGATCACGGCATATAAATCTATGTTCCTGTATTAAATTATGTATTGATTTGTGACCTCGGAAACAGCGGTTGACAAAAAAAGCTTAAGATCATTTAGCAGCTGATATGGAGCTTCACCACAAGGAATTTGTCCTGTTGTTCTATATATATATTTTTTTTAGAATTACTTGAATATAAAGGTAAAGAGCAGGGGTGGTCGATTCGTCGATTCACACAGGAATCCAGATTCTCATTTTCTAAGATTCAGAATCAATTCACAAATCCTAAAAATATGTTTTTAGAAACATTTTTTAATCAGCCAGCTTTTAAATATATGATATAAATGATGAATGTCTTAGACGATTATTGGTCGATCAACTTGATACAACTAAGAATTTAAAAACTGTTTTGTTTTTTTGTAAAAAAAAAAAAAGTTTTTATTTGTGCTACTTTAGCATAAATAAATGTTACCTTTTGTCTTAGGTTTGTCTTTGCATGTTTACATTGTAGCAGCTTACAGTTTAATATGTAAAAAAAAAACTCCACAATTTTACACACATTTTATTCTGCTTTTACGCCATAATTTGCCCGTTTGTCTTTCAAAAAAGACTTAGGTAGATTCTGAAATTAAACAGCCTTTATTCTGAGTCAGGAACTGATTTTGAATCAGAAAACGTTTTGAATCGAGAATCGATTTTGTATCGAATTGTAACCCCAAGAATTAAAATCAAATTGAATCATGATTGTAAAGAGATTTAAGCGTAGCAGTCAACTGAAAACAGAAGTTGAAGAAATACTCTTGTGGTTAGAGCGTTGTGCTAATTATGAAGCTATAGATGGGAGTCAGTTAGCTTAGCTTAGCAAGACTGGGAGCAGAAGGCTATTTTTTAAGTTCCAAAACCTGCCTCCCATCAACTTTTTCACTCTTTGTATCCCTGTTGTGTAACCAGTGCACAGAAAGAAATTGCGTTGTAACAATGAAATGTTGTGGTTTTATGTACTGCATCTATTTCACAGCTCCCAGCAAGTCACTGCACTCAGCTGTTTCCAAGAAGTGCTGCTGAATGAACCATTCAGACAATTGGGCAGAGCCAGGGTAGCCATTTCCCCCCCTGCTTGCAGTCTTAATGTTAAGCTAAGCTAACAGCTTTACCTCTCAGACTTAAGACTTAGCTTACAGACATGAAACTTGTATTATTTTTCTTATCTCACTCCAGGAAAGTGAGTGAATTGGCATATTTTCCTAAATGGCAAACTCTTGCTATTGTATACAATAAAACTACGTCTTTACACACTTTTAAGTGCATAATGTTTGTAATAAGAAGTGAAAATCTGGTCTCTGTCATGTGAAACACTCCCAAATTCACTTTACTCCCCATTAGCCATCACACTGTTCCAGCATGGTGGAAGGGTCCAGCGCAATTCCATGGACAATAAAGTGGGAGTGACAACAGGCGACGGTAATGGCAGGCCTCTAATCCAATCTGTCTGAAAGCTGCGATTGATTGGCTGATTGATGGAGCAGAGGACGCTCAAGGGGGAGGATGGAGTTCGCACAAAAAGCCTGCAGCCGTCAGGAAATGATGTCATTACCACCACTGTCAGTACGACCCGGCGACCCCTGAAGTGAGCCCTAATGGCCGGGAGGGAGTGAATGTCATACTTGGATCATCAGTTTATACTTGGGGGAGTTTATCACTTTAAAATCAGCTTCGTTCCAGCCTTTTAGATCGTACTCGTGTGAAAATAAACTACAAATCTAATAGAAACGGCATCATTCCTCTGCGAAGGTTTGGAGAAACAGGAGAAGGTGATTACGAGGGCGGTCTGGGACTGAGTGCTTTTAAAAACGTCTCACAAATCTGTCTCTGCTCGCCATTTTCACAACACTCTAAGAATAGAGCTATTTTTTGAAAGCCATATGATGTAATCACTTTTTTAGTTCATCTCCACCCCCAACCCATTCCCACCAACCCACACTGAAACATATTCCTGTAGGGTCAGAAGGGGTGCTTTCTGAAGATGAAAGAGAAAGCGCATGAGATAGAATGTGAGCGAGAAAACGATTTAAAGTACCAGAGAGAAGAGACGGAGGGAGATAGGAATACCTCTGGCAAGAGAGAGAGGAGGGGGAAGGGAAGAAAATTAGATATAGTGGAGCAAGAAAGCGGAAGAACAGACACAGAGATAAAGTAACGGGCCGAGTCAGGAGACATCTGATCGAGGAGCATAGTGCATAAAATCAGGAAGATGCAGGGAAGTCTGCTCACCTTGACGCCATGGCCGACGTCGTCCAGTACAGTGTAGTCGATTGGCTTTCTGATGTACCGGACGGGCCGCTCCATATTAGCTGGCGCTATGATCTTATGGGTCCTTGAGGTGTTCTTGTTCGTGGTCAGGATCCCGATCTCCCGTCTGGCCACCTTCTCTTTATGGATGTCCACCGTCTGTAAACGACACAGTGAAGACGGAAGGGCGGATGTGATCAAGGCAAACGAAGCACAGACAGTACAAGCAGGGACCTCTGGGACTGCATAAACTCCTCATACAGCAGCTTAAGATGGTTTAATTAAATCATGAGGATGTGCTTTTCATCACAGAGGTCATTACCTTTTTAGGCAGACAACGCACAATAATAAAATCGATTGCGGTAGAGAGCAGGTCCTAAACAGAATTAAGTGTCTGAATATTTCATTCTTTATATTTATTAGCCTATACAATAAATATAAAGACGTGTGAGTGATGACTTAAAAGTTATGAGGTGAAATGCGACTGAAGGGACACAGCTAAAAATATAAGTTATTCACATTTCAAAAGATAAAATACGTCTATTGTGTCTTAAAATAATATTTTCCATAGTTCTTTATTAGCTGAAAAATGGCTTTTTGTCGTCCTTTTGCAAAATACGAGGACAAAACTGTGATACATTATTTATGCTCCCGGACATTAAGCTTGTTTTTCAACTGAAACTGCACCAATGTTCGATTAATTAACCAGCTGCCTGTTTAAAAACTAATTACGTGAAAGATATATTAAGAAACCTTGCACACTGCGGGCTTTTAATGACAAAAATGAAAAATCTGAACTCAGAAATAAAGTTACCTTTTTACGCCCTGCATGGTTCATGTTTGCAGTTGGGGACTGATCATAAAGAATACTGCATTATGGTAGAATGAGGTGGTTTTTGCAGTCATTATCTAGTATCAATGAATTTATTTTGATCAACTTTAACGTTTCAGCGACACTGTCATATCACCTAAAGATCTCGACACCATCACAGACCACTGCATTTCCGTTCCATACTCAGCCTGCTCGCTCCCATCAAACCAAGAGGAGTTCAGGAGCAGCTGCCCTTCCTCTGAGAGATGAAAGGCTGCAATGTCTTGCTGAGGGCAGACCAGTAAAACGATGGTCTCTCACAGGGGGGGGAAAGAGTCAGCGACGAGAGCCAACAGAGGATTCCTTTCATGCCACTGGGATCTGGAGCTGGATTGAGCTCTGTCTCTTTATGTCGTACTGTTCCACTGTACTGGACAACTTAGCTTTCAAGTATCACTCAGAGTTGAGGGAATCAACAACCCCAGAGACTCATACGCAGTCCAGCACAGTGGAGTCAGTGCTGACATCTCTGGAAAATATCAAGTCTGATGTTACACTGTGAGATTAATTAAATATACTGTAGACTCAAGAGCTGACAAGCCCTTGTTTCGATAACAGTGGGATCTGACTTCTTAAGAGGACGCGCAAGGTTATAACAAAGTGGATTGTTCGAAATAACAGAAAAAGAGGAATCAATATTTTACAACAGGCAGAGATGCTCGCATAATAATTGCTCCCACAGAGACTCCCCATACAAAGCAGAAACATCCGTTCTGTTTTAATGCCCTGTTGTGTCTGTTTGGATTAAAAGGATGACAGACGATGACAGTTTGGACTACAGTCATCATTTTTAACCTGAGCTGGGCTGCAAGAGCATGAGAGGCTCTCAAAACCAAAAAAAAAAAAAAAAAACAGAAGCGTGGTGACAAAGTATTCCCAATGAGAGGAACAAACTGATGCACAATTATTCCATTTTAAAGGCAGCACTTCCCACTCCAGTGTCTAAGACCTCTTCTGCGATTGGATTTGAGCTAATAACTTGACTACACCGCTCAGATATGACCAGATTTCCAACTGCCATTAATCATGATCGTCTGGAAACAACTGGGCCAAAATCTGATCAGTCTTTTCTGCTTCCATGCATGGGAGTGGTCAGGTTCACTGACTGGCTATGACAGACCCAGGCAGAGGATGGAGGAATAGGACTAGGGATCCTTGGTCTGGCCTCACTTCCAAATCAAATTTCTGGCCTCATTTCACCTCACTATGACCCAAACTCAACGACCTCACGAGAGACCTTGTAAAGTCATGGGACATTGTTATCGTAGAAATTGCAGAAGAAGTGGTGCCCAGCCAAATTTAAAAAGTGGAAAGTTCCTCTCAAACCACTGAAATAAACTCCTCCTCAACAAGAGAACAGTTGTTGAAATATCGCAGCTAAATTGGGAAAGCATCTGGTCTTGGCTGCACATATCCTTATCACAGAGCGGCGGGCGGACAACATCATCGCAGCTGGCAAAGGAGGGAAGTGAGAAGTGGTGTGAGTTCATCTCCTTCCTGTATGCAGAGAAAATAGCCTGCTGTAACAGAGCGGCCTGATGTCCCAGAAATGTTGACATGAGGGTAAATTCAAAACCACAACTTTCACGCAGCGAGAGGTCCCACCCTGTCGAGAGCGCTTTTCTAATCCATTGACCATCGCCAACTGGCCAAAAACGTGACAGGGATCAGAAAGAAAACACAAAGGTCTAACTTGAAAAGCACATTCTCGCATGGCCCCTGTCAACTGACCCACTGGGGGGGCACCAATCTGAGCAATAGCTACTTAATAACCCGTCTCTTCCCTTGACTACTTCTATCAATTTTTCAACTGGCACTGAAGGCAATAACTTGATCCCAGTGGTCCATCTGTTAGATATAAAGACACTGAACTTTGAATACATCTTGCCAAACTGAAAAGGTGGATGATTCACATGTGTTTTTAACCGCTGTCACCCATATGTTTTGAGGCCTGCGGGTGTTTTTCCCAGAATGCTGAGTAGTTTTGGCTCTGGTGTTTGGATAATCCATCAGTCACAGACTCAAAGGATTTAAGAGCCCCCACTTTTTGCTGGCTTCTCTTTTTTTTAAACTGTTCTGTTCACTCATCACCTCCATTATCTCCGGGACTTCTCTTCTTTCCACCCTCCTCCGCATCCTCTAAGTCTCGTCTTTTCTCTATTCCTTTAATTCTACCCAATTCTTCCAATACCACCTATATGACCAGTTTGAGGATAAGGTCATACTTTGGAAATGCTGCCAAACCATGATGGTCATCCACACACTCTCACCAAAGTCGGCATCATTTTGGACCGGAAAACTTCTTCCCTTTGGAATACTAGTGAGTCAGTGCAGTGGTTGCCACGATGAGAGGTCCTAGTTGTGTTGTTAGTAGCAACAAGTACCTAATATTTGTGATTTGTTATTTATTTCTTTTTAAACCCACTTCAGTTGCTGCTGGGACATTGGGTCAGAAATTTTAAATATTTGAACTTTTACACTCATTTTTATGAGTGACCCTTAATGAAACTTGTGAACCTGCCTCAGCAGTCTAGGACTGCTTTTTGGATACCAGAGAGATGATGTCAAAAGACCAGACACAGTAAAATACAGCTTCCTCTGGACAGAGTCATGATGACTGTGAGACAGTCTGTAAACACATCTGATCTCATGTTTCGCTCACTTATTTGCAGAATCTCATGTATGTGCAGACAGTAATTCCACACAATAAAGGAGGCACATTCTTTGTTTAACAGCCCTGATGTATCACTGTGTTTGTCGCTGCTTGTTAAAAAAAAGATTTTTTGCAGGATGGATTTTGTCTATGCTGACGGACTTGAAGAAGCATACCGGGAATTTAGAGGGGGCCGTGCTGAAAAACAGATTTGGAAAAAAGAGCATCAGGAACCAAAGGTTCAACTGTTTACATCCTTGAGGGCTCGCTGACAACTCTGATACGAAGACTATGCGATATTTATCTGTACCAACAGAGTCTGTTGGTTATTCTGTCAAAATGTCAAGATGATCTCATGATTTCTGACACCTTGGCACACTTTGTCCAATCTTTTTGCTCTGCAATGTCTCTATGCCTTTATGTCACCATATTGGTATTGCCTTATATTTGGGCACTGTCAAGAATGTTCTTCTACTTATAGGTGAACAATATGATGATACAGAGTGACACAACAGAATTGTAAACAGTCAGGTTTTTCTATATTTGTGGTATTTATCATTATGGATGTAGTTAAGTTGGAGTTGTTGTTTTGTTTTTTTTTCAATCTACTTGTGTGAGCCACGTCAAAGCCAAATTGTCACTGTTTTGGGATGGAGAAAAAACAAAACTTTTTTTTG
>JAQLOL010000013.1:5267131-5286347 GCA_029783665.1 Naso thynnoides
ATCAAATAAGGAGCCGCAAACTACATAATTACACCATTTTAAATCACTAATCCAAGCATTTTCTCCAGGCTTAAAAAACATTTTTAGTATTGGTGCATACTGTCGAACTATATGCCGATATCGATATCTCTGCAACAGCCCAATATTTGCCAACCAATATATTGGTCAGGCCCTAGTCCTGGACATGTCGTGGACATCTTTTGTGGATGGTGGATAAATTAACGGTTTTCACGTTTAAATTGCAGAAAATGCCCAAACAAGCAGGTGTGGACATTGTCCTGAGCTGCTCATTTCAGGGGAGAAATGTAAAACTATGCAAGGAGAAGAAAAACATGGGAAATATCATCATTTCCTTCTATCATTTGCTTCTTTGTGGTCAATCGTCTCATGACCCCTGAGGCTGATCTTGTGATCCAATGGGGAACCCAACCAGCAGAAAGGAGCGGTAAAGGGTATGTTACTGCTTCCATTTATTTTGGTTAAAATTTTGGTCAAATGACTGCCTCCAAATCCCAAGGCTGCTCCGGCTCCAGGGCTTGTGTCTTCGGCCTCTCACCATGTCCGCCCTTGTCTGAAGGAAAATGCAATCAAGCACTCCCAACCCTGCGTTGAGCCAAAACGGCTGTCAAAGCAGAGCAAACGAAATGCCAGCCTGGTTTAGCACAAAGTGCTGAAGCCCATCGAACAGATGTCAAAAAGCCCTTTGGTGGTGCTGTTCCTCTGAGCACTTAGCACAAAACCGAGATTGCCCGAGCTTCCACCTGCACTTGTAGCCAAAATGGATGGTCGAACGCTCCACGGGGAATTCTCAGTTTGGCAGCCTCTTGTTAAACATCCCTCAAAAGCTGAATTCCTCTGATAAATCTAACAACCTGATGTGTGGTATGATAGAGTCAGAAGGTTTGGAGGGTTGGAAGAGTGAAACCTCAGAGAGATTGTCTCTCACAGCGGAGAAAAAAAAACCCTTTATTACAAAGAGTCATGACAGAAGGCCAAGGTTGATGCTGTGTTTGCTAACACAGCACATATGGAAACAACCCGGCTGACTTCTGACAACCTAACTTTTGGGTTGAGGCCAAAACAGCACTTGAGTGAGCTTTGACGTTTACATACAAGCTAAAGAGAGCCTATATAAAGCCCAGACTCAGAGCCGAACAGCAGCAGAGATAACACCAAGTACTAAATCTTAGCTGCAGATTGTGCCTTCTTTAATCAGCCTTGTTTATATGAAGCTGTCGTATAATTGCCTGTATTTTTCGTGCACGGGGAGGAGCTGCAGAACAGATGTGTGATGATTATATGTAATTGCAGAGGGCTGTTCAGTGGGAGAGAATGCACTGGTAATGATGATGCTCTGCAGTGCAAAGGAGGAAGTAAAACCAGAGCTAAACTGCTGATGATCCTATGAGCACCATCAGTCACCAGTTTTTTCACATC
This sequence comes from Naso thynnoides, assembly GCA_029783665.1. Classification (NCBI taxonomy): domain Eukaryota; kingdom Metazoa; phylum Chordata; class Actinopteri; order Acanthuriformes; family Acanthuridae; genus Naso; species Naso thynnoides. Next base: position 5,268,569 of record JAQLOL010000013.1, read on the forward strand.
ATCCGTTACTGAGGTCGCTGTTTGTGATGTATTTCCTGTTGACCACAACCCGAAAAGGCATAAAGCTGCTCCATATTCTACAAGCGCTGCTGGAGTTTTGACCTCTATCAGACTTTTTTCCTTCTCTGTGCACCTTGGAAGTACCGTAGGTGAAACTGTGCCAGAAACCTCTACACTCCCTCTACATGTCATCACTTACTCAAATGAACTTTTATTCATTAACGACAGATTTTAAATAAACATGCACATGCTGTCACACTTCACAGTCGAGGCATAAAAACTCACACAGAGACACAAGATCTTCAGGAAGCAAACGCAGCAGCTTTGTTTTAAGGGTCTCAAACCGATTAAGTGATTCATCAAATAGAGATCGAAGGTCAACATCAGTATTAAAAACTGAGTAGTTGTTGAAATCATTTCTTTAATAAAACTAACAAACAATGATTGGTTGAAGCTTCACAAATGCTTAGATCTTCTGTTTTTCCTTTGGTTTAACTCGATATTTGACTGAGTTAAGTTTTCACTTTTAATTCATGGTTTCATCTATTACGCCATTTAATCGTCTGATTTGTGTGCCTAGAAAAAAGGCCATTTTTTTGTGTCAGAATGTTGGGAAGAAATGTGTCTTGTGAAAAATGGCTCCAATATGTCTCCTGGTGACCGCTTCGCAAAATAATTGGTCATAATCTGTGAACACGTTCGTTTCACTCATAAGAATGATTGGACTCAAAACGGCTTCCTGTCTCCAAAAGGAAACCCATGTGACACTGATACAGGAAATGAATGTTAAGTTGGCTATCTCGGTCTCTTAACTGTCCCTATTAGAAATCTCTCACATTGTAACATTTAAAGACGGAAAGTTTCTGAATTAATGAGGGAAAAAAAAATCACAGCTGTAAATATTCTTTGGATATTTTATGTGATTTGCTTAATTAAACTGAATTTAGATGACATCTTAATTATCTTATGATTACCAACTGTTGGTTGGATAAAAAGGGGACATTTGATGAAATATACTTTCAGACCTTGTTACATTTATATACCTCAACTTAAATATATCTATTGAATTTTATCTATAGATGCTGGATTTCATTTAAAATAAAAAAAAAATGTTCCAATTCAGAACACACTTAGCACTCTCCGAATCCAATTCTGCCATTTTTCAATGTCCGACCCAAATCTTTAACCCTTAAATAACCGCAGCCAGAGGCAATAAACCACACAAAGATCCGGCCACACACACACAGACACACTGCTTTAATCAGCTGAAGAGAGAAAGAAGCTCGCACCAAGCGTGAATATCCAACTGTGAAAAAAGAAAATGCAGACAAACTCTGCATGGAACTCTACATTTCACAGCCAGGCAAAGGGGGAGAGACCACCAGGAGAGGCAGGAGAGAGACCAAAATATACAGGCAAGTATCAGCAGGAAACACACACACACACACACACACACACACACACACACACACACAGGGAGACTTATAAGGCTTCATTTCCTGTTTGGATCAGTGCCATTCTTCCTCGACGGGAGGTCAAAGAGCCAGCACTGCAGCACACAGACGCAACCCCAAGTCTTTGCATGCATGTGTGTACTTATCACGCCACTGCACACACACACACACACACACAGGCTCACACACCAGCAGCAGTGTGTAACAGCATGCAAATGCACATCCGAGGAATGAGGACTGGAATGAAGCAAAAACAAAACAATTCAATGCGTGCCAGGCTGAGATAACAATTACAAACTGAATCCTTCTCTGAACACAAACAGTGGGCTGACTCCTGTGATGAGATAAGAATATTGTGTAACCGTAGAGAAACGGCATCTCAGTGACCCTCGCAGCTGTGGGAACAAACTGGGAGTGTACTCTCTCTCTCCGTGTGTGCGCGCGTGTGTGTGTGTGTGTGTGTGCTGCTTCATCTCTGTGGTCGCTGGGTTCAATCGACACACTGGCCAGCTCCAAATGTAAGAGCAAACCATTTACATGCTTGTAAAGCACAGCTGCACTGGCAAAACAGTGAGCTGTAAAATGTGATTATCTGCACTCACGTCCATGGATCCATCGACCGTTTCATCACCATACTGTCACCTGCACTCTTGAATAAGAACACTCAGAATTCAGCTGGATTAATTAACACTAAGTGGGCAATTTGGTAGAACAAATGCAGCTTTTGTATTTTATTTATAAAGGATTTTATTTTACTGGTGCAGAGTTTCTAACAGTTGATGCCCGGGATTGACTCAGCATTTCCTCTATGGCTGCATTGAGACAGATGTGGAAAAACTGGTGATTTGTTCTTGCTAATTTTGTTCCAAAGAAGAATTTCAAAGTATTTACAAAGAATTGAGATGACTTTTTTCTTTCCGTAAGGGCGTCACACTGAAGAGAGTTGCAACAACACGCATACAAAATGGCAAAAAGGTCTTATTTACAGCTCTGTGTGTGGGTGTAAGCTAGTGTGAATGCATCAATGACTATTTTCAAGGTCAGGGTGTATTTTCATTTTAGCTTTAATACTATAAGTGTCAAACGGTAGATGAGGTTTCCCTTCATCTGTTTTTTTTTTTTTTTTTTTACACGTTTTCAATTCGCAGATAAGTGTTCTAGCTTGGCTGTGGTGAAAAAAAACAGTTTGCACGTCAATAAAAGTTGAATATAACAAAATTGAAAAGAAAAACAGATGATTTACACGAAAATTCTTGGTAATAAAAACTGTGATGAAGAGACTGTTTTCTTCTACAGATCAATACAGGAGACAAACAAAAACACCATATGTGCATTGTGTATTCTCGTTGGTTTTCAGTGTTTTTATTACATTATTTGTTGTGCTTTTTTTTTGCAAGTATTTAATGGAAGCTGACTTAAAAATCAGTGTCACCAGCTGTTTATATACATAAAAAGCAGCTCTGAATAATCAGACATAGTGAATGAAAACATGCAGTAAGTCACATTTTCTTTTGCATATTTCGCATAAATTTCGCAAAAATTTTAACCAGCTTTTAATGTAAAAGCTAGATAATAACCTTTTTAATGTGTATTTGAGGTAGGACAGAGTATCATACAGGAAATATATCGTATTAATTTAAATTTGTGATGCATCATCGATACTCTGGCACCAGATACAAACATACAGGCACAGCAGATGTGACTTTCTCATTACTTCATACACATTTTCTCATTTTTCAGCCTTTTCTCAGTTTTGCCTTTTGCAAGTTTTTAGCTATCTTACATTAGAATGGCATCTGCTGCTGCTTTTGTTATACCTACTCTTATTACTCGAAGCTCATTTCAGTTTAAACATGTGCCCACGTTTCTCTAAATAAAGTTGCTCTTATTCCATTGTTATGTCTCCTTCTTCACATTCCCTCAACAAAGCTGCCACAATCTCCAAAACTATGACTGCCTCAGGTGAGCGACGGTGGGTTTACATATTTGGATGCCTCCGTGTTCCGTGAACATGCTGCTAAATTTATGTGGTGCAGATCAGACGTAAAGAAAAAGCTTCTCCATGGAAAATCAGATCTGTGTCAATGGGGAAAAAAATCCTAATGAGGACAGAGGAGCTGCAGCATAAAGATCCCTCCACCAGAAACACACACACACACACACACTCCTGTCTCCTCCTTTCTATTCGGGTATCACAGAGAGGTTCTCAATGTGAGGCATTTTCCTCTGCAGGACGGACAAAGCGCTCCCTGTTCACAGCCTCTTAGCAGCCACTTCACACGCAGCACAAGGTGGAAGCCCCACAAGCTTCTCTATTTTCCCATCAGCCCTTCCGCCTCGGCACTGCAGAGAGAGACCCCAGTTTGTGAATGGCAACGACAGCAGGGGATGTGACACACAAACAAATACCTGTCAACACACACACAAACAAACACACAAGCACACACGCCTCACTACTAAGTAATACCGCAGCCTGACTCTGATGTCCACTGAATATCAATGAGTAGTTAAGGTAAAGATACTGCGCGGGCAATAAACACCTGACTTTTAATTTGACAAAGATTAAAATTGTTTTAAGGGATCTGTTTCAACATGTTGATGTTACTAGAAACTACAAGCACGACGGGCATCTTGACTAGCGTTGAGACAATTAGTCACTTAATCACTTTGCGGATTAATCCTGTGGATTAAAACCTGGAGGTCTGAAACAACCTAGTAAATGTGAGCAGTAAAACACAAACACAAAAATGATGCTTTTTTCGCAAATGTTCATCTAACCTCGGTTTATCTGCTGCAAATTTACCAGATTATTTCAAAATGTCAAAATAGAACACGACTGCATTGCTTTCATTCAAGATTTGCTCATTTTCTCTGCTTAAGGCTGAGGTAGGCAGTTTAATTTTGGTGTCATCGGGCAAAAATACCATAACAGATTTTCGGCATACTGTAATTCAGGTGATCTGAAGGAACGCTGGACTTCTGCACCTCTCCTTGGCTCCGTCTGTGATGGCACTTTTCAGGCAATCACGGGTCATTTCAGAAAAGCACGTGTTCCTATCGGCTGCTCTGTGCTGCACTTCTTAGCGACAGGTGACGTCGCTACGAGCTGACTGGCTGTTGAAATAAGAGAGGTGCCTTACGTTCTAAAACTGGCCTCTGGTGACAAGAGCGTCCGCAGGCGTCACTGTCGGCCGCCTCGAGTTGAGCTGAGATGGACCAGTTCACTCCGCGGCAACTTTCCCTGCAAATGTTTAGTCTCGTTGTGAATCTTTCACGCAAACTGGACTTAAAGAAGAGAGTGACAAAAACGAAAAAAATTCCCCCCCCCCAAAAAAAGCGCAAGCTACGGGGAGGGAAGAGAGCAACAAAGTTGTGTCCTTAGTGCCTACCTCAGCTTTAAGTAGTTTAAAATGCAAAATGCTCTTTTAAAATGCAATCTTATTTGGTTCTTTGCTAACCTTTTAACAGTACTGTAAACATGTGCTGTATTACAGTACAACATACTACCAACACTTAGTATCCAACCCAGAAAGATGCATCAGCTCCATGCCAAGCAGACACACCCTGACCAAAGCGAATCCGTCGTAACTGTGGGCAAACCAAAGGGAAACAGCTCTGACGCCAGGCAGCGTCTCACCACACACTGACTGACACGTAAATGTAAGACGGCCACACTGAGGCATCCCAGCTTCAGGCACGGACGAGTGCAGAAAACGGTTAATAAGAGGACTGTGGAAAGAATAGGATATGTTGCAATGATTACGTAAAGCCTTGTAAATTCTGAGGTGTGTTTATCATTAGTGTCTGGAGGATGGAGACTCGCATCTCTCATTTTTCAAAGGAATTCACCTGAGAAAACGTCTTTCCCCCGCCTTTCCGCTGTTAAAACAACACATATCCTGTGAGCTGCAGGCCTTCCTCTCTGTTAGCCATTCAGCAGTATGCAACACCGGCCTCCAGGGCGGCAGCTAATCTCATATCCATGAGCAGCGAGGGTAAGATGATAATGATCCACCTCTGAACCGCACTGTGGAGAGCAATAAAACACACCCACAGCCTGCAGAGCTCACAGCCCCGCTTCTTTATTATTAAAACAGAGATCTGCTTCATTACGGCAAACACATTAGGAACACTCCTGTTGATTATCCATTAAAAAACAAATAGACAGAGATGGAAATGTCATGGATGCAAGGATCATTACACGTTCTGGGGTTTTTTTTGGTTCATTATCAAGGCAAAAGCTGCAAAATTATTCACATTTCTTGGGGACTAGGAAAGCAAATTAGACAAAGACGACACAGACCAAAGGACCGGCAGCAAGTGGATCAACGAATTGTTCGAAATATTCGATGACTACCAGCTGGGAGGAAATTAGTTTATAATCTGAAGTTCTGCTCCAGATTTACTTCGCTTTTCTTGAAATGGAATGGAATGGAATGGAAACCCCCCAAAAAGGAGAAGAAAATCTTTACTGACCATCATCTGACTCAATGCGACGCCATCTAATTTCATGCTCACTATGGCTACATTAAAGACACGGGCATGCGCATAAATAACACAGGAAGGACGGAATTTCCCCTGCGCAAGACTCGACGGCGATGAGCGCTGAGGCTGGGCAGTGTGGCTTTAAACGTGATCACAATAAAAACTTTCAATCAATACTGAGAACTACTGCTGATTATCAGTATTGATTCTTAATGCATTTTTTATTTTTAGTTAGGTGTTTCCATGTCATGATTAAAAAGTTATTTTGCATTACTAAACTGAAGAGTTAAGAGAACTTCAAGTTTGCTGCGCGTGTGTTTGTCCTGATTATGAAACCGTAAGTCATTATGAAACTAAATGCCAACACTGTTCATTAACAGTGTAATGAGTTACTCAGGAATACATTACTGTAAATTCACTATTTCTGTGGTAACTTTTAAATTCAATAACGACGTTAAAGTGACTGAAATTTACACGGTCTCACTGATCGTTATTTTCTGTGATAATACGTGTTGCCACAGCAACACTGAAGGATGTGTGTATATTAAGAGTAGTGAGGCAAAAAAACAGTAACTCAAAGGTACTTTTGATATGCAATTTGGTTACTTTTTGAGACTAGTATTTAGAAACAGAAACTAGTTACTAATTTTTAGTAACTTGCCCAAAACTGCTGACTTACAGCTGAGTCCAGCTGTTGAGTGAAACGTCTTCTCAGGCCTTAACAGCACTTGCTGTGGAGACAGACGTCAGAGGGCGACATTAAACCTGGGGCTCGTGGTATGGCAAAGGCTTTCCTCTCTCTTCTGAAGTACCATGTCCAACTGTCTTTCTGACGCCTTCTTGACATGGCCCATGGGGTTGTCATGGAGATCGAGGCAGGCAGCGGTGTCACTGCGACCTCGATGGCGGCTAAATGCTGTTTGTCAGGATATTGAGTCAAAACCTGAAGGAGTGCAAATTTGCCTCTCTTGGTCTCTCTCCCTGTCTATCTTTGCTTGTCGTCGTCCATCTTTCATTTCCCTCCGCCTACCTCCTGATTCGCCAGACCTCCCTCTGAAGCCCTCGAGTCTCACAAGTCCTCTTTCCCTCCATTAGACTGAAAGTCTGACCTTCAGTGTATCTTGAAAGAATGTCTGGTGCTTTCAGCGAAGCTCTGACAGAGAAAAACACAGATAGCAGACATGGGAGAAAAAACAAAAGCACTCCTTTCATTCAGCCGCCGATCCTTTAGTACAGCATGAAGCCTGTTTTATCATTTTTAATATTTATTTAACATGTTGGATTCAACCATGAGTGTGTTATAATTGTTCCAGGTTAGGTTCTAATCTATGAGATGCCACCTGGCTGGTGCTCTTTGTTTGATTTGTCTGAGCTCTTAATGCCTTCATTGGATGAGCGGCTGGATTTACCTGCACATGGCAGAAGACTCAGGAAAAACTCCCATGGCATCGATAAAGCTATAGATTTCAACATGTTTACGGTAGAAATTACATTAAATAGGGATATAGAATATGTATAAAATCTTTACCACAGTTTATATGCTGATACTACAATAACAACTGTTCTGAAAAATCTATTGTAAAACTATTCTGACAGAATAACCAGAGTGAAATGTCTGTTTTTAGGCAAATAAAACCTGAAAAACCAAAATTTGTCATCAGATGAACGCAAAAGCTATACAAAAATCTTACAACGCCTTAAAACAGTCCTTCTTTTCAAAACTGCCAGGGTACGTCATCACACTTTTAATATTACACATCAAACCACAGGTCTTTAAAATGCTAATTCTTTTGTTGATCCAAATTCTTTTTCTTGCTTTAATTTGTGGTTCTAGCTCACGTGTCAAACGAGCCACATGAGCAACTGAATTAATTAGAGGGGAAAAAAAAACAATCTCACGTTTACATAAAAATAAAAAACAACAACTAAAATCTAGGTTTGAAAAGTTGACTTTTTGCAAAATTGCATGCACAATATCAGGAGATATGTGTCACAAAATACGTGATATTACCACTGGGCCACTGCGGCTGCTTAGTTATTACTACAGCCTAATGATGGTGGTGAATGTAAATGTTTTGCATGGTTAAAGGAAAGACAAACAGACCTCCAGTCATTAAGCCAAACACACAGCCAGTCAGACACTCGGACGAGACTGACGAACTAATAAAAGGAACCATGGATACTACAGAGGCCTCGTACTGTGTTTGAAAATAACAGAGTCTGTGTGAAAGCGAGAAGAGAAGTGGGAAATGTGGGGTACCATTCTTCACAGCTGTATGGCCTTTGTGGTGTGTGTGCGTGTGTGTGTATCTGTGTGTATTTCTGACCTGGGAGATGTGGTTGATGGAGGACTCCATGCGCCGCAGCTGCGAGGCCTGGATGTCCAGCAGCTGGAGCACATTGTTGGCTAAGGCATTGATCTGGTAGGCCACGCTGGCCAGGGACTGCGTGGTGTAGGCTTTGGTCTCCTCCAGAGCTTTCCTCTTGTCCTGTGCCTGGGTGATAAAGAGGGATTAGAGAGAGGAAGAGGAAATGTTGAAAAAAAAGATGTAAGAGGAACTGAAATACTGGGAATATCGCGTCACATTTGCATCAATCTTCTAGCCCCGTATCCAGGTCAGGTTTGAAGTGTATTTGGGCCATTAGAGCAGCAAAGACAATTTTCCCCCTCCAAACATTTACTCCCAAGATACCAAACACTCTCTAGGGGGATTTGAGATGATGTAACTCATCCTACAGCAGATATTATGGAAGTTCTGAGCACGGAGTGTGAACAGTTCATCAAATTTTAGTAAAAGACTAACCAGCATAGTCATCGATACATTAGGAAAGCATCATTTTATTAGTAGAAATTTTGGAATTATGCAATTACCTAGACTTCAACACAGTGATACACATCTTGTAAATCCATTTACTCTTCATACAAAATAAAGTAATATTCATTCAAGACCTGTGTTCTAGAGAGGCCCATTAGCACGAACAATGGCTTTGAAAAATGCTAGAAAATATGCTAATACATGGCTAAAAGCTTCTGTGCATCACTATGACACTTAAGTGTTTACTTGCTATATTTGCCCAGTCGCAAACAGAAAATGCTTGTGGCACTAGCAAGAAAAATAAGCAGTACTTGACTATATTTTGGCAAAAACACGAGTGTACTATTTCAAAATACAGATAAAGTTCTTCGCAAAGAAGCTACAAACTTCAAGAGAAGCATCTGTTTGATCAAAACATAACTTGTGGTTGTGTCTTCACTGAATGTGTTTGATGGAAGCTCCAATTAGCATCAAAAGCGCAAAGGACTTCGTCAACGAATTAGCTTCCTCGCTCGTTAGCTTCCTTAACGAGCCATTAAGTTTGTTTTTTAGCTCGGTTTGCTTGCTAACACGTGAGTAGGTTTACTTATTTATTTCTGAAGGGACTACTTGGTGTTTCTCATGCGAAATGTGACCTCTGCTGATTCATTTAAGGAATAAAACAGCATCAAAAGCAGAGTTTGGCTAGTTCAATTTGTCGGCCTGCTGGCTGTTAAGTGTGTTAACAAGGCTGGACAACAAAGTGGGATGTTTGTTTGGGTTGACGCAAGCTACAACTCTTCAATCTGTGAAGTAAACCAAACCTAAAATGTTGCTTCCCACAATAAACAAGGAGTGGAAGCACATAACACACAATTCTCAACTTCATGTCTCTATATTCAGAGGCTACTGTGTATATTTAAGTCATGTGCCTCCATGATGGCACAGCTCTTGCTTTCATGCAAGTAACTCAAGCATTAAAAAACAGGCTATGTATGATTTGTTCTAAGAATGGACGAGTACTGTTATACGGCATTGTGATCCTGTACAGCAAGAGACATTCTTTCATCATATATTTTTTTAAACGACAGCACACAGACAGCTACAGAAATATAAAGTGGCTAAACCAGACAAACTGTGGTAAGGCACGTTCACATCAAACAGGCTGAGGCAGAGTCGAGCCCCAAACTGAGTCATCATGTTTGATCTCTGTGGGCCCTTCCTAACGCCGCTCACTCATAAAGTCGAGTCCAAAGAGCGCTGCCTCGAGGGGTGACAGTGGGCTTTGATAACTGGCTAGCATAGCAGGGGGGAGGTGGCGGCGGCCGGGCTGAAAGGAGATGATTATTGGTCGTAGCGGTTCGAGGGCGGAAAAGGAGAAAAACAAACTTTAAATCACTAGAGGAAGGACGGACAAAATGAATAACAACCATGTCACAGTCTCTCTCAACACTGATTCCCGGGGGCAGCGTGTAACTAATCCAGGAGCAATCCAAACAGCTAAAAGCTCCTGACCTGGAGAGCTGCCGTGCTGGTTAGCCTCCGATGGGTGAGGAAGTGACAGCGTTAGTGCTGTTTCTTTTAGCGGGAATCAGAGCAGCAGATGTGCTGTGAGATAACAGCCCGAGGAAGGAGAAGAGATTCCTCCAGAGGGCTCGGAGCAAAAGGCCATCTGTTTGGAAGCATGAAGTCATTCATGTGCACATACAGACACCTACTACTGACGCTGCAACATGCAGTGTGGCTGACGGAGCAACAGCTGCAGCAAAATATATGAAACAACAAAAAAACAAACAGACAAAAGAGCTTCGCACGTCTGCGACAGCGGTTTGTAAAATTGCAAGTGCAGGAGTTTTCTGCTGTGTGGGGATAAGAGATTTCAAACCGATTAATGGACAACATATGCTTGCCTGTACAGAACTGCTGGCCTACATATCAAGCTGCAAGTCAGAGATGCTTGTTCAAACCGCAAGAATATCTCAGCGTGAGAATTCAATTTTTACTGGCAAATCTTAGAAATAAAGATGGTGGAAACGTAACAAAACAAAACAAAACAAATATTCTGCTATTTATGTCATGAAGCTGCACAATTAAAGGAGCGTTCTGTCGATTTTTCGCATCAAAGTCAGTTTACTTACAAGAGGATAGACAGACAAAATGAAAAAAAACATATCAGGTTTAGTTTATGATGATTACTATCCATCCTTTAAAACTCCTGCAGCTCCGGAGGGACTTTTATAAAATCAGATAATATTCCTGATGATGTCATCAAGGGTATCTTAAGTTTTGGGTTGAAACTTCGAACGTAAATCAGAAAATCTGCGCTACAAACTATGCAGGTGTTTACTATAAGGCAGGTTCTATCTAAAGATGATGCCTTCTGGGTAATGTAGGATCCAGGGTTTTTGATGCATAAATAATACTAGGGTTAGTAAGTCTAGATCTGGGACTTAAGGTCAAAATCTGACCTTTGGCCTCAGTGGCTTTAATTTTAACCATTTGTTTTAAGCTCCCGACGTAATTAGAGACCAATACCAAATTGCTGTTGCAGCTGCAGAGCATTAACAATCAGCACCTGCTCAACTATAATGTGCAAAGAAATATATAATGATTTCCAGTGGAAACTATAAAAATACCAATATTTGCTGGGATTTGCAATGCAAGGTGCAATTGCATTTTCAAAAAAACTGTGTAATTAATTTCATATGGTTAAGTTCTTGCAGCTTTAACACACAAACAAAGCGCACCACTGATGCTTTAGTGCACAACTTCTGATCTGTGGTGTTGACAGAAATACATCTTTACATCCTAGACACCTTACAAACACATTCATTCAAGGTTCTGCATGTTTTCCCCCAAAGCACAACATGTGATGTTGCGTATAGCTTGTGTTTTTCAATGGCTGCATTTGACTCGTTCTTACGATGTGTCTGATCCACTTTCATACGCTCTAACTGGAGTGTATCATGTATTCTGCATGAATGCTTGCTTTATTCTCCGAGGAAGAGAGGAAAATAACTAAGAGATATGTTTTCATATGAGCCGAGAAAGGAGAATCGGTCTGTTGTGATGGCGAGACCACACTGAAAATTAATGAAGATTAAACGGCACAAGATGACAGTTTCAAATTAAAACTAGGCTTTAAAATCGAATAAAACAGTAATTCTCTTTACTAAAGCTTCTAAATTTGTTTCCTCCACAGTGACACAGTGACTACAACCACAATGAAGTCAGATTAATCCTTCCAGAAAGCTGATACACTCGTTATGAAAAGGTTTAATCTTTAGCCTCATGTTAATTATCCAGCTGTGTTTCCTCAGTTTCGGAGCTCATGGCTGCACAATCAGGTCCACAATGTTTTTGTATTTCCTACAACAGAGGTTGAAAAAAAATACTTATTCATAAGCGAATAATCGTGTCAGAAACATGCTGTATGCTGCAACAAGCCTCTTGCCAACTTTCTTTGCATTTCTGGATAAACACATCTGAACTGCATGAGCTGCCAGAGCTGTGATATGAGGTCAGTGGTGGGCGTTGGGAGGACAGATGCAACACTTGATTGCATTGCCATCGGCGGCATCTTAAAGCCGTCTGCTCTAGTTAAAGCCCCTCTCTTCACTTCACTTGTTCGCATATCAGGGATCGGCTGCACACAAATCCGAAAACCATCCAAATTTATCGTTCAATTACCCAAGAGTGTCTTTCTCCCTGTGACATCCATCTTCAGCGAAACACTGGCAGGAGTACAGTAGACATTCAAAAACTAAAGAGAACAAAGTGCTGTAGACGTTTACAAGGAAAAGGACCAAATTGTGAGCTTGCTCAGTACAAAAGGTAAATAACAGTGCTGGGGAGCAACAGCAGGGAGAGCAGAGAATGAGGTGAGCTCCCAGAGAGCTTTAGCGCTCCTGGGGGCACTTTATCTCATATTTCTGAGCTGAGTAATGACTGAAAGAGACTGTAGAATACCCAGCCAGTAGTAGACAGACTGTCAGCACCTTAGCTGGGTTTAAAAGGGAGTACAGAGGAATGCATGGTGTGTGTGTGTGTGTGTGTGTGTGTGCGCAATGAAATTATAGCTGAGAGCTGAGGCAGGCTGGATAATCAAACAACCACTTGACTGCAGCAAAAACACAGGGTCAGAGCAGCACTGTTTGCAACAGAAAGTTGAAAATTCTCCAACAGGCAAAAATCTTGTTGACTGACTGATTGCAAAACGCTCTGTGTGCATGTGTATGTGGGCTGGTTACATTTGGGACGAAGAAGGGAGCGTCAGTCACAATAATAGATTTGCCTTCTGTGACGTTTTCGAAGCTCTGAGGCATTAAACCGGTTTAAATCTTCAGTATGACTCCGTCGCTCATCCAGTCTGGTAAGATAACGGCCAAAAACTGAAGCGCAATGAATACGTAATTGGAACAATGCAGAACCCGACCGATACGGGATTTTTGAGACAGATACCGACACCGAGTTAGGAGGGGAAAAATTCTCCCATTGCCAATATGGTGGCCAATACAGTGAATGTTTGAATTGGAATGAAAATTGACCTTTTCTGTGTAGATTTGTTGACTGATTTTGCGTCAGTATGACTATGTAAAGATGCTCAGAGGGCTGCTTTCTTAAATAAATAACTTCATTAGAGCATATTTCTCATTATCACGCACTGTCAACCAACACTAGAAATGAGAGCACTGAAAAAAAACCAAACACTGAGTTGTTCACTATCAGTCAACTGCTGACTATTAATAAAGAATTAAATAATAAATTAATCATTTTCTGCAATTTATATTCTGTAAAAAAAAATCATGTCTGCCCTTATCAAAAAACATTTTCTTCAATACCAATATATTGGATATTACACTGACCGACTAACGTATATATCAGTAGGACTCTAGTTCAACGTGTACGTCTGCAGACCGGAGACTTTGAAGGGCGGGACAACTGTTGATCCTTTTTTACTTCGGCCAATCACAGACGTACAATCATCTGTCAATCAAAATCTGCTTTTACCAATACGCTGCCAAAGTAACCTGTCAATCACAATTGACAACCGATAGGCCTATATCGGTTTACCAATAATATCTACCGATATTGGCGTATCGCAGACTTATAGGTATCGGCTTGCATATCCTCTTACAAGCGCCAATATTTAAAGAAAAAAACAGTCGTCTTTGAGAGTCACGAAGGTCCATAGGCCAGGAGCCTATAGAGGAGGAGTTTCTGTAGCATGAGGCACCTTGCTGCACAAGTACAAACCCTGAAAATGATGTAAGTACATCACAGGGTCTTACCCCAAGTCCAGCCCTTCATGCTGAGCACCAAGCAGGGAGGCATCAGGTACCATTTTTATAGGCTAGTCTTTAGCATGACTTGGCCAGGGATTGAATCCCTGACCTCCCAGGCCGGACACCCTAACCGCAAGGCCATTGAGCTGGTTGTGCCAATATTAAGGGTTAGAAAAAATGCTGGGACCAGTGATTTAAGATGGTGTTATTATGTTGTTTGACAAGCAGAGGGCAGTCTGTTATTTGTTAACTAATAAGTGTGAAGTATTTATTGTTCAGTGCACTGATGTTTGGAGTATATTTTGTTAAAAAGTAAGATATCCTACCTCCATTACCTTTCCTTATCACAAGTGTTCGATAACCACATTCAGCTGATATTATAAATTGTTTGATATATCGGATATCGGTATTTCCGACTCCCTAATACCGGCATCGACCCCAAATATCCCATATTGGTCAGGCTCTTGCTCTAGCGCATTGCTTCGGTGTCAGGGCAGCCAGCAGCATTCACACAGTAGGAAGGAAAGGTCCAGACTTCCTCCCTGAGGATAGAAACTGCTCACCCTCCACCCACAAGCCTGAGTAGAAGTAGGAAACGGACAAAATGAGTATTCCTCCTGACTCCTTTACATGACTCACAGAACATTTAGGGAAGGGAAACAAAATACCTAAATCAAAACTCATTTGGGGTTTTCACTGTATCATCCCTCCAAAGGGCGGAACGTGATTTAAATGTAATCCCTTTAAATAAAGACTCAAATAACAAGCTGCATCTGTTTGCATTGCACTGAGTGTTCAAACATGTACGAACACTTGGCAATTGAACAACATTTAACAGGGTTGCGACTGTGCAATCAGATTTTTCGGAACATTTAATAAAGTCACTCGGTTCAGGATCAGACTTTCAGAGAGTCTGGTATCTATGATGCGTTACATTTACCTCGAAAGTTGGAATTTGGAGCTGGAAGTGACGTCAAAGCTGACCCAGTTACCGTAACGAGGAGCCACTGCTAGCGATCATTGTTAGCACTATTAGCTACCAGCCAGTAACAACACTCCATGTGATAGCTTTTGTGCATGAAAGCAACATAACATGTCCACAGACAGAAGTTGAACAATACTGTCAGTTTGACCGATTTGAAGACACAAAAATAAGACTTATCGGCTAGTGAACTGTGTCATGTAGCCTACAGCTTTTTCATTGTTAATGCACGGAGCTGCCATGTCGGATTTGAGGTCCAGGTTACTGAAGTTCCTCCAAGTTTCCGAGTCAGAGTTCCCACTTCAGGGGGCGTTCCTGGCGACATATCCGAACTCAGAAATTCCAACTTCCGAGATCAACTGGAACGCACCACTTGATTATCCCTTAAGCATGTCTCACTACTTTTTTTCACTTAAGCATTATGCAAGTTCACAGCAAAAATAGCCTGCTTTACTGACCGTGCGTCCAACAGAAACACTTCCTCCTATCGTGCTTAAATCCTATCCATTTTTCATTTGTATGTAGTTTGTAACAAAGCTGCAGGGGGACCATGTTTGTTGTCCCTGTTGACATCATTACCCAGAATCCACAGTCCCCAAATCTAAAGATGGTGATGGCGAGTAAAATATTAAACAATACTTGAGATCGACCTTGTATAAGATATTAAATATCAGTGTTGCCAAGCTACATTTTAGGTTGTGTGGACTCAAGGTTACGATTGCGTTATCTGTCCAAGAGAGAGCACTGACAAGCTAATGTGTCAACAATAAAATCTCGCACTAAGATCAGATCAAATACAAATTTGATGGATCTTTTTCAATCAAATTTTTGTTCATTTCATGCATTTACGTAAAATCAAACAATACTGCTATGCCCAATACATTTTTTTCTTACTTTCATTTATTAATAAATACAATAAAAGTCAGTATCAGCTGTTTGCTTATCAAAATTCAAAATGTACCGAAATATGAAAATAACTCTCAGCTTGACAAATACCACAATTTTCCCTCTAACTTTACAGACGCTGACTCTAGCGCCGGTACATCTTGAATTAATTTGTGTTAGTAAGTAACACAGATCAATGACCCTAATGGTTCAGAATTAACTTATTGACCATTCACTGGACACGCTGTCCGGCTCTGCCTGATGGTGATGGATGTTTACAGACACTAAGCTAAAGGAAAGCACGATTTATTTGATTTAAATCCAAGTAAAGCTGCTAAACATATTGATCTTAACAAAATGACAGAGATCTCATCAACAGCGTCTGAGATGGAGGGGTAAGCTTAAACACCTTTAAAATAGGAAACTAAAAAGAGCCACAGGAGGAGACAGACAGGTAGTGAAAGTGACACTGGAACGTGTTGAGAATGAAGAAAACCTGCAGACTTAACAACTTCAATCCTTCCTTGAGCAAAGACCCAGCTCTTTGTAAAAACTCAGCCGGTATGCTTCGTGAATTACTAATTCCTCTCTCTCCGCCGGGGCAGATGGAGGCTGACGGAGAGGCCATAAGGTCTACCTGACCTTGAAGAACTGCCAGCGCACAATTAAAAATTCCTTCAGTATGTCAGGGAGGAGACACAAAGGGGAACTCTGCACACGGAGGAAACTCATTAGCCTCTCTTGAGCGACTTGTTAATTGGCTCACCCAGGTAGAAAGTCACTGCGTTATACTTGAAACAACATACTTAACTGATACACAAGTAAACACAAATATCTTTCCTCTAGAGGCCCGATGCTGGCGGAGCTCTTTTCTTGACATCTGTGTGAATCCGACCAAAAACAGGGAATGTTTTAAAGTGTGAAACAATGATGTGGTATGTTCTCAATTTTCCACAACTCCTACGTTCTAACCACAACAAAGCAGATCAGTCCAACAGTCTGGACCAAACCAACTCCAGTCGGCTGAGGGGGAGGAGTGACAGGTGGCCACAAGGATGAATGGGCCTGGCCGCTAGGCCTCTCCATGCGGGGAGAAAAACCAGGCCACTCCACAGACAGAGAGAGAGAGAGAGAAAGGAGAAAGAAGGACAGGAAATGAGGACTCAGAGTAACCCAGAGAGACAGAACTGCGTTAAAAAAAAAAGCAAAATTTGCCACTTGCTCACTTCGGGAGAGAAACTCACAGTAACCGTGGTGGGGAATCAGCAAAGAGCAGGTACACAAAGGTTATATGAACAGAATGCAAAGAGGACATTTGTCATTCCCTTTGTGTCAAACTTCTCTCTGCTCGCATGCTACCTGCGCTGATTACAAAGCGAACATTCAAAGCGCTCATGCAGGAGGCGTCCAAACCAAAAGCTCAAGTGGGCACCATGTTGGCTCAGCAGGCAGAGTCACATGTCCTGAGCTTGCAGCACTGGACCTGATCTGGCTTATGACCTCTTAGTTTGCCACACATCTTACTCCCGTTTCCCCTTTTCTTGTTACTGTATGCTGTTTTTTTTTCAACCTTCTCCCAGAATTCTGGGTAATGACGGAGTGATCAATTTCAGAGAAACTCATACAAACATGTTGTTCTTTGTATGAGGCATGCAGAAAATCACTCACATGACTATTTAGGGAAATGAAATGATGGCGCTTAATTTGTTTGACAGTAAAGTGTTAAATTTTTTTTAAGCTTTTAAGTGTTTAAGGCTGTTTTAAAACAACCATAAGGGACCTTATGGGATTAATACAGTATTAAGTGTTGTAGTTGAGAAACTAATGGCCAATCAATCAAGCAGCTATTTAGTACTGGCAATTATTCTATAAACCAATGAATTATTTATCTAG
>JAQLOL010000013.1:5286447-5301974 GCA_029783665.1 Naso thynnoides
CTTTGCGAAATGTAAATTTTTGACATTTTTAGATGACATGATGAATTTAAGGACTTGAAGACATTCACTGACATGAAAATTTAACATCAAATGCAGCCCAAATCCTAACAAAATTGGATTTCATATTAAGGAGAGTCTGCTCCAAGAATAAACATGTAAACAAGGCTGTAAATCTGAGGAAATTTTGGCAGAAAACACGCTGCCAACAGTTGTTTTTTTTTTTTTTGCTGACACAAAATGTGCTACAGACACAATAGAGCTGATGCTAAGAAAGTTTGGTGATTCAACTTATTCCAAGATTCTTTTTTTGAAGAGATCTTGTGCTTTTTATTGCCAAAAGTAGAGCTGCACAATCAGTTTATCTGATGATTGAGTTAAATTGTTGTCTGTGAACGGTATAAAAAATGCCCAAATATCAAAATTTCTACAGACTCCGACCCGACTGTGACATATTTAAATTGCTGGTTTTGTTTGGCCATTAGCAGAAAAAAAACAATACATACAATTAACCATATTTTGACAAAAGAAACCTGCAAATTTTCACTCTGAAAAAATGCGAGCCATTAAAAATTAAACTAAAATTAGAAAAAATGAACAAAATGCATGTGCGATTTGTTTGCTGTCAATCATTTCAGTTCCACAAAACTCAGATGCAGCCTGAGCAGAACTAATAGAAGCTGAACAGCAGTATTACTGCGTTTAACGAAGCAGCCAGCAGCCCTTTCAGTGTGCCAGGTGGCCCACTTTGCATAGTGTGTGTCCTTGTCAGGAAGGTTAAACAAACACGGTGCGGACTCTCATTAATGAATAAAAACCTGTTAAAAAGTTTAAAAGGTAGAACAAGTTTTCTGTCCATCCTATGGAATAAATAGAAAAAAGCAAAATAAAAAAAACTCTAGACTAATCGGAATAATGCCCGTGCATGATTTTTAATGTGAAAGGGTGTTTTTTCTGGCTCTATTATTAAGCCACTTCCTGCCACCGAGAAAAGCCATTTCCAGGGAACTTGTCTTCAGAGTCAGCAGGACAAACAGGAAGCTTATCTCTGACCTGTCAATGTGTCACACACTCACACACACAACCCTAACACACACACACACACGCACAGTTGAAACACTCCTTTTGTCGAAACAAAAGTTGCTATCAAGTCGAGAAAGTAGGGCAGCGATTTGTCCGCGCTCTAACAGATTTCACCGTCTGCTTCGGCCTGCTGAGCCGCGCCGCAGTCACAACAGCAAAGCCTCGATGACAAGAGCAGAGAGAGGGAGAGATGTGAGGGAGGAGTGCTGAAAGGACGAGCTGATTCAAGCTGAGGCATGCTGACATGTGCGCGCTTCCCTTCTCGGCGCACGGCTTCATGCGTGTGTGTGTGTTTCTATCTCCAGCAGACAGAGAGGGCTTATGAAAAGTGCGCCGTTAGTCTGACACTCGCCTCACACAGAGCGAGCAACGTGTGCCGAAAAGCTTAAAATCCTGACTTTTTTTTTTTTTATTATTTTTTTATAAACGTCAGGGCTTTAAACAAGGTGTTCTGCTGAAGCACAAAGACGAAATCGCAAATCTGTTAAACGCATGAAGCCAAAACTTGAGCAAAATTTAAATCAAATACTGTATATTGATGTCAGCATGTTCATCCGTCTCTTCCGTCTCTATTCACAGTTGTCCAAGTTTAGTTTTTGGTCCCATGATGATCTAAATACTATTTTTGGAGCCTCTGGGGCAAAACACACTAAATTCTTGTCATTTTATGCGACAGTGCAAAACACTAAACCCCCCTTTCAGACTAGACCTGGACAGCCAATACGACAGCCTCACTTCTTAAGCAAGAATAAAAACCGCTCAAACCTTCTTAAGATGCTTTTATATGGTTTTTTTTAAAGAGCTGTTCTTCTTTCTGACCTCATCTATGGAGCTCTTGTCCCCGTCAAGTCCACATGCACTGACTGTACGTCGCTCTGGACAAAATGTGAGCAAATAAGGGCAATGGAATGGCCTTCAAATGTAGGGGCGGGTATTGTTTTAAATGTTTCACTTGGGGCTAATACAGTGAGATTTATTAGTGTTGCCAAAACAACACTTAGCAGTCAAAGGTTTTCCCTTTTTCCATTTAAACAAAGGAAGAATAAAAGTTCAATGTTGTCCAAGCACAAGAGACTATGCTTGCCTTTGCCCTAAAAGGCGACTTTGGCGTGTCTAAAAATGGCACATTGATCATTTCAATCGTGAACTTACTGAAGAAAAAACTAAACCAAATAAAAAAAGGAAAGACAACAAATGAGACCAAATATGTGACGTCAACCTGACAGCAGAGTTGCAGCTGTACAGTAATAATATACTTAAATAAACTGATGGTTTTCATACCATGCAGATTGACACATCTACAGTATTCTACTCTGGTAGCTTTCTTAAAAAAATATTTTAAATTTATTAAGTACTTCATTGCCAGGACATAATATTTTGTATATTAGAATACATTTATTCGATCAAAAAACACCCCCAGTGTACATTCCTTTAAGAGTCTTTACTCAATAATAATAATAATAATAATAATAATAATAATAATGAGTAGAAGAAGAAGAGGAAGAAGAGGAAGAAGAATGACAATAATGTAATAACATGAAAGACAGATGTTGTTTAAGATGTTATTTCATCACGAACATTTCAGAACGCTGTGACCCTAACTGACAGTTTCTGACACTGGAAGGTTTCGGGTTAAACACACAGCCTGCCCTACAAACTACATCATTATTAGCTCTGAAATTAAAATGGTCAAACAAAGGAAACTTAAAATGCCAGTATTGGATTTCAAGAGGGGCTGAGTCGTGTTTTGAATAAAATAACGACTGCCAAATAGGAATATGTTGGTTTTTTTTTCCACATGAAGAAGAGGCCAAAGGTCTCAAATTCGACCTCAAAAGATTAACTTCATAACATCTTCCGAAATTCAAGAATAACTTCGAATCTGACTGTTGGGCATCATCTTCTAATCAGTGGCGCTACAGGCACATTTATGTCAGTATGCAGATTTAACACCCAGCTCGAAAAACCAGGAAATTGCTCAGAATTTAAGACTCAGTGACAAAAATATCAGCAAAATGTGCAGAATAAGAACTCGGTACTTCCTCCAAAAGTTGCTTATCTAATCAAAAACGCTGCCATGCTGCTAAAAATGAACCTGAAAGCAAAGGAACAGCCCTATCGTGAGTTATCATACATTGTTTCTGCTGTTATATGGTCGATTTCAATATTGTGTCATGGTAGGAACTTTGCAGAGCCTCTGTCTCATGTTACAGCTGACTGTGGTAGACAAAATCCCTAACGAGGAAATTCCTGCAGTCAGATCCACAGCTTTACCTCACTGTATGTGAATATCCTGATAAATGACTGCCCAGAAAGACAGATTTAACTCTAAAAAGTGGCGGGAAGAACAAATATGACAACCGTCTCGTTCTCTCCAGTGTTTGCCTGCGGGCTAAAAGTGGCACAAAGCTTCGGAGCCGTGCCTCACCACGCCAGATCACCCAAGGACGAGGAAGAAAACAAAATTACAGGGAGTCCTCGGGGAGCACAGCTGGAGTGGACACACCCTCTGGAGCTGATACGGTGGCCTGTCGTCCTGCTAGAAAAAAATGTTTTCTTGTTACCTCTGTTTGTTTGTCACTCAGGCTGCTCTCAAAATACAGCTCCTCTTCTAGCTGTGGCTTACCATGTGCAGAGATGTGCTAAAACCTAAAAAGAAGTCAAGCCGTGGTCATCGTGACACCATTTTTAGATGCGCAGAGAAGTTCCGGCGTGAGCGTTATTTCGCCGTGGAGCTTTCACAGGAAGATTGGCCACTTTATTAAAACAGAGGAGCTTGTGAAGACAGATGTGAAGCCCCATACAGGCCAGCAGAGATGAAAGAAGCTCCGCTCCCGTGAATAAGTTGTGGGGGAGAAAAATCAATACATCCAACCTTTATTGACCAACTAACAATTGCTTTACATTCCTCCCTCCGTCTCACAGCTGCAAGCCTACAAACCCAGCTGAATGATCTTAAACAGCCCTTTCCCTTCACAAGCCTAGTCAAAACAAGCTGCTTTTTGTTTATACATTATGCTAGATGGTTAAAATATTACTTGGCTAACATTAAAAGCAATGCACTGACATTATAGCACCTGCACTGAGTGCTTACAGGTCCACCACACCTCCACTACAATATTCCTTTACTATCCCAATGGGGGCTTTAACTGTTTTTGTCTTACTAAATGGTGCGTTTAATGACCTCACGGTATAAAATGAACCGCTATTTTATAGTATAATTTACACAGAGTTTAAGTTTTAGGGCTACATTTACTTTCACACTTACAATGGTGTATGTTTTAAGCATTGTCAGCGTCAGTCGAAGCAAACAAAGTGCAATAACTTTGTTGCCGGTGTCTCAAAACGACATTAAATCATTTTTTAGCGGCTAAAACTTGTTTAGGGAGCTGCTATAAACGGACGGGCCTCCCTATCAGCGGTGAGAGTGGGAGCAGTTTTGAAGCGACCCAGTATAATTTTTTTTTTTTTTTTAAAGTAGACACACCCTCTGTGTAAACGGACTAAATGTGATCAATGGTCTGAACAGGCACCACTCGCCCAAATGTTCAATAGTAGTAAAAGCCCCGAGAACTAACTGTTGTTACAGCTCCAAGCGTTTGGGCGGAGAGCTTCATTTCACAACCGAGCCCAGTTTCTTTATCCACATTTCCTGTCCCAACAACCATTCAATCCCGAGCTTTTCGCCGGAAAAGAGCCTAAAGATAACGCCGAGGCGAACTCACTTACCTGGACATAATTGTTCTCGCAGTAGTCTGCTACTCTGGTGAGGTTTTGGTAACTCTCTACAAGCGCTCTTTTGCCGGCCGGGATCTCTTCCTCTAACAGCATTTGTAGCTCTGCCATCTTACATCTCTCCGCAGAGCCTCCCTTCCCTCTGCCTTCCCTTTGATTGAAACAGCCACCAGCCTCGATCTGCCTCGGAAAAAAAAAAACCCAGCCTGCTATTGTGGGATTCCTGCCCTCGCTTTGGCGTAACGTCGAACCGAAGATCGTCTGCGCCGAGAAAGAGGAACCACTCAATGGATTAAAAAGTGGGACGAGTGTTTGGGCTGCAAGCAAAACGTCAACATCATTATTGTGAACAAGTATTGTTTTTTTCCACATTTTTTTAAAAATTAAATAGCCTAATTTATGGCTTTTTGTTCAGCCCAATAATGATTTAAAAACAGATGTATTTCTTTTCACATTTTTTTTTCCATGTGCTCGATATGTTCATTGTATTTTTTTTTCTCCAAAATACTAAGGCATAATTCATTTATGTGATGACCTATTTGGTGAAATAAACTGGCTTTAAAAAAGGCTTCTGATTCTGACATAGGCCTGTAATGTGATGCACAAATAAATGGGTTTAAATCAAAGTTCTTTTAGAAAATCTATTCTTTTACTACTAATACTTAAAAAACAAATAGACTAAATGTTTGGTTTTTGAAAATGTGTAATAGTACCTATAGTCCAATGTGAATATGAGTTTTATTTTTATAATTATATTTCTTTAAATAAAACAAACAATTTATTAAAATTATAGTGATTATGAGACTGGAGATCTCACAGTAACTTGTGTACTGGAAAAGAAAGACAGAGTGAGAGCTCTTGCTTTCCTCTCCTGTCTACCTATCACCTTTCCAGCTGAAGAAAAAAAACATGGATCCTGACTAGAGCATGATGGTAGGTGTAGTTTTACCTCGAATTGTGGATAAAGTGGATCAACGTTATGAATACGCATTTGCCTTGAAATAGGAATAAACTGCCACTTCTGTGCTCGTGTTAGTACTTTTAAATTTATTCACTACACATTTTTTTATAGTTTCTCAATTAAACCAGCTGAAACTACAGTTTCACTGAAGCGTTTTATTAGCCGCGAAGAATTGTGGCGCTTGTAGTAAATGCCAATCTCTCGTTCAGAACTACAACTCCCAGAGTGCACCTCTCCCTGGCTTACTTGTTCATGGCGTTTGAGGGCTGAGGACAGGTCGCCTTCCGACAAACAAATAGGCCGTTGGCTTAAACGGTAAGTGTCGTTGGTTTTTAGCTTTTCCGTCGAGAGTTTGGAGGTGCGTATTGTTTCTAGCACAAATATCACGGTTGTTAAAAGTGTGTCGCGTACTAGATATGTGTCCTAGATATTCAACCGACACAACCTCCTCTTACTGGTGGCCATAACATACTTACAAGTTTGGCTAGTCGCATTGCAGAAGCCTGGATTAGCTTAATATTGTTAGCAAGAGCTTGTGTACATGCTAATGTAGAAATAAGCTGTTAGCGGATTTTTTTTACTACTTTCTGCTGCCTGTCTGTAGGTTTTGTGTCGACTGCCTCGGAGTGACAGGATGGAGGTGGAGAGTGTTACGATGGAGGATGAGAGGCGTTTGACCCAGCTGATGTTTGATGCTGCCGTCAAAGTGATCAAGAGTTTACCCCCTGATGGTGAGTTCCCAACGGTCTGCAGCTTGCCTTTAGACCAGTTTAACCAGTTAACCCGACGTCAGGCTCAGAAGAGACTACAGGTTTTAGATGTAGGCAGGTTCGGTGCATCAGCTTGTCCTGTCTTGCACGATTTAAAGGGCGTAATCCACTTTGCCAAGAGTGCGCACACGCGTGTCTCTCTGTCAGTAGTCTGCGTGTTAATGCACCACCACAGCATTCACACATGAAAGCCTGTGTTATGTCGGAGCACTTGCAGGTATTTGAGTGACCGGAAACAGTAGGAATAGTGTGAGGAAGTAGCCACTGTGCATAATCTCCTTTTCCTAATGAGAGTATTATTTCTCTCAGGTCCCTTTCAGCCGTCCAATGACATGATGCTCAAGTTCTACAGTTACTACAAACAAGCCACCGTGGGAGTGTGCAATATACCCCGACCTGGCTTCTGGGATGCAGTCGGCAAAGCAAAATGGTAATAAAAAGGAAATGTATGTGTCATTTATGCACCGTTGCCTGCTCCGACCTCACTGTGACAAACAACAACACGTTAGTATTCCCTCCATGCTTCTCCTTCTGCTTAGTCTCTAGTTGTGTAAGATGATCGCTGGACTCTTGGAATGTAACCTTTTACCCACAGGGTTGGACAGTTAAGGAGGGGGGTGTTGCAAGTTTATCACTGACTTGTACAGACACAGTTTAGGAATATTTCTAGTTACTAATGAACGGTTGAGTTGTCAGCCTTTGACCCACGGCTTACAAAGAGCGCCATGTCCTTTAAATAAACTGGTCTTGTTGACAAAGTCGAAATCAACCTTTGCTTTCTCCTTGATAATGTGGTTAAAATGATGTAAGTTTTGTTTATTTATTCAGGGATGCGTGGCATGCCCTTGGAGATATGTCCAAAGAAGAAGCGATGGCGGCCTATGTTGATGAAATGAAGCTGGTACGTTTGTTTTTTTGCCGGATGTCACAGTTAAATAATATGTGACTGCTAGTAATAATTTGGCCGTTAATGCAGCCAAACTTGCCCATCACTGATTTTTCATCCGTCGCCGTATTTGGTGTGTAGATCCTGGAAGGGATGCCCATGACAGACGAGGTGGAGGAGCTGCTGCGCGTCCTCGGCCCGTTCTATGAGCTGATCGAGGAGAAGAAAAAGATCTCACAGATATCAGACCTGAGCACGGGTGGGTTTTATTCACCAGGCGAAACTCTTTCACCTCTTCCACCTTTCATTTTGTTTGTTTGTTTGTGATTTAAAAAAAAAAAAAAAACAGCATGTGGAGCTTAACCTGTTTTAATTTGCCTTTTGTCCGATGCTCAGCCCGTTTGACAATGTTTGCTAGGCAAATGGAAGGCAAGTACATTACCCTGCAAATATTTGATTTTTGGTGCCATAGTTTAGTTTTTGTCTGTTGTTGTGGCTTATTTGCTCTTCATGAGTATTAGCAGTCATGTCGTGCATGCTGAACTACTGGTACAGAACATTTAGTCTAGCACATGAAAGGTTTCTTTGGCTGTCAGAAATAGACGGTTAAATCCAAACTTTATCTGTGGTAAGTAACTGAGACTACACCCTCTCAAACTCACCTGAACAGGTTCTTTTGATATAACCAATAAGCATAGAAAGTATTATTAACCTCATTTATTTAAGCAAGACTTTAAATAAAACCCATATTGTTGCACAGGCTTCAGTACAGTGCTGAACTCAGTCACCTCGAAGAGTGTCACAAAGAGCATCATCAGAACGATGGAAATGAACGGCACTCTGGAGACTCGTCCTGCCAGGCTCAAATCGAAGGAAGTGAGGGAAAGGTCAGAGGAAGAGGCACAAGAGGAAGAGGAGGAAGAGGAAGAGGAGGAAGAAGAAGAAGGAGAAGGAGAAGAAGAAATGATAAAGGAGGTCCCAAAAGGTAAATAAATAATTAAAGCTGCACCACAAAAATAGCCAGAACAAACTTCTGGTTAGGAATGCATGATATTATTGGCACATTATTGGTATTGGCCGATATTGGCTTTTTAAATTAAGTATCAGATATTGGCCAGCATGCCGATATCTGCTGATGTAATAACCAATAAAATAATACGCTGCTGTTTCCTTGATAAAATGCCCAGCAAAATGATATAAGTATCTTTTGTCTTTTTTTCAAGGATTAAATATTACATAACTTTAAGCTTTGTATTTTATGCATTTGCCGGCGGGCCAACATGGTAAGAGTATGCAAAATAATACTGTGTGTAAATTCCTCTACAGAAGAGACTTGATGATCTCTGCAATTAGGTGTGGGGGGAAACAAATCCACTATCATGCATCCCTCCTTTTGGTGACACGGTCTTCTTTGCTTGGATTTTATTTTCAGATAAAAAATCAGCAGCTTCACAGCCAAAGAAGAAAGGTTCAGCCAGGAGGCACAAAGCTCCTCTGTCCAACGGTAAAGTGGCGAACGGGGTCACCCATCTGAATAATGGGAGTCATTCCAGGGCCGCCCTGAACAGCGACGACTCCCAGGAGGGTTCAGGAGGTGAGCCTGTGATCAACGGTCACCACAAAGGTAAGAGACACACACACACACACACACACACGCGCATTGTATTAAATATTTTAAAAAGGTTCCAGAGGACTCTGAACTCACCTCACCCACCGCCTGTGCATCTGTGCACCATGTGATCAGATAATCTGCTAAGCCTCACTCAGGTTTAATCCAGGTTCAACTATGTGAAGCACTCTGTGACTATGTTTTGAAATGGATAAATAAAGTTTGTTATCAGTTTATTATAATTACAGTTTTAATGGACTACTCCATATTCCAATGCAGATTCAGTCTGAGTGTTTGTTCCCTTTTTGTGCTCTTTGCGCTGATCTCAGATCCCAGTGTGGATGCGTCTGGCCCCAGTCACCTGGCCAGTGACTCAGACAGCGAAGTCTACTGTGATTCTGTGGACCAGTTTGGCCAGGAAGAGGCAAGAAACCACCAAAACCCTCTTTTTTTTTGTACAGTGATGGAGGCTTTTGTTCCATCATTGACTGGTCATAATGTGTTTCATCTCCAGAGTTCAGAGCACAACCGCTCTCTGGACGACCTGGATGAAGAGGAGAACCACGTTCTGCCTCCTCTAGAGGAGCCAAAGGAAATGCAGGAGCTCCGGGAGGATGTTGATGGTCCACCGCAGGTCATCAGGTGTGGAGGGGAGGATGGAGACAACAGTGGAACGATGTCGCAGAGGCAGAGGGTGAATGCAGACATGCGGAGCAACTCTTTGGTCAGGAGAGGAAGAGGTAAGGCCAGCGTCACAGGGTGTGTATCCTACAAAAACTTTTGTTTGGCTTTTGTTGTGTGGTCTTAAAGACACAATTGTTTATATTTCTGTATATTGTGTGTGTTCAGCCATAGAGTGAAATGTACTGTAACTTGATGGAGGCATTGATTAGACATTATGAGTCAGTAATTTCTGTGTTTTTAGGCTCCAGGTCTGCGGGACACGGCTCCGGACCTCTGAGGCCCTCGTACAGTGGAGGAGACGGGGACGGCGACCGCTGGGGGGGGGCAGCGACACCTGAGGGGAGCCTGAACGAGCAGATCGTCGTGGTGCTGGCCAGACTGCAGGAGGACATGCAGAGCGTCCTGCAGAGGCTGCACACCCTGGAGGCTCTCACTGCCAGCCAGGTCAGAGCAGTCTCTCATGCTGACCAGAAAAGCAGTCCTAAAAACAGGGACAGCAGAGTGATCGGCTGGTTTTGTTCCAGAGCAAATATTTGACAACAGCTGGCCCAGACACGAAACACTTGTTTCAACTTTCAACTTTAATAACAAGTCATTGGGATAAAATGCAAAAATAGCTGTATCCACACAAAACTTGTGAACCAGTTTAAACCACTTTGGGATGACTTACTGTTTAAATAGCCAGTGAAAGTGAAGTGGTTTGGACGAGTGGTTGCTTTGTGGAAATAATGAGCAGCTTGGCTACAGCAGATATTTTGAATCAATAACTGGTAATATCTTTCAAATATATGAATGCGTTTTAATTCTAAATACAACATTTTATTAAATGTATTTGGCTTTAAACCTGCTGCAGTCAGGGTTTTGTCACTTTTGCTTAATTTTGTAAAATAAAATGGCACCTTTAATTTAGAGCGGGCTTTCAAAGCACTCACAGACCCTACAGGAGCAGTTTAAAACCAACAGCAGTTTATCAAACACTATAAATTTAGAATTTTCCATTTGAGTGAATGCTGGCGCGATTAACTGCTGTTGCTTTCCACATCTTTTAACTTAATTTTCTTTTTAAAATGTTGAACCAGCTTGTAACCGCAGGACATCATTATTGCTGTTTAGAAAAGAGTAACGCTGCAGAAGCATGCAGACACGTGAATAATTTTAGAGACGACATTTACAAGTCAGTTTTATTTGAAGGGTTGAAAAAATGCACCAACCTCTTAAGAAAAAAGGCCGGTTATGCTCTAATGAATGCCGCGAGTTCATCGTGAATATGCTTCTTGTGATTTTTAATTTGAAATATATCAGCAATTTATAATTTTATTTCCACAGAGTGTAGAAGTTGTGAGAGAAGGTTTGTTTGAGCTGCAGCCAGCAGCTCTGTGAGTCGCTCTGTCGGTCGGACCACAGAAACTCCCCGCTATTTGACGGCCACAGTTTTCGCCCTGGAAGGGTGAAATTTGGCATGGGGGTCAAGTGTGTGCGTGCGTGTGGATGGGTGTTCATGCCTATCGGCTTAAAGTGGGCGTGGCAGTGGTAGTGGCCTGTAACAAAACAGATTCATGTAACATGGCTAAACTTTGTAGAAAAACACTCACACACTTACATCAGTCGTGACTTGACCTGCCCCTACACTTTAGCCCCGCCCCCTCCAGTAACTCATCAACTGTTTTTCAGCTGTAACATTTTTAGCTTCTGGTCGCCGCTGTTGCGATTTTGCACTTTATTATATTATGTTGGGCTTTATTCCATTTTTGAGTCAAAATAAAAGTCAAAATTTAGCTACATGCAGAGTTCATTTCCGTCTACGGATCGCGACCAACACTGTGGTCAGAAACTGTAAACTCTGGTTTTCAGTGTAGGTGAGGCTCTCAGGGACAGAAGATAAGAGTTGTGCTCTTTGTACTTTTCACTGAAACATTCATGTGCTCATTTTTTTTCTTGTACCTTGTTTTCATTTGTTTCTTACTTTCTACAGACGAGATCTCTGTCTCTGAATCCAACTTACCCATCAGCCCCAGTGAATAAAAGTCAGGTAAACAGTTCAGAGGACATCACACTGTTGTTTTTCTTTGTTTAAATTAGAGAGAAAAATCAACCTTGAATTAAACACTTAGCGGGAGTAGAGCTCAACATATTTAAACCAGTTTGGCGCCACTGTTTCGTTTAAAACGATGCTGATATTTGTTGCTCTGATTGATTTTCTTTTTCAATTTCCCAGAAACCGTCCTGGTGGCCTTTTGACATTTCTCCAACCAGTTTGGCCTTTGCCGTTGTTTGGCCGTTTGTGGTACAGTGGCTAATTCACCTGTACCTGAAGAGGAGAAGGTGCTGTTTTACACAAAATATCAACAGTCTGCCATAATTTTAAATCAGTACTCAATTAACTCCTCAATTTTCTGCTTCTTCAACAGACGGATCAACTGAACCAGCTCTCTCCCAAACACTCACGGGCATAAAGACGAATAAGAGTCTTCTAAATGTCTTTGGTATGGGTAGCTAATGGCTGTCGCCCCCCGCCCCCCCCCCCGCTTAGACCAACAGCCCAGTAATTTGCTTTTGCACTATGAAGAAGGCATCTAGAGTAATGAGTGAGAGGAGGAAATCTCATATGGATTGTACTGTGGATGTGGAATCGATTAGAAGCATGAATGTATGGGCTCGAGCCTGTGATTAATTACACAACCTTTTCAAGATGATACCACTGTACTGCAATCTTTGTCTCAGTAAGAACTGGTTTGTGTTCAGAGGGGGAACTGTTAGGATTTGGACGGTGTGCTCATGAACCTACAAGAGCTTCTCAATTATTTCCATAACTAAGGCTTTGTCGCACAAAAAAATGGGCCCGACGCGTCACTGTTTTGAGTGTAATGCTTGATTTTCACAATTCACTTTCATTAGTTGCCCAGGTAATGCTGCTATAATAAAATGTTGTTATAACTGTAATAGTTCAGAATTGAGGATTGAATGTAATAATATATTCATGTGTGAGATTCTTTGAAATTCGGAGAATAAGTTAATATTTATTGCTTTTAGAAGCATTCAGTGAAGGCATCAGCAGGCAGATTTCTGCTGTTCATGCGAGGTTTCTGTTTAAAGTGCTAAATGTCGTGTTTTAGGTTAGACGAGGTTCTTCTTCCCTGTTCTACTGCATATCTGTGCTTTGCGTCCAAGTGGTCTCACTCCTCACTTCATTGTTCTCCAAATAGAAGAAGTGCCTCAACATCACAAGGTACATTCATACTGTAGGTGGCATTAGCTCTCACATTCACATATTAGCCGCTCCAGTGCTGGACCAAATAATCATTAATCAAACTACCAAGTGAGCCAGTTGTCTGTCAATTAACGCATAACTCTCATCACTGTCTGTGTTGTTTACGCCGTCACATTTTTCTATATTGTATGATTTTAAAGTGTGATGTAATAACATGTTTGTATGGAGACTGTAGAAAGATTTTGTGTGTGACTGATAATAATCAAGCGTTTGCAAAGCAGTCAGATCTATACAAATTGTATAAAATAGCTGTACAGTTCAGATTAAAATGCAGTATTTTAATTGCATTCCCATGAATAATAAATATAGAATATTATATCGTATTTACAGAGGTTTGCATCTGCATAGCACTAATCTTTCCAGAGCCAATATGTTTTAATAAAAGAAGTGATGAGTTTACCTTTCTACTGAAATGTAACAAGGCTTTCTCGACCTCTCTGCCTGTGGATAGAGTGGTGACTGCATGTGATAATCCAAGCCTCAAATAAAGTTTTCATAAAGCATTTTAATTTGTCAGCATTATTTCAGATAAATTATTCTGACATTGTGGGAGATAATGTTCATTCACTTTTCTCTGTGAGAGCTGCATCAGCGGATTGACCACACTTTGTGCTTGTAGGGGAAATCTACGCAACAGCTAGCAGTTAGCTCTGCACACTCAGCCGAAAAGAGAAAACTGGTGAAAAACACACACACACACATCAATCAACGGCTTGTTTTGACATTAAAGTTGACATTTGTGTGGATGGATTGACCTTTGGACAGAGCCCCACCGGCTGTTTAGTCTTTGTGCTAACCTAGCCTAGCCAGCTAACTGGCTGCAAACTGTGACATTTGCTTAACTGTTAACAGCAGATGTTAGAGTGATACTGACGGCATAACTAAGATTACACAACACGATGTCATTGTCACGGACCAAAGTACATTATGTTACAAACAGATTTTATTTGTATTTTACTCTTTTCATACAGAAAACAAGATAAAATTTCAAAAGAAGCAAGAAGCTAAATGAATTTATCTAAAAAAAACTAGTAGTGTAGAAATCAGCAACATCCTAATCACCAATACAAATGACATAAAAGCAGCATAAACAGACATGTTAGAATACCAAGTTTTTGCTCATGTCTTAAAAAAACAACACTACATGTTATTAACAAGTTTTAGATATAAAATACATTACTCATGAATATATTAGCATATTTTTCTTCGTAAGTACTGAATCCCACAGGGGAATATTACAATGATGAACAGTGCCATAACAAATGAAGTGTATTAATACTGGAGGTCAACATCAGGCAGTAGGAACCACATTTACATAAACTTACATACTGCTACAGTTGTAAAGCAGAAGGAAATGCTATTTTGCCATTAGAAGAACCTAATTTAAGACACAGGGTGGCTGAAGTTTTACAGGAATTTTACTTTCCATAATACATAACTACAGTAACGGAGCGGTCAAAAGACTCAGCTTTTTCCGGTTCTAATGACCAGTGATTGCACATAGGTAAAGTTGTTGGGTTTTTTTTTTTTTTTAAATACATCCCTTAACAGAGAAAGTATCAGATCGTCATGTTTACAGTGTATTTATTTATTGATTAATTCTGATTTGGGGGGGGAGGGTTGTCACACTGAAAGCAAGAGTTCACTCAGCAGCTAAAATGTGCCGACTGTTGCTTAAATAAAACTACTAACTGTTACTGTTTGGAACTCTAAAGAGAGAAGTCGGACACAGCGATGTGCTGCGCGTTGTTCCTTGCTTCGAAGTACGTGGTGTCCGTTTCGTCCTCTGGCTGCGGTATGAAAGGCATCGGCTGGTTCTGCAGGTTGTCCCAGTCCAAGCCCGCAAACAGGGGGTGACGCTTCAGTTCTGGTGGATGTTTGGACAAAGTAAATGAGAGTGCACTTCCCGTTGAATTTCAGCAGGTGGCTGATGACAGACCAATGCTGGCATTTCATTTTTTTATGACAAGTAGTTAAAAGTTCTCATACATAATTCAAGAATTGGCCAAAAAAAAAAAAAAGTTTGTAAGCCTGCTGTGTTTTCATCAATGTTAGGGCTTGATCAATACATTGGTTTGCAGGTATTATTGACCATAACTGGTACGTCGCAGATACATCTGTATCGGCATATATGTTCTCTAATATGCGCTGATATTAGAATTGTTTTTCAGACCAGAAAAAAATGAAAGGACTACTGATTTAAAATGGTGTAATTTCATAGTTTGTCCAGCAGAGGGCAGTTCCTCATAATAACAAATAAGTGTTAGGGCGCTGACGTTTTGAATAAAGTTTGTTCAAATGTAACACATCATGTCTCCATTACATAACTATGTCAAAAGTATCTCATAACCACATTCAGCCAATATTTTATATATTTATATGATATCGGCCGATATATCAGATTTTAGAATTTCTTGCTCACTGATAAAGGAATTGGCATCTGCCGCAAAAATCCCACATCGGTTGACCTAAATTAAGAAAACTCCTCATACTCTTCATTTAAACTGCATTTTGGCTGTAAGACCTTTATCAGG
>JAQLOL010000013.1:5302074-5321772 GCA_029783665.1 Naso thynnoides
ACCTTTATCATGTAAAAATCATAAATTTCATGCTCTGAGTACCAGTGATGTTTTGCATTTTTTAATGATTAAAAAGGGGTGCCCACCTTTTAAACCAGCTCGTTTTGTCATGTCCGTGGTCAGAAGTATTTCAATCGCATTTCTTGAGTTTGCAGACAGTTCCTCCTCTCCCTCAGGCCAGGGAATGTCTAAAATGTTGGTTAGTGAGGTGGTGAAAGAAGCACTTGAAGCACCTCGTTGACATCAATTTATTTATCAAAAAAGGACAGTAGAATCGATATGCAATGTCAAACATGCTGATTATCAAATAAAGGCTTCATGCCAACTTAGTATTTATGATTATTTTGTGGTTTAGGTTTGGTTGCACATACAGTAAAACAAACCCACCTCTGTTGAGAATGTTCTGGAAGACCAGCTGAGGCGTCTCATCGTTGAAAGGCGGAACACCGGTGAGGAACTCGAACAGACACACGCCGAGCGCCCACCAATCCACCATGAAGTCTGGACGGGAGCGAAGAAACGTCAAGTCATACAGCTGCTGGCTTCAAACGTCACATTTTTCACTGCGATTCCTGTTAGAGTGTGCACTAATGAAACTGCGGTGGCAGAAGCAGGGACTGAGTTAGACTGAGGATGGAGGGATTTAGCTTTTGGAAAAAACTTCATGTGGATAACTCAATAATTATCATTTTAATTTACTTGGCGATTAATCATCTGTTATCCAGTCGAAAAATGAACAAGATCACTCATGTTCATGAAGCAAAAATGGCATTGTGCTACTGACAGGAGATACTGACCTGAGGATGTTAATATTTGAGAATAACAGCATTTCAAATCTATAGGTTATTACTAAAAGCCATTTGCATGTCTGCTGCTGAATTTCTAAAACACAGCCAGTGACATACTCATTAAGTATGTGACAAAATTCCCCAAAGTCTTAAAAGAGCAGGAAAACCCGTTTGTCCAGTCAAAAGCACATCAGCCTCAACAAAACTGATTCCCCATAGCTGAACAATGCTGTTAGTTTACATGTTAAGAGATGATTCTGTTTATTGAGTTCATATAATCACACATTTAAAACGCTGTCCCCTTCCCTCTGATCAGGCCCACAGTTCATCCACCAATCCAAGGGGCAGAAACAGAACCAGTGGGGAAAGAAAAATGGGGGAAGAATCAGCTCATTTCCTTGCGTATTAGCAGGCTGGGAGATCATGCAAGCTTGCTTGCAAAAAACAGTGATATTTTTTTTTATACTTACCACACTGAAAGCTTCCTGAAACTCAAACAGAATTTCTGTCACAAGGACTTCAATGTCAGCCATCCAATGTCAATAACATAAGGTTTTGTTGGGCTACTTTCTGACAAAAGTAGAGCACTGAATATGAAACTGTCCTTATCTTACCATGTGGTTTTCCCAAAAGAAGCTCTGGAGCCAAATAGTCAGGAGTTCCTAAAATGGGTGCACCCTCAACAGGCAGCGCACCCCGTCTGACACTCTTTGGAGTCCTGAAAGGTGTGTGAGAGGTCGACATGGGCAGAGGAGTCTGATGGAAGAGGGGGGGTAAGAGGGAAGCTAAGAAAAACTTGATAAATTACATAACAGAAATTATATAAATCCAACACAACTTCCCTTCAGGTAATGAACAATTTGATGTTTATGTCAAAGGCAGTGCAATTTCGTAAACCACCAGCTTTGCTCTGAGAACCTATGTTGAACCATCATCTTTCTTCTTCTAACTTCTGTTAATGAGCACGCTAATCTCATCATGTCCAAAGCCTGTAACAACAAGGCTTAAAACAATTATTACTTTACTGATTTGAAAAATTAGGGGGGATCTCACCAAGATGCACTGCCAGAAATGCATCGCCAGCAAAACCATTGTTTTCCTATGGTATGGCGCGCCTGGCGTGCGCTCATCCCCTGCACCGCATGCCGTGTTTTTCTCGCAGTTTTTTTTTTAGACGCGCATGAAAGTTAAAATACTCGCGCAAGCCACGGAGTTGCACTGCTTGTCAATGTCACACTTGGCCCGGGCAGCCAATCAAATCAAGCGAGAGGCGGCCTTTACTAGTTTACCAACTGAAGAAGATGCTCAAATTGGCACCTGTTCACTCTAAGGTCTATGACTGGAAGTGCTCGTCATCCAGGCACAGCTCAGAGAAGAGATGGTGGAATTGGCCATGCTGTTTCCTTTTTTTAAGGATGTCATGGACCCAAAATCTCTGTTTTTTTCTTGGACTTTTCCTCCTGCATCTCATCCAGAAGCACAGCAGCCAGAGCCAGAAGTTTGCTTGAATCCATCTTTTTTGATCACCCAGTTGCGTACGCACCCCGGCCTCCACAAGCACTTCGACTGTTTTGCCCAACGCACTTTGGCCAAGGCGTCTTTGAAGCGGTCACGCCTGTAGCGGCGTGGCTCAGTGAGATCGCCTCCTTAGTTTGCAGTTATGCTATTAACTACTTTAAAGAAGAGCTATTATGCTTTTCCATCTTTCCTGACCTATAAATGTTGTTGTAATGTCAGATACTCGTGTTAAACGATGCCAAAGCGTCACATAATGAGGTTCATGCATTTGGAAGCAAACCCTGCAGGCTGTTTCAGTTGGCTCTGCATGCTTTGTTTTACAGTGTTTTTTTTAACAGTGTTTTACAATGACATTAATGCATGCTGGACTTATATGGACATGCCAGCTCGTGCACATAGCGCTGTGCCTGCCACCTTCCCTGCTCTGCTCAGACACCGCTGTCCTCTGCTCTCTGCTTCAGGGATTACTGTCTGCAATTCGTTCAAGATGGCTCCATAAAGTATTTTTTTCAGGTGAGTGAAGGACAGTTAACTTAGGGAAAGAGAGAGGAGTAATTAACCGACAGACCGTTTTGAGAGAATGCAGAAGGAAGAGAGAGGGCACAAGTCACAGTTTTCTGAAGGTCTACAGACTTTACTGTTCAGTCAAGTGTGTTAAGCTGCTCTATAGGAGCCCATAATCAAAATGAAAGACCAAAGAATAAGAATAATAGCTCTTTTTTAAGTTGCAACTGGATAGCCAGAGCAGAGAACTGTACTTTGTCATGAGGTATAAATTTGAACTGTGTTCTTGTATCTTACCTGATAGAGAGAGCTGAGGGAGCTGGGTCTTTTCTGGACTGGTGTAGTTGTGCCAGATGCTGAGTGACATGAAGCTGTGGCTGACATCTCCATAGACTCAACAGACCCGATACTAAGTCTGGACACTCCAGACATGTTGGAGCGGTCAATGGAGCTACAGTAGCTACGGAAAGCTACAACATTTCGGGGCTTGAGGAACGAGGGCGACTGTGAAACACCACAGGTCAGATCAGGGGCCCGGTTGAGAAAAGAACACTGAGGTTCACCTCTCTGGTTACCCAGAGTGGGTGTTTGAGTGCTAACAGCAGATGCAGTTTGTGGGAGGGATTCAGTAATGTATGAGTCTTTATTTTCCTCCTGCTCCTCGGGTGACGCTGAATTCCTGTTTTTGGAACACTGAAGAGATGCACAGCTGTCAACAGTAATTGATGTTTCATGAATGGACCCGTCAGAGTCGAGGCTCAAGCTCCTGCAAACGTCACTGTCCCCAACAAGTGGTGAGGTGAAACTTGCATGTGACATGTCCTTGGCTCCATCTTCAAACACGTCCTCTGTCGGTTCACAAAACAAACTTTTGGCCACAGCGATGGGGCTGGAGCGATTCGGCACCCGGTCTTCGCCTGACTCTATCCCCTCTGCGCAGGCCATGAAGTCACCGATTTGGATGGTGGAAAATGTTCCAGTCAAGCCAGTGTGCAGCATTGCAGTTGTTTCTGGAATCTCAAAGCATCTCTTGTAACCTGCATTACGCTTCTTCGCTTGGGTATCAAATGACTCAGGACTCCTCTCAACATCAGAAAATGTTCTCTTTACAGAGCAGGCTAAACCACCCCGAGTCGTGGAAACAAACTCCGGGCTGTGGGGTGGAGGCTTTTTTTCTGCAAAACGGTCTGGATTTGACTCATTGAAAGGATTGTTGGGTTTTGTGGACATACAGTCCTGTTTATGCTCTTTGAATTCAGACTTCCCTCTTCCTCCGTTCTCATTTGTGTGTTTATTTTCTTTCTGAAAAAGGAAAATAAAACCACAGAGAATGAATGATGAAGGCATATGTCAGTTAACCAGTACTGAAGCAACATCATATAACTTTTACCGTGACCCACTGCTTTGACAAACGAAACTAAACGATGCGCATTTATATGTCACACAAAAATAGCAATTTCAGGGAAACCAGGTCATATTTTACAGAGAAAATGTCCTCTGGTTTTCCCTCTGATGTCCTACGACTTCTCTGTCTGTCAGCAGCCTTTTATTTAGCTGAGCTGTCACCAACAACTACCTGCTGCTGCAGCTGCAGCTTCAGTCTGCAGGCAGCCTACATGTTGTTTTCAGGAACCTCCATGAATCGCAGAGTTGAGGCAGAGCAGTCGTAGGACATCGGAGGGAAAACCAGAGGACATTTTCTCCATAAAATATGACCAGATTTTACTAAAATTGCTGTTTCGTCCAACACGAGAGGCCTTTTTCCATAGTATTAAACACTTAAATTAGGTTTTGGGAGCAACAGAGTCAGTAAGGACATCCCTAATCAAGCTGTTAATATGCCATTAACAACATATTTAAAATCACTGACCTCCTCACACTCCCACAGTGGACTGATGCCACCTTCAGTGTCAGTGGTGGTGCTGCCAGCACTCATCGTCTCAAACCTCATCCTGGTCTTCAGCAGTGTGGGAGTCAGATTTTTGGCCAGGTTATGATGACCCAACAAAGCACTGGTAGGTCCTATTACGACAACACAGGTAAACAAGAACAGATAATGTATTTGATACGCATTTATATTGCCAAGATCTCACTGTAGGGCTGAGCCATCAATCTTAAATTTTACTGATGAATTCAAATTTGTGGTTTAAGAAGTTTTTTAAAATGAAAACTGATTTTCTATCTGTCTAGGCTTGTGTCTGGTTACAGGAGCCTCAAAATTATATTGTTTTAATTTACGATGATACGAAAATTATATGTAAATATTATTGGAGGCTTCAGTGCAGTGTTTTAAAGACCAGTTTGCAGCTTGCACTTTGACCCCAGAAGGGAAAATCTGTTTGCTTTTGTTAATTTTTATTATTAAAATAAGAGCAAAAATTATTTTGAGTAATTCCTATGTCATTTGTAGTTCGTTTTTAACGAGGAAATAAAAAAGCTTAAATTCATACATTGAGTTAGGTGTGAAAAAAAATCTGATATTTTACTTTAGGCCATATCACCCAGCGCTACTTCACAGGAAGAAAAAACTATGCACCAGCCTTTTACATATAATGTTGATGGACAGTCCTCACAGAGCCAGTCATTACAAAAGACGAGAGGACATCTTGACATTTACTGTGACCTACCTGTTTTACAAAGGTAGCCAGTCGGGGAGTTCAGATTATCTTTTTTCTTCATCATGGGAGAACCAAGAGAGTTATTCTTTGGTCTCATTTTGCTGAACAACATGGGACTGGACAAAGCAGATGCGCTACAGTGCCTCTTGCCTTCTCCTGCGGGTGTATTCTAAGTTTAAAATTAAAAAGAAGAATGAGTCATCAAGTAACAATTGAGCATTAGGCATGTAAATAGGAAATCTGTGTATAAGT
The DNA here is from genome assembly GCA_029783665.1 of Naso thynnoides. Classification (NCBI taxonomy): domain Eukaryota; kingdom Metazoa; phylum Chordata; class Actinopteri; order Acanthuriformes; family Acanthuridae; genus Naso; species Naso thynnoides. The sequence continues at coordinate 5,307,755 of JAQLOL010000013.1, forward strand.
CTGCTTACAAATCCAAGGGAGCTGATTAAGGAGAGGACTTGACCCGGGGTGCGGAAGTAATCTTTCTGTGGTTTAGCCAAGGACGGAGTAGTGAGGATATCCATAAGACTGAGCTCTGATAGCACAGAGGGAAAGTAAAGCATGTATTAGTAATGTCACTAGTTATGGTGGTCACAATTTGTTCAATCACAAGCTGATAAGAGTTCATACCTCTGTCCAGCTTGACTTTAGACAGGCCGAAGTCTGTTAGTTTAATGTGACCTTCGTTGGATATAAGCATGTTGTCTGGCTTCAAGTCCCTAAAGAGTAAAAAATTAGGTAATAAATCTCATCTTAAGATCAAATTAATCAGTATTTTACACATTTAAGGACACGTAGAGAAATAATATTTAAGTACCTGTGGATTATACCGTGGCGATGCAGGTAGTCCAAAGCCAGAGCAACCTCTGAAATGTACTTTACAGACATATCCTGGTCGAAATACCCATAGATGTGAAGGAGAGATTTGACATCTCCACCAATGAGGTATTCCATAACCTGTAAGCAGCATGAAAATGTTTAACATCAGTTATGCAAATAACTCTATGACAGGGCTACTATAAATGTGTCTCCTGCATTTTGCCCTGTTTTTACCAGATAGATCTTGGTGGCTGTCTGGAGGGAGTAGAACAGGTGAACCACGAAGGGGCTTTTGCTCAAAGCAAGTGCATCTCTCTCTGCCTTCATCTGGCCCGTCATGTTTTTATCAACCATGTCTGCTTTCTTCATCACCTGACGTTCAAGGGGGGAAAAAGGCTTTTTGTTTTGTTTTGTTTTGTTTTTTCAAGTCAAAATGAGTCTCATTTAAAGATTCAAATATGTCGAAGTCCAAACCGACTCACCTTAATGGCATATAATCGCGAATTGCATTTCTTCCGTGCAAGGTAGACCTTGCCAAAGGCACCGCGACTGATGGGCTTCAGAACGATGAAATCCTCGATGGATGGCGGTTTGGGAACTGCCACAGATATGCCATTTGCGCCGGACACGAGCTTTTCATTTGCGTTCATGTTACTGCTAGTTTTTTGCTTAAAAAAACGAAACTGGGTAGTTTCTGCAATAGCCCGCTAACGTTAGCACAAAGTAGACACTTACATGGCAAGACAACAATCTCGGGTTTGTTTTGAAATTTTGAATTCCACTTCTCGTTCGCGGGGTCCTCGATGTCCATTTCATTTAGTAGTACAAGTATCTGCCTGTGAGCAAAGCATGAAATGCTCCGGATGTAGGCTGTGATTAAGTGTTAATTATTCGCTCTAGCTGTCAAAAAATGAAGCGTCTTACCTTTCATCAAATAAAATGGCTTTTAGAAGGATATCCACATTTTCGATATATTCATTTTAAACAGGCACTATGGAAAAATTACGACCGCATTTTCTTCCCTAAAGTAAAAAAAAAAGTCAAAATGCTAATTGAATTTATATTCATGAGATAAACCGTTTAAGAATTTTATTCGGATTTAGATAAACTTGTGGTTAAACATCCAAAAGTGATATAATTACGCCGAATGATGCAAGCTATACCCGGTAGTAATGAGTTTGACGTCATTTTGTAGTCCGTTTGACCTCAGATGCCGGAGAATCCATTTGGTTTGATAAGCTAAGCTGCTGAAAGTTGTGTAACAAGGAAAACAAAAGGACGCGGCTCCCAGGAGGACTCGCTCAGTTAAATCCCTCACAGGGTCTCCCCTCTCATCAGCCCTCCAGATCCCGATTTTGAATTATAAATTCGGCAAAAATGTTTTCACTGTCAACGTCGTTCCAGCCACAGCAGGTAAGCCGAATGGGTAGCAGCTTTTTGGCTTAGCTAACTTAGCTCACGTCAACGTTAATGTGTGCCGTGTTGGCAACGTATCTGTCCTTCAGCTATTTAATGTCAGCATTGCTTGGGAATGATTATGTAAAGAGTTAAAGCAATAACGGGCTGCGTCTGTTGTTTGTCACGTTTCCTCTCAGTGTCAATGACAACTTAGCTTGGTCGACGTTAGCATGAACAAGTCAACGGCAACGTTAGATTTGCCCGTAATCACCCTGTGTTTACGTCACGTCGACTTCGTAAGCTGTTGTACAACGGGAAACCCCGCAAGATGTGTACGTGCGGTCGTGCTCATGAGTTGACCTTCTGATGTATTGGCTCCGAGTTAAATAAAGCGCGCTAAATTCATTTTCCAACAGCCGACGTTACATAACTCGCATACATCTGACATGTGAGGGCCGATGGGCCATACTGTTCCCGGTCAGCTTGAATAACACTGACATACAGCCCCGTCTCATGGTTCTGGATTTAAAATATACCTTAAAACCAGGAAAACTGATGTGTTTTTATACATTATTATATGTGAGCATTTAGTACATATAATACATGTAGGGTTGAAGTTGTCTCCGTGTGTTCACGCTCCTTTGTTTGTGTATGTGACAGATGATACTGCCCCTCAGCCAGCTCATCAATGCCCTCCACTCTCTGAAGAACTCGGCTACAGCTTCAGTCCAGACCCTGCACAGAGACTTCATTCCAGAGCACAGCTCCTTTCTAAAAGAGGTGAGAAGGCCAGTGTGGATACATGACATGTTTCAGTTAGGGTACAGTGCATAATCATCAATGGCTTCACGTTGAACTTAAATGTCTTTGCATACAAAAAAACCCCCCAGTCTTCTTGAAAACAGTGGATGCGACCCAAGAGAAAGCTCTTACTTTCTGTTCGACAACCCACCGCAAACAATAGATATGTCGCCGACGGGATAATTAAACTTCCCTGACTTAAGTTTTTGCAGTTGAAGGGCAACCCTCTTTCCAGGAGGCTTCGGCTTCGTCCAAAGACATCGAGCAAGGAAAATCCCTCATTCAACTTCTCGGACTTTTTAATTGAGCCGTAACAAATATGCTCTTTTTGTTATTCATCCAAAATGTTTTCCTGTAGAAAACGAAACATTTCAAATAAGGCGAGGGATGCATGTCCGTCATCGGTTTTCTTCCACATCCTTCCGCTAGCTAAAAAATATATTGTTTGTCCCACTAGTACCTGACATGTGATCTGTCTGTTTTATGAAGAAACAAATTATTTTTGCATACCCTGAAGTACTGAAGCAGGTCTAACTTGTTATACATATAGAAACCTGCCAGTGTGTCAGTTTTCATATTTCTTTAAAAAGTATTTCTAACAAAGTTTTTGTGTATGTTTTTGAAATCCTAAAACGGTACTTTTGCTTCATTATTTCCGTAGTAATTTTTGTGCCGTGGTCTATATAACCTGCTTTTGCTTTGTTTCCTTCATAGCCCAGTGTAAGCCTGAGGGATCTTGGCCTCTCAGACATCAGGGTGAGTCAGCTGGATGAGCTGGTCAGCAGGTTACTGCCCCCACCGGGACCAGAAGAACCTCTCACCATCTCCTCAACATGGAGGACGAGTCACGTTTCTGCAGACAGCTTCTTTCAAAACAAGCATGGTGAGCAGCTCAAACTGCAGAACTGAAAGACTTGAAAGAAAATTGCTCTAATTTTGCACATCGTGTAACGTGAAACCGACCTTTTGCACTTTTCTGTCCGACAGGGTTTTCACACAGAAGGGTGGGGGTGTTTGGCTCCCCGATATTCCACAGACAACACCACAGTCCTCTAAAAGACGTTTGCTCAGAGCTACAATTCCTGCCTGGTAAGAAATCAGCTCTGAATACAGAAACCTGCTGTGTGTGCTTCTGTTATCTACCTGTATGAGCCATTTAAATTAGGTTAGTGTTAAATCTTTTAATGTTCTTCTCCATGTGTGTCTCTGTTTAGTTTGGGTCCAGAGTCGAGGTTTCAAGACTCTTAGATCAAAGACCAGACGAGCGGAGGCTCGTTATGACGGTCCAGCGGAGTCTGAGCCCTACACACCAGCCTTCATGAAGGTCAGATTAGCAGAACCTTTGTGAAAGGACACACAAGTCTTTAAGTCATTATTAAATAATCAAGAGGGTGGATAAGGAGGGGATAGGGCTGAATCTTCAGTCTAAGAACCAATTCTTCCTCTCTTTTCGTCACAGGGGTTGCTTCAGAGGGAAAAGGGACCAGAAGCACAATCACTGGACCAGCTGCTGAAACAAAAAAACCTCCCAGACAACCAGCAGGAGGCTTTCAAGACGGGTTTTACAGAGGGCTTCATGAGGTCTCAGGCCTTCACTCAGAGAACACAAGGCATGTCAGACGGTTGCTAACAGTTTATTAAAGGAGAAGTTTGCGCTTTTTTTTTTGCCTAATAAGCCTTATAAAAAGGATATTTACGACCATACGCAATGTTCTACAGCATTATTATGACAACTGGTGAAGTCACGAGAGCTGGAGCTCCTTGCTGACGTCATCACTAGCTGAAAACAACAGAAGTAAAGGGGCATTTCAGGTGCTTCGAGAGTCCATCGAAAAAGGTCGTTTTAAAAGACGACAAAATCGCCGAATGTTTAGTGGTGTCCTCTCATAACAGACACTAAAACATGACGTGGAACAACAGCTTTTAACCCGGAAACGGCTCTTTCAGCTGCTTCAGGGAACAAACGAACAGCTGTTTCCAGTTTGTGAGCCACTGTGTATCTTTGTGTTGTAGTTTCAGTACATGAGAGGACGCCACTCAACATTTGGCAATTGTCTCATCTTTGAAAACAGTATTTTTTGGACGGATTGTCAAAGCACTCACCTCTGTTGTTTTCAGCCAGCGGGGACATCGGCAAGGAACTCCAGCTCGTGTGACTGCACTTGTCATCATAATGCCGTAGAACATTGTATAGGATCATAAATATCCTTATTATAAGGCTTAATGTGCAAAAAACCCTTCTCCTTTAAGCTGCTAAGTTAGAACACAGAAAGATCCCATGGTTTAAATAAAGGACTCACAGCTACTCTTCATCTCTGTTCTGTTTTGACAGACTCACTGAGGAGAACCAGGTTGATCCTGTTGGTGCTCCTCCTCCTTGGTATCTACGGCTTGTCAAGAACCCCGTTTCTCTCGGGTAAAGGCTCCTTTTCTGATGCTGGTTTGTTTCCGTTTTTATTCTTCCCTATGCTTCCAAATCAACCCAGAACCCTACATGCACACTGCAACAGAACAAAACCTGGTGTCTATTTTAAGCTCGAGTATCGATCTATTATATTATTAATTGCTACAGTTAAGTACCTTTTAGTATAACTGATAAAACATCTCCTGCATGTGCATGTAGAGTTTGACTGATTATTTTGCCTTTGCTACTGTGAAGTAACACTCATATAATCTATATTTACTACGTATGTTTCATCCCAGTGCGCTCTGAAATCGTTGCAGTACTATATTGTAGCCCGCAGTAATACTGTCTGCAAAGAGACGCTGTAAAGAGGTTTTGGCCGCTTTTCCTGAACTGAACCAGTTGTTTTGGGATTTCACAGTGAGGTTCCGCACCACATCTGGTCTTGACTCAGCAGTCGACCCAATCCAGATGAAGAATGTGACATTTGAGCATGTGAAAGGAGTCGAGGAGGCAAAGAATGAATTACAAGATGTTGTCGAGTTTCTCAAGAACCCTCAGAAGTTCACTGTTCTGGGTGGAAAGCTTCCTAAAGGTAATATACTTTATGTTTTCCTTGCATGTTCCATTTCCTCCGTTTTTACAGTGTAATGCACATATTTCCTGTCTTGTTTATTATTGTTGATTTCCTTTTTTTTGTGCTGTTGTTTAATCCTGATCTGTTTCTCTCTCTTATTCTGTCAGGGATCCTCCTTGTTGGTCCACCGGGCACAGGCAAGACTCTGTTAGCACGGGCTGTTGCTGGAGAGGCCGACGTGCCTTTCTACTACGCCTCCGGATCCGAGTTTGATGAGATGTTTGTGGGTGTTGGTGCGAGCCGAATCAGGAACCTTTTCAGTAAGTTTGCTGGAGGTGAAAAAATGTGAGTAAACAGTCGAGGATGCTTCCAAACAACTGCTACATCTCTTTTGTTTCTCGTGGTTTGCAGAAGAGGCAAAGGCTAACGCTCCCTGTGTCATCTTCATCGATGAGTTGGACAGCGTCGGCGGAAAGAGGATCGAGTCTCCCATGCATCCTTATTCCAGACAAACAATTAACCAGCTGCTGGCAGAAATGGACGGGTCAGTTCTCTGGCGTTGACATTTTAAAACTGAAAAAATCAGAACAAAATGTGGCCGTGTTGGTAATGTTTTTGTGTTTTACAGGTTTAAACCAAATGAAGGTGTCATTGTCGTTGGTGCTACAAACTTTGCAGAGGCTTTGGATAAGTATGTTTACATTACAAACACATATGTTCATATTTCATTCATATGCTCCTTTTTTTATATCGACTTTTGTTTGCTTATTTAGGTAGAATAAGATATATTTTTTAAATAAGTCAGATCAGTACAGAATGAGATACATAATGGAGATATTCACTAGTTAATGTGTACAAAGCTGTTCTCTCTGTAGCCTCTGTGCTCTGTTAGATGGCTTAGAAGGTTGTGTTTTTATAGCTTTGTCCTAGTTTCTGTTTCATAATATCAGAACTGAGCTAGGTCATGCACTCGAATAACAAAACAAACATTCACAATATACATTAACCACTGACCTGCTTTTAACTGCAAAACAACAACTGAAAGGCACACAGCACATTTAAAGCGTGCACATTTTACGACGGAGTATCAGGGCCACTCTGAAATGTAGACTTTGAGAATTAAGTCTTTTAGTAATTTCAGTTTCTGTGTTATTTTTTGAAGAAAAAAAAAAAAACGGAACATTTTGTGAAGTTGTACTTCTGAACAGGTTTCACAAATAAGGAAATACTTTATCTTTTGGCACATCAGCATCACATTATCGTCAGTATCAGGACTTTGGAAGGATTTGCAAGAAACCAGCTGCTATCCCCAGACTCCAGCCATAAACTTGAGCTCAGCTGCTCGGCTCGCTGACGCCGCAGATAACCACAAGTAACTTAAGTTAACCAGCTAATATCTGCTCGTAACAATGTAATATGGCCTCAGTGCTTTTTACTGGGTTATCTGAGCAGATGCAGCTCTGTGCTTGGTAAACTGTGAGGGTTTTAACGGGGAATGAGGGCGTCCGAAAAGTTTTGGCCACAGCATAGAATTACACTTTTCAGTCTTTGATTTTGAAGAGGGGAAGAATATATATATCTCCCTCAAACTTTTGCCGAATAACAAGTATCAATATTAAAAGTGCCCCAGACACGTTTAACCACGACAAGTGTGAAACCCACAATCCAGCCCGACACTGAAAAAAATCTCAAAAGATTACGTGCATTTCACTAAAGCATGGACAATTATCAGACCCAGCGCGCTGGAATGCCTGGCAGATCAGGCGGACACTAAGCTATGATTGGCCAGTTTGCATTAGAGGGTGGGACTTAGAGAAGATGGTGGTTAAAAAAAAAATATGCGCAGAAGAAGAGGAAGAGGATGTGACTTTATAGAGTGGAAAGTTAATTTCATTTTGTTATGCAATCGAATAAAACTACCTTTTGCTTTAATGAATTTAAAGCTGAGAGATAATGTTCATGCTGTAGGTGTTTTTCTGTGTTTCAGTTCACTGAAGTTATTTAAAACAGAGTCAGATTCTCTGTATGTGGAGAAAAACTAAAAACTAACCCTAACCCTACGAGACACATAAAGTTCAGTCGTAACAGAAATGAAGAATCTATGGACTGTGAACCTCATTTAATTCTACTTGTTTCCTCTTTTTCAGCGCTCTTGTAAGGCCGGGACGTTTTGACATGCAGGTGACCGTCCCTCGCCCAGATGTGAAAGGACGCACTGAAATCCTCAACTGGTACCTCTCTAAGATCAAAGTCGACCCTGGTACGTCTCAGCATAGAATATCCTAGAATATGAAGGGTATTTTAACTAATATCTCACAAAAGAATTATTAGAAGTTATTTAAATTTGGCAACTTGTACAGTATTAGTGAGCAAACCCCGCACATTTAAAAGCCTTCGAAGCAGCTCGCTTGTGAGAATCCCTTTGTTTGCCAGTTCTTTAAAGGCCACCTTTGTCTCCGACACACTGACCACCTTTTATAAAGACGGCATTTTCTATTGTGTGTTCTTTTACAGCTGTGGATGCAGAGATTATTGCCCGGGGCACGGTGGGCTTTTCTGGGGCGGAGCTGGAGAACCTGGTCAACCAGGCAGCCCTGAAGGCAGCCGTGGACGGGAAAGAGATGGTCACAATGAAAGACTTGGAGTTCGCTAAGGACAAGATTCTTATGGGTGAATACACACCGTTTCAAGATCTGCTCTGCATCGTCACATCACATGAGAGGGATTACCTCGATACATTCCAGTCAGGAAACAGGAAGAATGTTAACAAGACATAATGTAAAAGACATTTTTTTTTGGTTTTAATCACTTATTATCCCTTTTATTTTATCCCTTTCTTACCAGGTCCTGAGAGGAAAAGTGTTGAAATTGACAAGAAGAACAAGACGATTACAGCGTACCATGAGTCCGGCCATGCCATCGTTGCCTATTTTACTAAAGATGCGATGCCCATCAATAAGGCCACCATCATGCCTCGAGGCCCAACTCTTGGCCATGTGAGCTTCCATCTCATACTTCTCACTTGTATCCTTTGTGTCACTTATGAAACTAAAGCTCATCAGATGGAAAAATGGTCCTGTTCTTTGTCCTGCAGGTGTCCATGCTCCCAGAGAACGACCGCTGGAGTGAGACGAGATCCCAGCTGCTGGCTCAGATGGATGTCAGTATGGGCGGTCGAGTTGCCGAGGAGCTCATCTTTGGAGACGACAACGTCACCACTGGTGCGGGAATAAGACGGCTTGATTTACTTCCATGTCATTACAGAATAAGAAATAATGTTAAAGATTAAAAACTTAACCATCTTGTATTTCCATAACATGTAAACAGGGACGGATTTGTATCTTTAGGACACATAAAAACTCATCAATACTTTTTCCTCAAGACACATTTTTCCTTGAATGAAACACTTCATTTTAATCCACAGCATTTGTTTATTTTCTTCTCCTGTTGATTATTTTAGGAGCATCCAGTGACTTCGATGGAGCAACTAAAATAGCAAAAATGATGGTGACCAGGTTCGGCATGAGCGACAAGGTAACATTCAAATTTGTGAAATTTCCCACAACCCAACACAACAACAGCTGATTTCAACATGTCTTCAATGAAAAACTGGGGGTCTAATTTATTGTAAAGTTAACTCTTAACATTACCACAACCCAGCTTTACAAAAACGTTGCTAACAATTTGCTAATTGTGTGAATGCTGAAAGTATTTACACACATGTTCTTCTGCGCACAAAAATTCTTTTTTATTTTTGGTATTATAATTATTATTCCACCGTTTTTTCCATCCTTAACTACTTTCACGTAATTCAACATGTTTAAACCATTCAAACACCAAAAGATTCAGAGAACTCAGGAAATTACTGTTTCCATTCAGATTTTTGATATCATTCAAATTTCCATAATATTTCAGGTTTTCTGGGAATTTTTGCCCATTCATTTCTTAAGGACAAAACCTTCAAAGTTCAGAATATTTACAGTTATTCAACCTGACGCTCTTCAGCCATACTTTCACCTAGAAAGACTGTTCAAACTTTAAAACATTCACAAGACTTTGAAATACTAAACTTGTATTCTCATGTTTTTGCTGTCTTTCACCGTTTTTGAGATATCGCAGTTTTTTTCAGCGTTTAAACAGCATTTCAGTGTGGCTTCAGGTTTTTCATCAAACACTCAAAGATTCAGCTTCGGCAGTTTAGCGTAGCCAGTCAGCTTTAAGCATTCACACAGAATTTCATCTGAAATCGTCTCTTCTGGTTTGTTTTGAGATATACTCAACTGAAAACAGCCCAAATTCAGTGTTCACAATGTTACCAGCAGTATGTTTGAAACAAGTTGAGACCGGAGTAGCAAAAAACTAAGAAAGTTGTGACAGCTGGGGGGAAAAAAAACAAAAACAAAACACCTGTTGGAACATTCCACAGGTCAACGAGTCCAATGATAAAAGGTAATAATATCATGATTAGGCATGAAGGGTGTAACACAGTGTACAAGCCTTTTTTGGAACTGGGGTTTTATAACATAATTACACCCAATACAATGAAACTGTCTCAACTCTGAACTCCATAAAGAACTCATGTTTTTATGAATATTGACAACAAGTCACTGATTCACAAGAAGCCAATTGTCCACTAATTCTAATGCTGTAATTTGTGTTTTGTTGCAGCTTGGTGTCATGACCTACGGTGATGTATCCAAGCAAAGCCCCGAGACACAAGCTGCCATTGAACAGGAAGTCAGGGTTTTACTGAAGGTGAGTTTTCTAACAGAATTCTCATGTGAACTGTTAAATCATTTAGTAAATTTCATATCTTTCTGCATGTGTTTCTAATTTTCCAATATTCTTCTTTCATCCAGGATTCATATGAACGTGCTAAAAAGATCCTGAAAACATACAGCAAAGAGCACAAGACGCTAGCAGACGCCCTGCTAAGATACGAAACTCTAGACGCCAAAGAAATCCAGATGGTGCTGGAGGGGAAATCACTGGACCACTAGATACCTCAGTAGACATTTTAGACTCTTGTATCATGTATATTTGAAGCTGTGCAATAGTGCACAGGCCTTTTGGAGGCCTTGTATTTCATTTGTTTGTATCCCGCTTATTATCAACGTGAAGATGACACTCAAATTGACTTTCGCCCTCGAATTTACAGTTTTATTTTATGAATTTTCATTTGTCTTGCATTTCCTGTAGAAACATTTGTTTCCACATCAGTTTTAAAGCTCTTCACAGTTCAATTGAATTAAAATGAGTATTTGTTCTTCTCACATTTGTCCACTACAGTTCACAAAAATACGAAAGATGTCATTTCATCTGTAGTAGTTTATATTATCAAAGTTGTATTTGGTATCATAACAAGGATATAATCGGTTTAAGTTGTCAAAGATCATGGTGAATGAAGATGAGATGATTTAATTTGTGATAATGTCTCATTTTTAAATTTGTACAGACTAGTGAACACCATAGGACCTTAAATTACCTCAATCTAGAATGTACCACTTGGCTGTAGCAAAGAACAGGTGATTTGGCTGTTCAAGTTGAACTCTTCATCAAGGTTTTTTTTTTTCTCTCTATGAGGTAAATCAGTTGCACCTACCATTATGCTACCTGCTTTGTTGTGTGTTCCTATTTATTTAAGTGCCCAAAGGTGTGTCCTCTTTTTTTTTTCTTCTTTGAAACAGGCCCTCATGTCCTACTCTAAACTCACCTGTAGGTGGCGTATGAGGACAAATGTATATAGTGTCAGTGTGTACAAGGAGTGACTCTGTGCTTTTGTTCTCTCAGACCAGTGGTTCTCAAACTTTTTCTGTCATGCCTCGATTTAAGATGTGAGAAAAGTTGATACACACACCCCTGTCATTAACAACTATGGGGAAAGCAACTGATAAAGTGAGATGAATTTTTTCAAATCCAGGTCAAGTTTTTGTGAAATAAAAGTCAGCATGATGGCAACAGTAAACTCTAAATCATTTTCATTCGACATTGTGTCGCTCCACTCTTTTTTCTTGTCATCCATGTCCCACAGTGGGGCCCACCTCACAATTTGAGAACCGCTGCTCTAGGCAAAGGCTGTCTTGAAGCTCAAATAAAGGATACTCTTACCCAGTGATGTCTGCACTCTCACCCATGTATATGAATTAAATTAAGCTTAAGGATAATTCTGAATTGTCTTAAAATTTTTAAACCAGGGTATTTATTTTATTAGTTTGTGTTACTGTAGAATCACCCTTTAAGCTTCAATCAGTCGCCTTTTCTTTCTTTATTCCTTTCTCTGTTTTTACAAAAAATTTCTTTAATTGAGGGGGGCGTGAAGAAAGCTGTTATCGCTAATGTGTCAGCCAACATTTATTATTCACACATCCAGCAGACAAACATTAGCATTATTTGGAGTTGTGTTTTTTTTTTCCCCGTCAGATGAACATCACACTGATTGATTCAATCTGCTGTGAATACTCACAAGTTATCAGAGCTTTTTCAACTAAAAGCGGCTTTCTACTGCTGGATCGGTTAATGACACTGGTGGCAATGAATCAGAACAGAAAAGTTAAAGGCCAAGGCACTATTAAACCATATTCAGTGATTCATTCCTACCAGCGTTGATTATATTGTTTGTGTACAAATGCATTTGTCTCTTAAGTGAAAAAATACCTGTGGAGTGTTGCAGACAAACCCAAAGGATAACCAAAGCACTGTTCTGTTACAAAAGTTAAAAGCCTCTATTGGTCCGTGACTAGACGAAGTTAAAGATGTGTGACAGTCCAGCTCGCGAGAGTCTTCATCAGGGTCAACAAAAGCTTCTTTACTGCTACCTTTGAATCATCTCAACTTACAATTAGGGTATTTAGTTTCAGATGAAGCCAACTGAGATGCAACAAAAAGGACATTGTCGTGTCCTCTTGTCGGTTTTCATTGGTGCATAGCTGAATGTTTATAAAGGGTAGGAAATACAGAGGCAGTAGTTCTGAACAAAGACAGTAACCAGGACTGAGCATTAAGCTTCACTATGGAGAGGCCTGAAATTTTACTTCAACTTTTAGAATAAAGCAAGTCGGGTGCAACTTCACCTCCATCTGAAAGAAACAATGGATGACGCTGAGGATGACATAGCTGTTATCGGGATTGGATGCAATTTTCCTGGAGGTATTTCTTTGTTATGAAAGTAACTGACAGTATTCGTTCTTTTAAGATAGATTGTAGTGATAATGCTCCATTTTAGGTGAGGGATTGGACAATTTCTGGAGGGTCCTGCTGGAGGGAAGGAACCATGTTGTGGATATTCCTGCAGAGAGGTTCGACACCACTTTCTGGTTTGATGCTGATGAAAACCAACCTGGAAAGACACAGACAACCAAAGCAGCTCTTTTAGAAGGGTAAGCATTATCCGTTTAGACTTAGTGTTCAACTTTCCATTGAATGAAATTAGAGTTTTGTCTTTGCTATTTTTATGTTTTAGGTTTAATGAGTTTGATCACAAGTTTTTTGGCATTACTGAAGCAGAAGCTGATTTCATGGACCCCCAGCAGAAACTCCTCCTGCAGTGCACATACAGGGCATTGGAAGATGGGGGAATTGCAATGGAAAGCATCAGTGGGAGCAGAACTGGAGTTTACATAGGTGACCGCTATTATTCTACAACAGATTCGAGGGTTTAATTTCATGATAGAAAAAATGTGACATTTTCTGCTTTTCTTATGGTGTTGTAGGTCTAATGAACAGGGATTATGAGATGCTCCGAAGTAACTGTGCCGCTACAATAACCCACTACAATGGCACTGGGACGGCAATGAGTGTGGTTGCCAACAGAATTTCGTTCACCTTCAATCTCACTGGCCCCTCCTTTGCCATTGACAGTGCCTGTTCTTCATCTCTGGTGGCTGTACATTTAGGCTGCCAGGCTCTGAAGCAAGGTATTTGGTGCTCTCCCCTACAAATACTATGCCTAAAAGCAAGATTATCAATGCATAACATTTAATATATACATGTTTCTTCAACTAGGAGACTGTGCAATGGCTCTGTGTGGAGGTGTGAGCTGCATAATAGAGCCACGAGTGTTTGTTGCTCTCAGCAAGGCCAAGATGATCTCACCTGAGGGGACCAGCAAACCCTTCTCCAGCAGAGCGGATGGCTATGGCAGAGGGGAGGGCTGTGGTGTCATTCTACTGAAGCCTCTCAAAAAGGTAAGCAAGTACTGGGTTTATTTTTCACAGTCATTTCACATCAGTTATAATTTGCATATAGTCTGTATGTGACAGTGTGTCTTTCTGTACACAAGGCCATAAAAGACTGCAACAAAATATGGGGGACCATCAGCAGAACAGGTGTCAACCAAGATGGTCACACGGTCACTCCGATCACTAAACCCTCCATGACACAACAAGAGGAACTCCTGCGCAGAATCTACTCAGAGTCTGACCTTGCAAATGTCCAGTACAT
>JAQLOL010000013.1:5322006-5334326 GCA_029783665.1 Naso thynnoides
GGTAGATGTAAAAGTTCTGAATATAAGTATTCCGATTAGAACTGAAAGATGGGAAACAAATGGGTCATTAGAGAGGGTAGCTGGGATCAACAGCTTTGGGTTTGGGGGCACAAATGCACATGTGATTGTAAGAGAGTACAGACAGAGCAACATTCCCGCACAGTTTTCAAAATGTTGTCCGAAAATCTTTGTATTATCTGCAGCCTGTGAGACATCATTTATGTTGTCCATGGCTGACACACACCAGAGGCTTCGCAGCAATCAAACAGTTGACTTACAGGCACTGTCTTACACTTCAGCATGTGGAAGGAGTCATTCCAGACACAAATACAGGAAGGTTTTTTCAGCATTGTCTCTCTCAGATTTAGAACAGCAGCTGTCATCTGCACTGAAAACAAAGTTTATGTCAGTGAGATCTGACGTCCAGGTGGTGTTTGTGTTTTGTGGTAATGGGGTTGCCCACAGGGGTATGTGCAAGCAGCTCCTAAAAGAGGTTCCTGTTTTCAGAGATAAAGTCAGAGAAGTTGAAAATCTCTTCCAGTGCCATAAAAGCATCAGCATCAGTGAATGGCTTGCTGGTGAGTATGATGATGATTTCAGCAATCCAGATGTTGTCCAGCCTCTTCTTTTTGCCATTCAAGTTGGCATTGCCACTCTTCTGAAGCACTGGGGTATCAAACCTGGTGCCGTGCTTGGACACTCTGTTGGCGAGGTCGCTGCTGCTCACTGTTCTGGTCTCTTGTCTCTTGAGGATGCGGTGAAAGTGTTGCACCATCGCAGCACCCTGCAGAGCAAGGTCACAGGAGGGAAAATGCTTCTTGTTAGTAATGTAGCTGTAGAAGATGTATTAAGAGTCCTTCCAGATTTCTCTGGAAAGATTTGTGTCGCAGCATTCAACAGTCCCCAGTCCTGCACTCTGTCAGGTGATGCAGATGCTGTCGACATCCTCCATCGGATGCTCCAGGATACATTTGCAGAGAACAATCCCTTCCTGCTTGTTTTAAATGTGCCAGCAGCATACCATAGTCATATGATGGATCCTATTCTGGATGACATTGAGAAAAATATTGATCTTTTGGACGTCGGCAACAAGGAGTGCAAACTTTTTTCAACCGTAACTGGAGACAGTATTTCAGATGGTGCCTTTAGAACTGGCAGGTACTGGGCCAGAAATATCCGAGAACCGGTTTTATTTGCACAAACGCTGCGTGCTGCCACCAAAGACCAGCAATCAAAGAGTGGTACGGTCTTTGTGGAGATTGGACCCCGTAGGGCTCTCCAAAGGAACATACATGAGACTCTGGGAGATCACGCTATAGTTCTTCCGTCTGTCCAACCAGGGAGAGATTATGACACAATCTTGTCTACCGTTGCAAAGCTATTTGAACTGGGCATCAGTGTGAACTGGCATCAGATCTATCGGGGCTGTGAGACATTGCCAACAGTTCTTCCAGTCTATCAATTTGCAAACACAAAGAAAGAATTGAATTTTGAAGCTGTGAGAAGAGGTGATGAGCTATTTTCTTTTTCTCCTCAAATGCTCATATTCCAAAGAAAGCATGGCAGCAACAAATACATGTGTAACCTCTCATTAGACACTACATCATATCTTTGGGAGCATAAAAACAATGGTGTCCCTATAGTGCCTGGTGCATTCTATGTGGAGCTAGCTTATGCCTCAGTGATGGCAAGTTTAAAGCCAAAGAAACCTGTTTCTCAGCTCCAGCTCAGTGTGAAATTTGAGAGTCTGTTTACTCTAAGCTCAAACTGTCAGGAGTTGAAAGTGACACTGGAACATGCAGAGAATGAGGCCTCATTTAAAATACAGTCTTCTTTTGGAACACATTCCTCTGGCGTGTACAGGTGTGCAGATGGCCAACCCCTGTTAGAAGAACCAGTCATTTGTCTTGTCATGATTTTCCAAAGGTGTAAATTGGTTATGAAGAAAAAAGAGATTTATTCAATTCTTTCTCAGGCAGGATTTGAATATGGTTCAGTCTTCAAACAGCTCGATGATGTGCATTTTGGAGATGAATTCAAGGAGGCTGTAACAGCATTTCATGTCTCTGGTGAAATTCAAAAACACCTACATGACTATGTCATTCACCCTGTGTTATTGGACTGTTTCTTGCAAATGACTGCTGTGGTGGCTATCGGACAGCTGACAGCCAAGCATGGATTCCCCTCAGCTATCGGCAGTGTGGTTGTATCAGCACCACTAGAAGAGAATATGGTCATGTACTTGCGAGCCACCCAAGAGACTCCAGATTTCCTTGAGGTGTGTGGTTGCTTTTGCACCACAGAAGGTCGTGTGCTGGTGGAACTTAAAGGGGTGAGGATTTCATTTTTGGGCAATTGCTCAAATGTTCTTCAGTCTCAATCCTTCCACAATGAAATAGTTGCAATTCCAGATAGGAGAGATTTGCAGAACTCCCAAATAAAAGCAATAATTTTCGAAGACAAACTGGGCATTGCTAAAGGACTGCGGCCATACTTACACCCAGTGTCAGTTCTTGTGGAGGGCAGAGAGAACTGGATGGCAGACGACATTCGAAATGTAGTTTTCCACTCACTTAACAACAATGTGGATTTCGAAAAGGTCCTCTTCATTTGGGGTGTTGAGGACCTCAGTCATTTATCATCTGAGAAGATGCTGGACAGCTTGGTGACTTGCTGTGAGGTTTTTCGGCAAATTGTTTTAGCCTTGAAAGAGAGCCAACGCCCTTTCACTGTACATGTCATAACCTACAGATCAACAGAAAAAAATGTTGACCATGTCAGTCCTGGTTTTGTGTTGTCAGGTATGACCAGGGCTTGTGCGGCAGAGATGGTGGGTCTCTCTTTTCACCTGATTGACGTTGCTTTTGTGACCGCTGAAGACATCAAAACGCTGGTTCATGTCATAAACAACTGCAAACACCAAGAGGTCATGATTAGTAAAGGGCAAGCGTTAACAACAAGAATAGCACGGACTCCAATGAGGGATCAGGCTTTATGTGAAGGTGATGTGCTCTGTGATGATGTGAGCAACTTTGTTTTACAGACATCAGATCCATACAGAATGTCTCACATATCTGCAATCCCCTACAACACAAATGTAACTCCTGTCCCAGAGAAATCAGTTGAGATTAAGCTAACCAATGTCTGTGTGCACTCATCTGATTTCTTTCCTGTCTCGACTTCACATTTAAACTTCGGCAAGACAATGTATTGGAACAAGCATACATCAAAAAATCATGAGCTGCTTGCTTTAGATTTTAGCGGCATCGTCACAACTATTGGGAAAGACGTCTCTAATCTAAGAGTGGGAGATCACATTGCTTCATGTTATCCAGTTGCTGCCACAGCAAAGATTATAATACCTGAAGCTGTGTGCTACAGCACAAACAGATTCCCATTTCTGAAAGAGACTCCATGTGTGTCTTACTTCATATTGGCATGGGAGATCCTGCAGAGAAGGCTGTCTAAAATAAAACACCAGCACAGACAGCTGGTCATTATCTCCTCCAGCTCAGCCTCCGCTCTGATGAAAGTTTTGGCTCTGACTGCGAACAGGTCTGGCTGGAATGTGTCCTCTCTGCCATATTTTAGAGGAGAACCTCATTTTGATCGGAGTCAAGCATTTGTTTTTCTGCCCCCATTTGATCACTCTTGGCAGGGGATGTGTGACAGTGATGGACATGACAGACATGTTGTTTTTGTATGTAGTGATCACGTGTCATTCTCACTCTCAGCAAACATGTTTGCATTGAAGAGTGAACACATGCATGTACATAAACTTGATGTGGCAGACGTTCTTCAGAGGGCCAATCTGCAAAAACAAAACAAAATTATTTCCAATTGGCTGGTGACTTTAGGCTTTGATGCAGCCTCTCTACCTCTGAAGAGGGAGACTTCTCAACTACCAAGCACAAAAGAGCCTCAGATCACTTCAGATGTTGAGTCCTACTTCACAACAAAGACAGTGCAACAAGTTGTTCTAAATAACAGAGAATCCGATTGCCCGGTCTCTGACATCCCTTTGCTTACAAGGCCTGAAAGACTTTTTAAACAAAGCTGTGTTTATATTGTAACTGGAGGGTTGTCTGGTTTGGGACTTGAGACAGTAAAGTTCATTGCCCACAATGGTGGAGGATGTATTGTAACACTGTCCAGAAGTACTTTGACTGATGAAATGCAGTTTGAAATGGAACTTCTCCAGAGAAGATATGGAGTACGTATCATGAACATCCAATGTGACGTCTCCTCATTGATACAGGTAGAGGATGCAATCTCAAAAACTGAAAAAAGATTCCTCTCTTGTCCAATAAAAGGAGTGTTTCACAGTGCTGCAGTGCTACATGATGCGCTGATAGAAAACCTTGATCCATCCCTCTTCCGAAAGGTGCTGCTGCCAAAAGTAAGCGGGGCCATAAACCTTCACTATGCAACACTTCACAGCAAACTGGATTTCTTTGTGTGCTACTCCTCAATCTCCTCATTTATTGGCAACCCCTCACAAACTAACTATGCGGCAGCCAATTCTTTCCTCGACACATTCTGTCATTATAGGAAAAACCTCGGACTTGCTGGACAGTCCATTAACTGGGGTCCTTTAAATCTTGGTCTCCTGTTGAACAAAGACCATTTCCAAAAGTTCCTGGAGGCTAAAGGGATGATGGTTATGGATGTGTGGGAAATTCAGGATGCGCTTGAGCAGTGTCTTCTGATGAATCGACCACAACAAGTCATATGCAAGTTCAACTTCAAGAATCTTAACATTCATGTACTTTCACAAAACACATCTCTCAGAGAGCGGCTGTCGGCTTTAGTGGCAATGGAGCTAAACGGCGACACAAGTAATGAACCCAGAGTTCAGCATCTGTCCTCCACACATGGAAGTGTGAGAACAATAGTCAGTGACATCAGCAATGTCAGTTTAGATGAGCTGAACGATGGCTCAGCTCTGTGTGCACTAGGTATTGACTCAATGTTGGCCATGACTCTACAAAATAAAATTTTCCAAGAGACAGGCATAAATGTTCCTTTGGTTAGAATATTGGACCCCAACAGCACACTGGCCACTTTGGAAAATATTGTAATGAATAATGGATAATTTCATTATTTACATCAAACAACACTTTGAATAATGAGTAAGAAAGGGTTTTGTAAATACATAAAACATGATTGTAATTCATTTTAGGTTTGTACAGTAACTGTAATGTTTCAGTGCTAAGCTAATGTAATCATAACTGTCTAACTGAAACTGGCTGCAGCAGGCTTACTAATGTAAGACTACAACTAATAATTTCTAAATCTAATTACACTTTAGTAACACAATTTAAAGTAGGTATCTATAATGCATTATAAACTTACTCAGAGTGCATTAAAATGCACCTGTATTGCTGTATAATCATAGGGCTAACCCGTCACCCTAATCATAGCCACGTGTAACGCATTTTAAGTGTGTTCATAGTATGTTACGAAGTGTTATATATGTTCATAATGTGTTAGTAAGTGTATCTTATAGTTGTTTTCCCATAAAACTTTGGCTCAACTTTTTGAAAATAGTGCTGTAGCCTACTTCTCAATGATTTTAACGGTAATGTGTATTTTGTTGTCCAAATCTCTGTTAAAAAAAAAGAAAAAGAAAGGAAAAAGGTGCTCAATAAATGTGATTGTCAATGTACTTGTCACATTTTCTGGATATGATAAGACCCCAGTGTTGCTTGTCAGCTTACAGCTTTACATTAAAAATATGTAAAAATGTTAGAAAGTAGTATAAGTAAATAAGTATAAGTGTTGACAAAGCCTGATCTTTACTTCACAACTACGTTACTTTTTCATGCCATGGGATCTGCTGTTCTTGCCCCTGTTTTGATGTTTCATGGACACCTTGTGTTTTGCATTTAAAATTCAAATGTCTAAAAAGACTATGAAATGTTTTTTTTGTTGTTGTTTTTTTCAAGATTTAGATACATTTTTTTAAATCTTGTAATATTTGTAATAATTGAAGCATGTAGCTGCTTTTTCAAAGTGTGAAAATAGGCATTAAAAATGACTGCAACAATTGGAGCCACTCCTGATTTACAATTTACATTTGTGTATCTGAATGAAAGGACACTTTAAAAGAAATCAGTCATATAAAGTGCACAGAAAATTTGGCAGATTATTTTATTGTGAAAGAAACGAAAAAATAAAGACAGTTATCTTTCCATGAAAATGTGTCTAAATTCATTTGTGTCAGATTTTTAAAGTACAGTGATGACAGTCAATAAAAACTGCTACTTGCAAAAAAAGTTACAGTGTTTTACATTTGATGCAATACCAAATATCTGAATTGCAAAAACAGAATGCATGTAGCCAAATAATTACTTTAATGAGAGGAAGAATTTTAAAGCTGTGATTTTTATTTACCTGTAAGTGGAATTAAGGTATTTTTAAATTAATATTTGCGTGTATATCCTCATGGTGGCAATGTCTTCTGGGAGAATAATGACCTTGTACTCATGGTGTGATCAATTAGTGGTTCAAACAGCAATAGGCTCATTAATACTACATGCCTTGCCAGGGTCCAGACCTTTGAATTTGCTCATTCTGTCAAGTTAAGCTGATAGAAAAATTAGTTCACAGTTCTGTCTAATATCCAGCAATAAACCAATAACACAAACTTTATGGTACATACCAGAATACTTTATCACACTCTGTTGTTCATCATTATCATAAAGATTAGAATCTATTAGCAGTGATAACAGCTAACCTTGACATAAAAAAGATAAATGAATGTAATGAAGGCGGATAAGACTAAAGCGGACTGGACCCTGTGAATGACTTTTGATAAAAAGTACACAATGAAAAGAAAGAAAGAAAGAAAGAAAGACTATTATATTTCATTTCATGATAATTGCCTATGAACAGAGAAGATACTCACAAAAGAATTACAAGAAAACAATTCAGGACTTGGGATTGTCTAAAAAGTGAGTAAAAATAAATTGGTGATTGATTAAAAAGAAAATGAAGTTAGAAAACCAGTAATGAGCCATACATTTACAAAAAAATACAACAAAATGGGCAAAAAAAGTATTATCATATGGCATTAACCTAAGAAAGCTTTGTACTACAATGGCCATTATGACACTTTTATTTAATCCAGTGACAAAATGTTCAGTGTTCTGATCTCTGTATGTCATCTTTACAATCTGGTGGAAACAACATTCATTTCTTCAGCTGGATGAGGCTCTTTGTCATCACTGATATTTTCAACGTCACCCCCCTCACTCAGTATAGTTATTACTGTTGATAGTGTGGCGTTGGGATCCAACAGTTTCACCAAAGGCACATTCACACCTCGTTCCTGAAAGATGAGATTCTGCAGTGTCATGGACTGCATGGAGTCAAAACCTAAGGAAAAAAGGGTTGTGTCATCCTCCAGCTCACTTTTATCCATGCCAATGGTCTCACTAACCAGAGAGATTACATACTCCCTTGGTGGTAGGTATTCAGCTTGTTTAGTTTGAAAATCCTTCTCTTTGGAATTTTGGAAAGCCTCCTCCACCAATGCTGACAAGCGCGTAGTCAAGGCCATGTTTTGAGAAAGGATGTTGTACCTGATGTTTCTGAAATGAAACCTACACACAGCTTGTAGGGGTCGATCGATCACAAGGCATTGCTCCAGACTTTTGTGAACTTCAGCCACATCTAACACCATCATCCCCTTTGCCTCCAAAAAACGAAGGACGTGTGTCTTGTTCAAAAGGAGACCCAGGTTCAAGGCTCCCCAGCTAATAGACTGCCCCGCCAGCCCGAGTTTGCGCCGGTACTGACAGAACAGGTCGAGGAAAGTGTTGGCTGCTGCGTAGTTTGTTTGTGATGCGTTTCCCAGAAAAGCTGAGATGGAGGAGTAACACACAAAGTAGTCCAGCTGACAGTGCTGTGTTGCATGGTGCAAATTAAGTGCACCAATTACTTTAGGTCTGAGAACTTTCTCATAAAGAGATATGTTAAGGGTCTCGATCAGCCCATCATGCAAGACAACAGCACTGTGAAACACTCCTCTGATTGGACAGCCAGGGAACTTCTGGCCAATGACACTGATAGCCTTGTGAACATACTCAGACACAGATATGTCACACTGAATGGTGGTGATGTAGTTCCTACACTGTTTCTCCACATTATTAATCTCTTGCTGCACGTCTGGAGTGGGCTTACCCCTGGAAAGTATTATAATGTACTCTCCCCCTCTTTGTGAGATAAACTTGACAGTTTCAAAGCCAAGACCAGAAAGACCACCTGCCACTATGTACACCGCTCTCTTTCGGAAAAACTGTTTCTTTGTTGGCAGCACAGGAATGTCAGACTGCAGATTTTTGACATGTTTTTCCAGGGTCACCACAGCCAGCTTCTTTGAGTGGAAGTATGATTGTGGCATCTCTGAATCAAGAATATTGATGCCTTCAGATTTCCTCTGAAAGGTGAAACTTTCAAGAGCAAAATTCCACCTTAAGCTCAAGGACTTCAGCCACTGATAAATGTGTGGCATCTGTGCACTCAGGGATCCCTTTTGCAAAATGAGTGGCATCTGAATTATTCGCACACAAACACTTTCCTTCACAACTCTGAGCACATCCTGAGCAAGTAAAGAGTGAATTTGAGTTTCACAAATCAAAACGATATGTTTGACACTTGGGAAACTGCACATTGTAGCAATTGGAGATTTATCAAATGGAGGCAGGATGATAAATGCTTCTATCTGATTGTCTTTTGCAAAAGATGCATCATACTGTGTGCCAGCAGTCACATTCCAACCTAACTTGCAAGAAGTGTGTGCCAAAACTTTCACCAGAGCAGAATCAGGCAGGGAGGATATGATTCCCATGTTATGTTTTGATCGGGGCAATACTTGGTGCAGGATCTCCCATGCTAGCACAAAGTAGGAAACACAAGGTGTGTCTTTAAGGAATG
Source organism: Naso thynnoides (assembly GCA_029783665.1). Lineage (NCBI taxonomy): Eukaryota > Metazoa > Chordata > Actinopteri > Acanthuriformes > Acanthuridae > Naso > Naso thynnoides. The sequence continues at coordinate 5,330,947 of JAQLOL010000013.1, forward strand.
GGAACCGCTTGGTGCTGTAGCAAACAACCTCTGGAACTCTGACTTTGCTGGCTGCCACCACAGGATAACAGGAAGCAATGTGATCTCCCACTTTAAATTTCCTGACATGTTTTCCAACTGCTGTAACAGTACCACTGAAATCAAGAGCCAATAGCTTGTGGTTCTGAGAGGAGTGTTGGTTCCAGTAAAGTGTCTGTCCAAAGTTCAGATGTGAAGCAGTGACAGGGAAGTAATCGGATGAATGAGCGCATATCTTAGTCAGCCAAATTTCAACAGATGAATCACTCACTGGTTGGGTCTCCTCCTCACAGTGAATGGCACTCAGTTGAGTCATCTTATGTGCATCAGCTGTCTGAAGGATGAAGGACTTAGATGTTTCTACTCTGCTCTCTGAACTGTCAGTGATTGCAGGTGGAGTGCGGACAATGCTAGGTTTTAGGATCATTCCATCTTTCACCACCAACTCTGGGTACTCGCTGCATGGACACTTTCTTAGGACCTCAGACAGAGCAGCAATGTTCTTAGCAGAGACAGCGCTTATGTCAATCAGCTGAAATGACAGACCTGGCATCTCTGCAGCACACGATCTTGTCATGCCAGAAATAGCAAAACCTGTACTTATGTGATCTACTGTGATCTCAGATGAACAGTACGTGACTGCTCTGATAGAGTTCGGGAAGCAAATTTGCTTTAGTTTCAGGACAATCTTGCGGAAAATCTCACAGCAGCTTGCCAAATCCTGCAGGACATCATCAGCTGCGTATAAAGTGAGGTCTTCTTTGGCCCACAAAAATAAGACCTCATCAAAGTTTTTCTCAATACCTGTTATATTGAGATTTGCCAAGAGAGAAGGAAACCCATGGCTCAGGATATCATTTGCATGTGTGAAAGGAACATATCTTGACCTTGGGTCCAAGTATTGTTGCAGGCTTGTAGAGATCCCTAAAGTGTCACAGAAGACCAAAGCCTTGGGAGCAGGAGCAGATTTAATACCTTTAGGGATGACATTGAAGGCATTATGGTAGAAATACTCCTCAACCACATGAGTGTGACTGCCAAGGTACTTGATTATCACGTGCTTCACCTCAACCAACACTCTTCCCTCTTTATTTGCAAAGCAGCCACAAACCTCAAAATGATCCACGCCCACATCAATCGCCCTCAGATAGGCAATCATCTCATCCTGCAAAGGTTCAAACACTGTCAAACTTCCTATTTTTGCAGGAAATCCTGGTCGACCAGAAAAAATGTGCTCCACTGTAGTAGGGAGAAGCTGCATCAGAAAATCTAGTATAACAGGATGAATGCAGAAGTCATGCAACTGAGACTGCAAGGCCTCTGGAACCCTGACAATGGAAAAAGCCTCCTTGAGATCCTCTCCATAGTGCACATCCCCCTTATTTTGGAAGACGTCTCCATACTGAAAGCCTCCTTGAGAAAGATACCCATAGAACTCCTTTGAGTTCACTACAGATTTGCATCTTTTGTAGATGGAGTCAAGCGAAATGCACTGCTCCTCAATCAGCTTGTCTTTCTTTGAAACCACAGTGCCTGATGCTAATGTTGCAGATGGGGAAAGAACCCAGAACTCAGTTTCTTTCTCTTTTTGCTCTAGCTTCACCTTCATTTCAGGTGAATTCTGTGTGTAAACACATGGACTGTGAAAATTGACACTGAGCTGAAGTGAACTGAGCGGCACTTTGGGTTTGACACTGGCCATGAATGCGGCTAAACCTAACTCAACATAAAAGGCACCAGGGATGATGGGTATATCATTGTGCTTGTGCTCCTTCAGGAAGAAAGAAGAGTCAGATTTCAGATCACAGCTGAAAATGTTGCCTTCATCTCCTGTCTGAAAGAGCACTGGATGGCTGCTTGATGTATTTCTCTGCGCTGCTTTAATGATGACATCTCTGTCTGAGCAATCAAACTGGTATTTTGGAAAAGGCAGTGGCATTGTCTCATATCCTCTGTAGAAGGTGTCCCAGTTTACATGGACACCGAGTTCGAACAGCTTAGAAACAACCAACGTTATTGTTTCATGATCTTTCTCTGGTTGCACAGATGCAAGAACAGCTGTATCATTACCCAGGGTTTCCATGATGTTTCTCTGCAGCGCCCTTCTCGGCCCTATCTCCACAAAGACTGTGTTCCTCTTTTCTTCAGCTGCTGACCTCACTGCCTGCTCAAAAAGCACTGGCTCACGAATGTTTCTACCCCAGTATTCACCTGTGCAGAAATCATCCTGTTGGACTGTCTTACCTGTCACTGTTGAGAACAACTCTGTGTCTAGATCATTCGCCTGTAAGGACCCAATTGTTGTCCTGATTTCTGGTAGAATTTCCTCCATCATGTAGCTGTGGTATGCTGCAGGAACATCAAGTACACGAAGGAACATACTCTGACTGTTGGCTGAGCTGCTTAGTTCCTTATCGAGGCTCTCAATTGCATCTGCATCCCCTGAGACAGTGCAGGATGTTTGGCTGTTGAAAGCAGCAAGGCAAATTTTGCCAGAGTAACGAGGGAGGAGAGCAGACACCTCTGATACAGCCATGTTGCTGATCACAAGCATCTTCCCCCCAGTGACTTTGCTCTGGAGAGTGCTGCGGAAATAGATGACTTTTACTGCATCCTCAAGAGACAAACGGCCAGAACAGTGAGCAGCTGCAACCTCGCCAACAGAATGTCCAAGTATTGCATCGGGCTCGACACCCCAGTGTCTCAGTATGGTGGTAATACCGACTTGGACAGCAAAAAGAAGTGGTTGAACGATATGTGGGTTTTTGAAGTCATCACCCTCAACTTCACTCTCAAGCGCATTCATGATGTTCAGTGTACTCAGTCTGAAAAAAAGTCGTGCAATCTCTCTGATCTTATCCCTAAACGCAGGCTCGTGTTTAAGTAGCTGTTGGCACATGCCGTGGTAAGTGACACCATTTCCACAATAGACAAATACTAACTTTGAATCTGGGTTTGATAGGTTGATCTTTTTGTTTACAGCGGCACCTAATTTCTCTCTAAGATCATCAACAGATGAAACCATGATGGCCTTTCTGTATTTGTGTTTTAGATGACTTCTCCTGCAAGCTGATGTGTACACCAGAGAAGCTAGATCAACTTTGCTGCCCTCTTGAACCTGTTTAATGGTGTCTTCCATCATCAGAGTGAGAGATTTTGGTGAGTTTGCTGACATGACAAAAAACTTTGTCTGTTTCCCGTCATTTGTTTGCACAGTATGTGACTGTTTGTGCTGTTTGACAATTGCGTGTGAATTTGTACCCCCAAAGCCAAAGTTGTTCACCCCTGCTATTCTTGGACCAGAGACTTCCCACTTTTCTACTTCCTTAGGGACTTTAATGTTCAGTGATTTGAAATCTATG
>JAQLOL010000013.1:5360342-5385411 GCA_029783665.1 Naso thynnoides
TCATACACTCATACACACACACACACACGCTGCATCAGTGTACCACAGATTTGCAGACTTGACCCTCGAGGTCTTCCGTGTGTCCATTTGTCACATTTACAGTGAAGCTGTCATTTCGTGTTCCCTTGTACATCCGCTGGGCCTGCAGGCGAGCCGCTGTGGTGGAAGATACTTCAGCTGCGTTCAGTTTTTGCAAGACTGCACAGACATGCTGCAGCATCTTCAGACACTGCTTTATAACCAATGCCAGGGAATGTTTTTAACATAGTGGAGTGTAAATATTTGCATTGTTGTGCAGAATGGAAATGTTGACATTGATGCCTAACAGGCATTAAAAAAAAATCCAATCATTAAATCATATTTGTCCCAAAAAGCTGCTAAATAAATGACAAAAAGTGAAAGATTTAAGACTGAGTGCTCGTTTTTGATAAAACTAAAATCTAAACATGAAAATTAAACATGACGTCACCATTAAGTAACAGTGTAGTAGCTCTCAGTCATAACATGTGATCTTCCCCTGCAAATAAAGGCTGATGAGTTGCCATATCACTGTTGATGTTCAAATTTCCGTTTTTCTGAGCATTTTAAGGCCTTATTCATGTCTTCTTGAAGTTAACAAATTGAAATTAAGTGACAACGTGGTGAACTCTGACTGCTTACAGAGGGAAGATGCTTTTAAAAGCAACAAAACAGCTGATAAATGAACCTTGTTTTTTTAATTTATGTCCAAATGTATGTTTTTTGTACTCACTTTAGAGTAAAAATAAACAATGAGAAGTCAATAAGTAGAAGTAAAACGAAATTCAACATCTTTTGGGAAATTTTGGCCCTTGTCGCAGTCTTAACAGTTCATTCAAAATTGAGTTTATTGGTCATTTTCCCCCTTTTGGCCGCCTCTCATGAACATACCGTGCATTATCAGGGTAACTGTTTGTTATCACAGAACCAACATGTGGTGCCAGAAGTCTGAGCAGACAAAAGATAACCGCACCCTGTGAAGAATCGTATCTGATGCCATTTTTTGCATTTTGTGTAAAGTTTATAAGACACATTTCTAATTTTTTTTAAAAATGACATTCAAAGTGTGATGAGAGCTCAGCCTGTCAAGTCACTTTTACATATTAACCTACTTTATGTGGTCCAAACAAGGAAAACTGCAGTAAAATATTAACTATTACGTAACTACACAGGAGCAGTGAGCTGTCAGCTGCCCACCAATATACAGCACATGTGTGGCCTTGTTAAAGGTTACTATAAGGTGTGACACAGATAAAGTGCAACTGCCTTTGATAAATTCTGGTTTATGAGCATATTTTGCCAATGAGGCTATATTATTGACTATAAAGACTCTTGTGCCAAAATTTCTGGTTGAACCCCTTTTAAAAGATTATCTATTTCTTGTCCTCTCCAAATCAAAACACTTGGATCTACTTCACATTCGCACAGCTGCTCTTATCTTTTTGTTATTGCTCTCAGTTTTATGACAGCAGACATGCTTCGTTCTCACCACATGTCTGTGGGAAGACAGTTTAAGCAACAGTTGACATGTCAAGTTCACCTCGGGCCATCTGTCTTCCTCATAAACTTGTGGGAATGACAGTGAATTTCAGTTTCAGTGCATTTAACATAAAGCTTATCTGTCTAGATGTCACATATGGAACCCTCCGTGCCCACATGTCTGAGAGTGAAAACCTCAACTTCCTCTGAAGTTTGAGGTTGTGTAGCATTGACAAAACTTTGCATGTCTGAGTGAGAGTCGCTGAAGTGATGCTGTAGGTAAAAAGTGCAGGCAGATGTAGATGCAGGGGCTGGTGTTGCTACTTACCAAGAGGACTGGGGATAAAAAATGATTAAAGTTGATGCTTTCAAAGCAGCCTGACCCGCCTCTAATCACCGATTTCTGTTTGACTTTTAAGCAGTCTCGTGCAAAGGCTCATTTTTACAAGACAAATATAAAACACTTGTTTCTTGGGATTTTAGTGATCTTACGGTGTTATATTTGGTATTTTCAACAGGTAATGTTTGTTTATTTCCATTCAAATGTTGATTCGTTACTTCTCGTGGCAGAATGTTCTCACTCAAGTCCACATTACAGCAGTTCATCACTGAACAAGAAAACATTTTTAAAACGTTTTGGGAAAAACGACGACAACAACATCAACAACAACAACAACAACAACAACAACAAAGAAAATAGCTTATCTTCTTGCTTTGTTTGCTTATGTTGGTCATTCTGAGGTATTGAACTGAGACTTCAAGTACTGGAGTACTTAAATACTTAAATGTGTGTAAAACTGTGTTTAGTCAAATTTGAGCCCGCGTGTCTGTGTGTTAAAGGACCATACCAGTCTATTTTTAACACCATTAGAAGAGATGGCCTCTATCCCCTAAATGTTGTTAAATTTCAACCATGTGTTTACTTTAGTAGATCTCAGATTGCATTTTTAAACCCCATTCAATGCTGTCCATGTTGAAAAAGGGTACAGAAACACTATAGGACGTGAAAGTTGCTATGTATCAGTAATTCACCCTTCTAAAGAGAACGTCTGTGTTTATTTGATCAAAAATCGCAGAGAGAGAGAGAGAGAGGAGACCAAAGTTATTATGCCTGGAAAAATAGTTTCTTACAAGTGCTGCCTTACTAGCTTGAATATTAGTGTGAAGAAGGATTTTGACGCAGACGTTCTTTTTAACTGTTGTCGCATATTTCTTTAACATTTATTGAATACAGACAAAATGTAAACAAACACGATATATAAAGCTATGGGGAAATGTAACCAGTGTGGCTGATGTTGACAAAGGACAAAGACATGTTGGAACACTGGTACGATGTTTGCTTACGCCGGTCAATCAGAGGAGTTAGTATTGAACTGAGACCGCAAGTACTTTGAAGTTTAACGTACTTTTCCTTGTATCGTTAAATTTTCAGCGGGAATATCTTTAACTCGACTAATACAGTCGTGTACCATGTCCAGCACTGAACGTGTTAGATAATGCTGCTTGTGCTGTACGTGTGTGATGCGTATCACCTGTCATGGGACCTCGAGAATCTCCACCATCTCCAGCCTGTTTGAAAGCTAATGAGGGCCACTTCTGTTGCACTTTATCACCTCATCACCCAGTGTTACAGCACACATTTCCTTGCCTTCAGAGGACCTTACTGAAACTATTTAGGCTCTGCTGGTGTATCAAAGGCGTGATCTTTCTGTGCATTGCTGTCGACATTGAAGGAATTTCCTCTCCTACTTACAAGGCGCCAGACAAAATGTTCCTCCAACATGAAAGGTGCTTTTTAAAAATATCGACAGTTGTGATGTTTTGTCGAGGAGGGGGAGTGCTGACAGATGTTTCTGTGTTGTGTGATAAGTGCTGAGCCCTTTCTGTCATGATCTCTGTGTGTTTCTGAGGAAAACAGTGTGCTCTGTTTTCCCATGCAAAAGATTTGTTGTGTTTATAGAAATAAAAAGTGTTTTCAGTGTGGAATGAGAGACAAAAGCACTTTGAGGTAACAGTTAAAGAAAAATGGAATCTGTCTCCTGTTTTATTTGTAAATCTGACTTTTATTGGTTTGTACATGTTATGTAACATGTTATGAAACCACCACCATGTTTAACATGGTGTCCCAGCATCTTAGGGTCACCATTTTGCTTTCCTTTCTTTTATGAAGAATAAACTTAAAGTGGCAACCTCGAAAGGTTTTATTTAGTTAATGTCCGTTAAGTCACTCTCTATCACAGTCTGGGGTAAAACAGTGTTAATGAGCCTATGGCCCGCTGACGAAAGCACATGTATTCGTTGGTGGCGACATTCCCTCACTACATCAGTAGCAGCGCACAGTTAGCGATGCCTTTTACGTCTGCTCAAGGGGTAGGTCGAGCTAATGCCGAAGACTCGCTCTTAGTCGTGTCTAACCGGCGTGTGTTTCATTTCCTGTGAGTTACAAAGGTGGATCAATGCACAAAGAAAATACAGCATCCAGGGGGCGACAGTTCAAGTACAAGTACAGGTAAAAAGAAAAAGAAAATTTAGCATGCTGAGGAAGGGAAACAGGTGACCTACAGAGGTCATACGGTCGACATTCTTTTGTTTCTAGTGAACTCTGGGAGATGAGGTCCAAAAGCACACCTGCCATCTTATTGCCAAAGGTGCCGTCAGAAACAATGTAACTCAATCTGCGAGATTACCACTTAAATTATTGACCTGCTGTGATTAATCTTCAAGTCATGAATGCTATATACATGATTAAATGCGTGGGAAAATCTATGTAATCACCATGTACATAAACAGATACAAACATAAAGACTATACAATCAGACACTGAGACAATCTCAGTTTTCTTACTGAAATTTAGGTGACACCCTGGGTGCATACTCTCAGCACTAATGCACTTTTGTCACCTCTGCAAAGAAGGTTGTGTTTTTAGTTCGCTTTGTCTGTTTGTCTGCAGGATTATAGAAAAACTGTTGGCCTGGATTTGATGAAACTCGATGTAAAGGGTGCAGCATGAGTCGAAGAAGCATACAGGCTCTGAATCACGAGGCAGGTACATGAATCATTTTCTGCCTTCGTTACATTTCAAGACGAAGCATTTTGCCTGACATCTTAAAATCCAGTAGACTGTAGTCATGTTCAAAAGTGACAAAGTAAATGTAGCCAAATGTAGAATTATGATGACTGACTGAATCCATGTTAAAATCCACATCAAATCCTCTCGTGGTTGCTCAAACTTTATACAGAGAGGTCATTATGATGCAATCGGCGACAATGGTTTTATTGGATTACTGCATCAATTCTAACAACTGAAACAATGCTTCTTTCTCAAACTAAGGAGAGGCAATAGAAAAGTAAAAACGCATACTCACACTCACATCCAAGTGCCTGCAATAAACTCCACCAGAACGTTTGAACCTACCCTTCAAAAGAACACATTTACTGCGAAGTTAGAGCTCGCAGGTTTACATTTCATACAAAATGTGAACTGTTTGCTTTGGTGGAAGTCTGTCAAGGCTAATTCAGGTACATTTTTCGAAGTAAAATTTAAATTCGCATCTATAAAACGAGAAAGTTAAATCGCTTTTTCGTTACATTAGCAGATTTTGGTGTCAACATTGTAGTGGCCAGTCACATTATCTCTAAATCCATTGCTGCCAAACAATGCAGGGACTGATCACTTAAGAGTACATTACAGTAATCTCCCAATGGTAGTAAGAGGTAAACCAAACATTCAGACCTTTAATATATAACCCAAAACAAACACACAAGCACGCCTTTAAAATTCTGATGGCGGTCATGGTCCAAGCACTTCATAGTGATCCCTATTATGCAAGAAAACTCACTGACTGCGCCCTCCTTAAACATGATCAAAGCTGTCAAACCATCCAGGACTTTTAAGACAGTCAAAGTATCTTTATTGAGCTCATTTTTTTAAACAGCTGAACTGTAAATATTCTTGCAGCGTCGTCACGTTTCCGCACTCCTTCACCTTCACCAAGCACTGGCAAACAGGTGGTAATGTGAGAGACATGACCTCCCGCGGCTCGACAAGAAACCCAACCCCCATGGGTAACGCAAGCCAGCATACCACCGAAAGAGCCCAGGAGCATGAAGAGAAATCCGGCCTGTGGCTGGATTAGTCTGACTGTGGTCAAGAAGAGCAGATAAAGCCGGGAATCAGCGAGTAAGCAGTGATGTGAAGAAGAAGAAGACAGGATTTTTTCAGCAGAGCGATTGGGAAGAAAGGAACCAAAGAAGGAAGGAATGAGAAAGTGAATGAATGACTGTTACAATTTATTCAAGCGAAACATCTCTCCACCTCAGAGAGTTTGGTCTATGTGTGTGTGTGAGAAAAAGTGAAGGACAAAGAGGGAAAGAGAGAGAGAGAGACTCAAACAATCAAATGGACAAAGAAAGGGCTGGGACTGGTACAGGTTTGGCACAGACTCACTGAGCAAACCACCAGCCTGATAGCCGCAGTGAATGGACCCATTCTTATCAGTGTGGCCAGCAGGTCGAGAGGAGGAGGGGGTGGTGGGGTTCTGTGTAGGTGACCTAGATAAGGTTATTCCTGAGTTGTCCGACGCATGTGGGGCGGCCTCTGAAAGAGACACACCCCTCCATTATCAATGCCTTTATCGCTGAAAAATACTGACAAGTAATAGTTAGGAGATAATGAGCATGAGGGACCTCACGCCAGAAAGCACACGGTCAATTTGTTATGTCACATGGCATTCGCTGGGACTTCGTCTCCTGCTCCATGATCTCAGACTAAGTCAAACTCATACTAGGATCTCTGATTAAGTGTTTAAAGTTCAGAGTTTTATGCCTACGATGTTTCAACTTGAAAAAAACCTGGTGACGTGTTTCATGCCCACAGATTCATAAATTCTGAAAAGGTCAAAACGTTAAAGGGACCGCTGTTCTGTTCGTGTTAAACTGGATAATCCTGTCACTTGCCTTGAGAACACTAGGTTTGAGAATACAGATAAATGTAGATCTCTGAGTTATAGCAAACAGGAAATAATGGACTATGCTGGTCAAGTTGTAAATCCAGTGGCACAGGTTCAACTTGCCAGCGAGATGAGTGTAAAAATGAGCACCAGCACAATTAGCACTGAGACGAGACATCTGAGCTGACTTCCTCCACACTGTGTTCCTTGTTTGCCTGTGTAGTGCACAGTCATGTGTATTGGAAGAGACACAGCTGATCCTTTTCTCATGAGATACACTGAGAGAGTGTAAAGTGCAAGAAAGGTCATGCAACTTCCTGAAAATCTTACTCTCATCCCTGCAGGAGGCCCAACAGACCAGTGTGAGTTCCTGCTGTAACCTAAAGCTAGGGATACACTTCACGACTTTAGACAGGATTTTCTGTAGGATTCACAATCATGATGACTCCGTCCTAGTCCTCACCGGTCAACACAAGTAGCAGGCAGTTGGTTTGGCACGTTGGAACAGAAATCTGTAAGTGTATGAGAGGTACTGACTCGAATCGGCAAGTTTATAAGGAGGACTCCTCCCAACATGAGTAGAAATGTTTGATTTTTCAGACGCGACTCTGGACACAGTCGCCTATTGCAGGGGTCCCCAAACGCTTCAGCCTGCGACCCCCAAAACAACAGTGCCAGAGACTGGGGACCCCAATCAAACCTGGAGGTGGCATTTAACATTATGCACAGCCGCACACACACACTATTCGGCCTTTGCAAAGACGGGCATTTATACTATCAGCCTTAATATTATTTTATAGTATTTGAAGAAAGAATCTAACCAGAATTTATACAATAAGGGGTTTAATATGCAGTATTAAATATATATATTTTTTTATTGGACGGCATGTTGGGAACCACTGCCCTGGTGTACACTAGTCACTGACCCAACGGCGAATCCATACAGTCAATAGCCAATGAACGCGGAGGAGGTGGGATCACAGGCAGAGTACAGTAAACTATGTAACGTTACTGAAACAAAGGTATGTGATTCACTCACTTCCAGCCCCCTCTGTAGTCTGTAGAGTCTGTAACCCCCACGTCTACCCCTCCACTAACGGTACATCAAATACGTTCCATTGTCTTTTTTCCTCGCAGCAGGTGGTGGCACATAGTTTGTTTACTCTTCTTCTTTTGTTGTTTAACAGCGGTTGGGAAACAACTTTTAGGTGCGTTACCGCCACCCTCTGGACCGCAGAGTGGGTTTGTTTACTTTTGCAGGTGTTTCATTGAGAGTCTGATGCATTCAGTTGGAGTGACAAGTTGTCTCTGATTCCTCATCTGGCACAGTTGGTAAATGTGTGATCCCCATTTTTTTCAATCGTCATTAAAAAATCTGCTGGACCCCGTCAGTTAGTGTATACTCAGTCTTTTCGGAATCTTTCATGATTGTAAAAGTTATGTAGTGCATCCCCAGCTTTATGTGAGGTCCAAATCCCTCGCTGGCTACCCATTCTGAAAACTCTGTTCATTAGGATGTACAACCAAGCCAAATGTGCTTTTTTTCAAAAGGCATATAAGCAGTCTAAATTTAATGCTGATGCCTCACATCTTATCTACATCAGCAAATGAGACCATCAGAGAGAAGACTGGAGAATACTATCCTGTCTTTTACAATGCTTTGCCCAGTCTGTCAGTCACCAGAAACACTGCAAACGCTTTACGACACACGGACCAGAAGAGACTATTTGTTGTTTACGGGCACGATTGATCCGCTCTTCTCTTTTTTACTGTCTATGGCTTGAAGCAGAGGATGTTTTCCTTAGACAATTTTAGCGTTTTGTGTTTATGACTGAACTGGTATTGTGCAAATAATTGACTGTTTTCTTCACTCTCTTATAAAACAAACGCTCGCTGTAGAAAAGATCTTTATGACTGTAAGCAGTACCACTTCTGTCCACACACTACAATCAACGCAAAATGAAAGTTTCTTAGATGGGCTTTGACGGTGCAGGGTAAAAAACAGCGCAGGCATATTGCAAATGTTTATGAGCTTAATTTTCCGCAATGAATAACACCGAGCACGTCACTACCAGGTTAGTGACGGCAAACTGTGTGCTTTAAAATTGGCAATCTGTAGTTTGGGAACACATGACAGTTACCACTTTATTGCATGTGGATTTTTCAGAGGATTTGATTTCCTAATAAAATGTTGCAGTCAGACCGACTGCTTAGAAGAATTAAAGTGGCTGAAAAAGTTAACTCACATCTCAGGTACTGCGTGTTCCAGTTTGCTTGGAGTAAATACAAAAATAACTGTGTTTGCATGAACAGCAGTAGCCACCACAGCTGGAAAGAGAGGGCACAGAAGAAAGAAGAACTTGTTTAGCAGGAAACACGCATACGTTCTGCAGAGGAAAATGGACGTCTTGCAGCCAAAACTTGGCTTAACATTTAAAAAACTGCTGGGTAAGCTTTTGAAATGCAGTGCCCAATGATGTCATCAAAATGAACAAGCATCCTGTGGATTATGGGTTTGACAGCAGCAGGCCCACACACAAAGTGCAAAGTCATCATTATCCAGTCTGACCGCGACAGGGATGATTAAATAATAAAATAGACAAAAACAGACAGTGAACATAGTGTTTCAGTGATGCTCCATATGCCTCAACCGTCTGTAACTGTAACTGTCAGAGAGGGTTCGGTTCAGCAGTAGCATGATGTTGCAGTAAACAGGGATTATCCCATGATCTCATTAAACTTGCAGCTTCAGTATGTGGACATGCAATGCAGAACCGCACTCAGGGACTCATACAAAGCAGCAGGAGAACAGTTAATGTTTTAGCATCTATTTGTACTCACTAAAAAGCTGTGTGATCATAGGTGTCAAATTTGTCTTCCTCTACTGTTTCGGTGGCACCATTTCTGTGGTTGTTTCTGTGCTGTGCTGTTTCCTTTCAAGAAATCAATTTAAAAACCTATTTTTAACAGAGCAGGAACCCACTTGACATTTGAAGATGGAGAGAAAGTGAAGAGGCCACAGTGGGAGATGATTAATTTGGATAAGAGGTGTGTTTATTTGCTTTTCCTCATGAGAAACTAAATAGATGGGTTCACTTCATTAATACATGTCCATTTTTGTCTCTGTTTATTAAGAGATCTGCTTCATCCCCCTGGATTAACATGTCAAAACACTGCTGTTGATGTTTGAAGCAAATATCCTGCTGTCCTGAAGCGTCTTGGCTGCAAGACACGCAAAGAGAACTCACTAATATAGACATTAATCAAGACAAAAAGTCCCAGATTATTTCCTTTTAGCTTCAGCTTGATTGAGTTAAACAGCCACTTGTTGCCTATAGAGGTTTCAGAGTCACACACAAGGTCAACGTTTGTTAATGCTTGCTTGTCTGGAAAATCAAGCACACAGCATGTGCTTAATACAAAGGATTAGGTCACGAAATGCTATTCATTTGTTTAAATTGGGTCCATCTCATGCGTCACCTTCTCAGGTTAAAGGCCAGAGTGTGTCGAAAGATTTATTTCCTGATCAAACAATACAGTCGAATGAAATGAATCATACTTTTGTTACAGTTCACTTCAGATCTTACAGATAGGGCGGCGAAACGCTCTTCTTGAAAAGTGGATGTTTACATCAAATGGCAATGAGGACTGAGGGCAGGAAATTACAGAGGAAATTTGCTTTTGAAATGTTTATGTGAGGCCATTCTTGCTCACAGTTAGAAAAATGCGTCGAGCAAGTGGACGGCTTCCTGAATACTATCTTTAAACTGATGACTCCTAGATCCTACACATGTTGGCATGAGGAGTTTGACACCGAAGCTGATATGAAATGAATATGTCATTCATATTGCTTTTGTGATTTATCGTTTAGAGGAATGTTTTCAAAGTAAAGCGTTGAATAGCAGGAAAAAAACATGGATCCTTGTTGATATCTGAGGGCACTACATTCAAGTACAGGAAAAAAATAGCTCTTGGAACTCTTATTTAGCCACTCATAGATCTCGTGTCCATATAGCATTTTTTTCTGGGAGCTATAGCATCTTTTTTCAGTGGTTAAACAATGAGGTGAGAGCTCATATGGAGTGTTTTGACCTTCTTGCGGGCCCTCTCCAAGCAGTTCTTGTTGAAAATCTTGGAACTTTTCATAAAGGCACTGGTGTTGCCACTTTCCCTGCTTTTCAGGCAAAAAAAAATCAAATATTAGATGGAGCTCGAATCATCACATTTGTAGCCAAGATAACGCAAGTGATGCTTGATCTACTGTAGACGTGTCTGCCTATCCCAATCTTACCCGTTTGGAAGATTTGGTCAAATGATGTTGGGTGGCGTCCGAATTATAGGACGACAAAATATTCTGTCATTTAATTTGAGGGATTAACAATTCTGCTCTACAGACACACCCAACAGTGCACTGAGGCACTGAAACAGTGATGTAACCTTGAGTCATCTGTCATTTTGGGTCTTTCAACATCACTGCTTTCACTGAGGCAACCGAGCCTGGATTGTTGTGTCTCAGCTCATATATGTTACAGTCTCAAGTGGTGAAACTGATAGTTGTACGTCAGGAGGAACTAGACGCCTTATGCGACAGAATCCAATGGATCCTTGGCGAGACAGTGCATATCAAAAATTCACCTCCAGAACAGGAGCTTGCTGCTTTATCTCCACTGTATGAACATAAAATCACATCAGTACCAATGTTTGATGGTAAGAAGAAGATGTGATTTTAATCTCAGTGGTGGTAATTCAGTTTCCTCACTGCATTGTTATTACGCACACACAAACACACAGACACACAAACCAGCCAAGTTATTACAGCAGATGTTAGGTCAGTTTTCCATTACATGGTTCTGGCTCTACTGTGCTCTACCCATACCCTTGGTGTTGAGTACTTTTCTGGAGGTCATTTTCTATCACAGGATAGTACCCATGATAGTATCACCTCCTGATGGTCAAAAGGGGCTAAGTCCAGTCGTCTGCAGTGTTTCACGTCACCTTTTGCTACCTGCTCAGCTTTTCTGGAACCTTGATATAGTAACCAAAGAAACAGAGACCGGGTACCAGATACTTTTACATAATGGAAAACCAAAAAATGCAATAGAGTAGAGCTGGTGGAAAAGTCACTTTTGAATGATGGGCAACCACATAATCCAGTGAACAGAGCAGTTTTTGGGTGGTACCTTTTTTAACTAGCAATCCACACTCCACACTGTGATCTGTACCCAAACCAAGTACCTACGGACTGAGCTACTGCCAACCCTTCATCATCCTGTCCTACAGGGACCTCACACCAGATAAAAGCAAAACAAAGCCTTCTTTTTGTCTCTTGCTGCCCTTTAAAAATTAATCAATAGTTTTTCTGAGTTAAAAATTGATGATTGACTCTTTGAAAGTCCAAAGTCCATGTGATATCTGTTGTAGTCTTAAAGGTCTGTCGCAAATAATGGAAATGTGATCACAATAAATTGCATGACAATGGAGCATCTCCATTTGTTGATAAAGATTATTAAATTATTACAAATTACAAATTATTATACTGTTTTTATAGTAACAATTACACCAAATGGTATAAATGTGTGCCATCCTGACTAGATGAGATTAAGTACCCTCTACAGTAGGCTGATGCCTGCCTCCCTCTATAGAAATGGACATTGCTGCCCTTGACTGGAGATTTGAATTCACCTTGGATGTTAATCACACAGAAGTGCACCGTCAGATCTGCAGTGGTGTGCACTAATAGAGCCTCCTCCTCAGACTTCACTCTCTCTTCTCCCATATTACAGATGTGTGCGTAGTTCCTGTCGCCTTAATCTATGTCACCCGCCGCTACGCTTGATTACGCAACAAGCCGCACCACTGGTCAGAATCCTGGGGGGAGAAATGTGTGACATGCTGACCATGCTGTGTGTCTAATCTGTTGTTATGCGCTGACCATAAAGAATTAGCCCTGGTTTGCAGCCCTCACCTTACATATTCAATAAAATCCATTTAAATGCCAATAAGCCATCACTTTTTTCTGCATTTCATGTGCAGCTCATCTCAGTGTAACTAACACAAATCTGTTATGACACTGGAGTTGCGACCTTGACAAACGCTGCTGCAGTCAATGACCAGACCTTGTGTTTTATTCTCATCAGTTTATGAAAGCAAGCGTGGCCACATCTGTGTTACATGATGGTGCCCTGCAGGATCTTTCCTCCCACCCAGCTGTCACAACACCGAGTGAGATGAAAGGATGCAACATAAAGGCAGTACTGGTAAGATAACAAGAGAGTGGATGTAGGAAGCTGTACAGAGAAGAACGTGATGGATATACGCAGGTGAATAATGCCAGGAAAATGAAAAATGCTGCAGGAAGATGATCCAAGGAATCTTTGGTTTTATTCTAACCTTCAGTTCAGCCTCTTGCAGTGGTACCCGATCATTTCTTTCAAGGCCAAGCAGCAGTTTGAGTGGGTTCAGGTTGCATTAAAAGAGCCAAATTTACGACAAGCTAGAGCACTATGTCGCACTGATTCCTGGATGCTACCAGCGTAGCCCAGCAGCTATATTTCCTGGTTATTGGATTTGCAGAGGCTGACATTTTAGCAATGTAAGCTAATGTTACCCTCATCTGTCCTCATCTTCAAAACCTTTTCTCTTAAAAGATATCTGGCTTCTGTTTGCTAAGCAGCCAAAAACTTTAGAACAGACAAGCTACAAGCAGAGTAATACTAATTCCCGTTGACAGTGATCATCTAGTCAGGCTGACCTTTTTGCCTAAGACCTGTAGCACGAGCCTCGTTCTTCAAACACAATACCATTTATCTATTTAGCTATTGAGTGTTCTGTATATTCAAACCACATTCTCCAAATATGATATTAATGAAGCAGGAGCTAATTTGTTTAATTAACCAGCTAGTTCATGATGAGAATTTTTGCTCTTTCTGGCGAGCAAATCATTTGGCTCAGTTGGTTCTTTTGATTTCGAAAAGAATCTTCATTTAATACCACTTATGTCTTTTCATGTCGAGCACGATTTTTGAATATTTTGACTGTGGTATACAATGTAAAACAATGTCAAAATGAGCAGTATTGCGTGTGTGTAGAGTTTGGCAATTGGCACAACAAACAATAGTCTCACTGTGCTTGTGTCTAAAAGTTCTTAAGGAATAAAGCATTTTCTGGATCATTGTTTAACAAATATGTTGTATGATCATCCCATCATGCTGCCTTCGGGGTAGCTGGAAGTCAGTCACAGCTGGGGGTGCTGAGAGAAAGTCAGTCTGATGCTGTACTAAACTGCGTGACATCAACCATTTTTGCATTATTTTAAACGGCCAGGATCAAATATATTTACTACTTAGTATCAAGATTTAAGTTTAATTTTAGACTAGAGAGCAAACTTGAACAGCAACATATATGTCAAAGCATCCACAGAAACGACTGCTACACAGTCAGTCAGCAACAAGAACTAATGACGGAGAGCTAAAAGGAAAGGACGAAGTACCGATGAATACCGCACTTCTAAAAAACACGTATGTGTCGCTAGATCAGTCTTGTCAAGACTAAGATACCAACTGAAAAAATAATTTTACCTGGACAAATCAAGGCATTAAATCCATAAACTCCACAAATAAGCTTTTAATAAGCTGATAGTTCTGTGTGCACTGCTCGCTGTTACAGCTACTGCAAACATTTCCAAAAACCCCAGAGCGCTGAGGAGTTCAAAAGTCAAAATTTACTATAAAAAAGGCCAATGTAATCATTTAAAAAATTCACAACATATTTTCACCTAATTAATATTCTGTCAGCTGCCAGCTTCTCAACAAATATAATGTCCCTCCGTGGGTACGTCATCACAAGCGGAAAAGCCAAATCTGATTGGTTAATGCGCGTTTCAAAAGAATCAAAAGAAAGAAAGAAAGAAATTGGCCCTCAGACTGGGAAAACTTCTATTGGTTAGTTAAAGGAAGTGGTTCACATGGGTGACTTATTTCTGACAAACACATTACTATTGCTTCTTACTGCTGATACAAGGAGCAGCAACTGATGTCAATTCAAGTGGAAATTGTAGTGATTGCTGCTTTTGTTTACCCAAGTCTGAACTCAAAGTCAAATTGCAAAGACTTCTGAGTGTTAAATCTCCATGGTAACACTCTTAACTGTGTACATACCACGCTAAAAAGTAAAGCATGAGAAGCAGATCAACACTAGTGAACAGTAAACTACAGAAAACAACTCCAGATGACAACATTTTCCTGAAAAGGAGACTTACAGTGCATCTGATAGGAGTTCTCATACCTCACAAAGCTGACACAAATAAATGGACTGCTGCTTGTTGTCTCTGCATGTGTTTGACCACAGAGGAAGTCATTGGTTTCATTTCATCTCCTGTTGTCTCTAGAATAACCGAACCTTTAGGGTGACTGGTTATAAAACTTTTTCCAATACTGCCATTAGTCAACACGTGAACCTAAACTAACTTTTCCATTGCAGTATGTATCAAAGAGTCTTTTTTTATTAGTATTGTTCAATTCATTATTGATTCTGACTGGGGTAGACAGGCAGACATTTCAGCACTCGATAACTCTTTTCATTGATTTGCCGAAGCACACGAGCTACACTGGAAAGACTGAGAACAAACTGGAAAGTTAGGTTGCACTGAGGACAAGCTCAGCTCTATTTAGAGCTTTATGTGGTCAAGCCAGTGCTTACTGTAGACACACACACACACACACACACACACACACATACTAACACAGCTCTCTGCAGAGTTTCAAGACCAGCTGAAAAAACTAGGTGACACCCACACTCAAGCAGAGGAATAGAAAAGCTCTGCTGATTAAAATCTGTCTCATGTTCCTGTGGAAGGTCTACGGGAGGTGACAAGTCAAGTGCTGCCACTTTTCACAGAGGGTGAACTGCCACTGCTGATTAAAATCTTCAGAAGCCGACACTGACGCAGCTAGCAGCGCGTTCGTCACCCATCGCCCATCGTCTGATTGCTGTTGCAAGTCATAAGTCTAAATTACATGGAAAAGAATTGATGTTATGGTGAAAAGTTAGGGGATGTCTTGGAGGGTTTTCCCCTCTTCGTCCTGTCTGAGGTTCATATTTACCTGACAAACATGAGTGGTATCGATCTGCTCATCTGACTCTGCAGGAAGATCAATGAAATTTGGAAACTGAAGAAAGCATCAATAGTTTCCTGCACTGCTTTGCATGTACACTCACCACCATGTAGGAGGCTGTGGCTGTTTGCAAAGGTTCCAAGGAAGTCTGATGTATTCAAATTTCTTTGTTAGTCATGACATCATTCTGTAAATTTCCACTTCTAGAAAGTTTGACCTCCCGTTTATCTTTATAGGAGTTTGCATTTCCGCACCTTTGAGATAAGGTAAGCTAATCTCGGTCTGCATGGAAATGTGTGCAGATCATTTAGTAGCACCATGCCATAAAACCACAGTGTACAGCTACGTGGAATGTAGCCTATACCACTAATTTATCAGAAAACTACACACTGTACTACCCAGTTTATTCACTTCAAACAGCAAAGGGCAAGATGCTTAATTTTCTTTTTTGCTGCATTTTGAAAATTTGCCTCAGATTCACTTGACACTTGGATGGAAACATTATTTTGATCTCTAAGCAACTCTATGTAACTTTGACAGTGACCTGTGGCTTTGAAAAAACAAAACTTAACAATGCGTGTTAATTTGTCACACAAAACAGCAATTTTAGTAAAATTGATTCGTGTTTTATGGAGAAAACGTCCTCAGGTTTTCCCTCTGATGTCCTACGACTGCTCTGCCTCAAGTCTGTGATTCACGGAGGTTTCCTGAAAGCAACATGTAGGCTGCCTGCTGACCGAAGCTGCAGCTGCAGCGGGTAGGTGTTGGGGACAGCTTCACCAAATAAAAGGCTGCAGACAGACAGAGCAGTCTTAGGACATCAGAGGGAAAACCAGAGAACATTTTCTCCATAAAATATGACCCAGTTTCACTAAAATTGCTGTTTTGTGCGATATATAAACATGCATCGTTTAGTTTTGTTTTTCAAAGAAGTGTTGCTTAAAAAATGATGGGTTACACAGCAGTTCTATGCAGCCACTGATGCAGAGAATTTGCTTTGTCTTATTAAGAGAAGCAAAACAAATAAAAAACTTGACACAAGTTAGTCATAAAATATATTTATTGAGCTAGTAAAACGTCCACTTCCAAAATAGAATGACAACAACACAAACTCATGGGATGGCCCTAACAGTTATTGGCATAAGGCGGTTTTCTTTTTATCTGAATTACAATCTTTCTGAAAATACATCACTTTTGTCAATCTTATTTATTGTTTCATAAATGCATACAGGGCTAAACCCCAAGGTCTTCAGGACCTCACATGGTCTGACTCTCCTACACACAGCCTGACTCCAGGCTGAAGCTATAATTGTATTTGTTGGCAGGTTTTTTTCTCTCTTGGCTTTCTTGGCAAGCTAATTTCTCCTTGGCTCTGTGCATTAGCCACTATGGCATCGCCCACACGGCGATTGTGCGTTTCAAGCTTTAGCACTGGACACAATGGGGTTTCAGAACAGCAAAGGATTTTCCTTGCACATTACATTTCATTTTTACAAAAGAGAATCATCCCTCAATTGCTCTATTTCCCTATCAGGGCATCAGAAATGTGGATGACATTTTGGTTACAAAACATAGTTTAGGAATCACTTAAGACTTATTTTGCATAAGCCATCAGGCTAAAAAAGAGACATAATCCAAAATAATATTAACATGGGATGACAAACACAAGGAAGATTTAATGATTAGGCTTTAAAAATGGAGAAACAAGCCATTGTCATGATGCTGGGTAGCAAGCAGCAGGCTGTCCTCATGTCCTCTGCTGCATTTTAAATCAATAAGCAGGTCAACGCCTGTAGGCTGGAAGTCTGCGTGAGACCGTGTGTGCAATGTTGTGTGTGTGCGTGTGCGGGTGTGTGTGTGTGTGTGTGGGTGCCAGGGGGGATTTTCTGAGTCAATCGGTTGTGATGGAGGCGGCTGCAGCGTTTCATTAAGCTGCTGTGATGCAGAGGCTGGCAGTCGGTCAGAGATTACAGACAGACTGGCAGCAGGAGTGTATCGGTTCTGTGTGAGCGTCTTTTCATCTGCACCTTACCCTCCTCACAGATGGTGGTAGAATCTCATCCTCCCCCTGCCTACTGCAAATAGCTTGTGTTTTGTGCTTCCTGTTTACACGAGAGCACCATTTTGACTAGAATTCATCTTCATTTTCTGCCCTTGTTGTGTTTGTTGGATGACACAAAGAAGATCTCACACAGCACACACCAGTGTAGCGTCTCTGACAACACTGGCACCAGATGTTAAATCTGAGTAAATGTGTCACAGCCACCGTGAAGTCTTTGTCGTTGAAAATAAATTATAACAGGGCATCTTTGCTGGCGTATTACATACAGAAATAGAGACACAAATCCTGCAAGTGCATAATCTCACAGTTAGACTGCCATTAAAAGCAATGGGCCACAGGAAACTGATTACTTTTAAACATTGGACGGAGAGAGAGATATGTGTGCTTTGTGGCTCACTGCTATAGAGGTAACCCTGGGTGTCTGACTAAAGGAAGGGGGAAGGGAGAGGGCAAAAGGGCATAAAGGGCAAACAAGGGGGGAGGGCGCGTTACTGGAAGGAAGAACGGACAGCGCGACCCTTGAGCGGCTGGGGAGGGCGGTAGTTGTCCACCATGCAGCACTCGGCCTCACCGTCGGCGGAGAAGAGCAGGCTGCGGAATTTGGCCATCTGTGAAAAGGGAGAAGACGGTTGCATTAGTCATTCCTGTTTGCCTCCTGTGACTGTCACTCAGCCAATGCATCACAAGTCCTGCCACTGAGTCACTGACTTGAAGTGAAGAGCCTTGTGTGAAGGAATTATTTTGGCAGTTGTATTGCTAATTTTTAAAGTACTGGGACATTTTGTGAAATCCACATGAATGCATTTTTCCTCACTGATAGATGAAAAGATCAGCACCACTCTCAACTCTGAACCTTAACTATGAAGCTACAGCCTTTAGCCTGTTAGCTTAGCTCAGCGTAAAGATGGAAACAGCAGCTAGCTTGGCACTGTGCAAAGGTATAAAAAAATTTAAGCGAGCTAACAGCGAGCTGTAGCTCCATGGTTAGCATACATATATGAATGTTGTATCACTTTTCCAATCTAATTAGTCTCTACAGTAAATCGGTAACGCACGACCTTTTCCCCACATTTTTTTTATTAAAAGACTCCTTTAAGTAAGATTAGCAACACCACAGTGTAAAAATACTGTGAATCTTCAAATCATTGCTAATTATATTTGAAACGCTGAACGCGATTAGTACAGCCAAGAGTAGAGTAAAATATATGTATCAAGTGAATTAGAAGAGTAAAGCAAATATTTTGTGTATTTCATAAGTACAAAAATCAAACTATCAAAAGCTAAGTATGTTTTTGAGGTTCTTGGAGGGTTAAGCCTACTGAACTGCGTTAGGCGCTGAGATAAAACCAATACATTTTTTTTACACTGGAGTTTTTTTTTTTTTTTTTTTTTAAGGATTAAACAGATGAGATTTAACTTAGAGGAGCTCGTTGGCGGATTTAGCAACTTTTAAACAGAGCAGAGCGACGTTTTCGGCCTTTATGCTAAACTTTGCTGAACTGAGTTAAACAGCTAAAGGCGTTAGCTTTACATTATCTGTACAGACAGGCAAGTTCTCTCTCAGTCACTCTAGGCAAGAAAGCAAATAAGCATATTTCTAATAAAGTCCAACTATTTACTGAGGTCAGGCGGGGCAGGAGAACATGTCAGTGGCTACAGGGTGGCGTCAGATGACCTACTTAAGGGATTTCTCATTAACTCTGCCTAATGAATTAGTCCATAGTTATTACACAGCTCCAGCCACTTAAGGTTAATGTTCATAGTTCACCTCTGGGACAAATAATACAGCATGTTGGTTGGTCCCCTGAGCAAATAACAGAACATTAACTACGACTAATGACATGTATTTATCACTTTATTTTATGAATGACTTCTCTGTCAATATCTACTTACCAGCCTTACAATTTGTGAAATGTCTAAAGGTTATGTCCACATGTCTGACATGTTTACCCTTGAAACACATGCTCAGCACTATGAAATAAACATTTGACCAGGCAGTGTTAATTTTCACATGGCCTAAAGGCCCCAACCACAAGGTCAAACCTGCCCAGAGAGGCTGTTGGCTCAGATTAATGTGTGGTTAGAAGCCAAATATGCATTTCAGTGCTAGGATTAGGAGCAGTTTGAAAGTGAACACTTAGCAAATGCAGATATTCTTCCTGCTGTTTATGGATGAAAACACACACTCGCTGAAGTCTCTTCACCTTCAGAATGTGATGCATGTGTGGGCCAAACACTTCCTGTTGACTGCTCACATACTGACTCAGAAATGTTGTAAGGCAAAACCATCAGCATGTGGGAAATCACATCTTCACTCTTATCTTTTATTTCATTTGAAAGTGAAATAGGTCGCTGTTCTGCCTTTTCTCCCTCTACAGGCTCTTTCTTCTTCTTCTTCTTTAAGCCATGCAGCTAATCTGGACAATTAAGCCCTTGATTAAGATCGCTCTGCGAATAGGAGAGGATTTGCAGGCGGGGTTATTTGAGACCACGGGCATGCAGCCAGGCCTTATGCTGTCGTTGAATGAACCCTATGACCAGCCTTACCTGCTCAGAGCTGACACTGATTGGCTCTTTGCAGACAATCCAGGTGACGCTCTCCAGCAGAGGGGGCGTGGTCAGAGAGCCATCGTATGTCCAGTAGTCAAGGCAACCAGGGAGCAATGTAGTGGGGTCGAAGTTGGGGAACGGGGTCTGCTTGCCCTTAAAACAATAAAGAAAATAGCTTAAAGTGAAGAACAGGACAATCCTATGTTACTGTATTAAAAAAAAAACAATGCAAGAGAAAATGTTTTTTTTTTGCAAAGTCTGGGGAAAAATGACACGATAAAAGAGACAGTTGCCAAGCAGCAAACCACTGTTCAAGACCACCGTGAGACAACTGTTTTCTTTTCCTTTCAGAGAACAAAAGTGGGTATTTAAGAACATTTTCCAGCCATGTTTGTGTCAACAAAACTGAATATTTCAAGTCAAAACATAATCTTTCCGAACCCTATTGTAAACGCTAAATTTCAACATATCTGTGGTTTGCCTAAATGTTCAACACCAACATTTATTCTGGCGATGAAAAGAAACATACTTTGCTCCTGATGGCACCAAAGGCATCCAGAACCTTCTGGAGACCGGCATGTTCGCCACCAATCTGAAAACAACAATAAACAATAGTTATTTTTGTGATCATGGAAAAACAGTACGGTCCACTGCAGGAACTAAACTGTGCGCTGTGGTTGTGAAATGAAAAAAAATTGGTACTGACCTGCAGGAAAACTCCAACAACAGCCAGGCCGTCAGGCTGGCTGGCAGCCTCAGCAAAACTTGCATATTTGGTGTTCCAGTGAACCAGATGGAGCTGGAAATACAGGAAATGAATCAAGATATAAATCCTTTCAGAAATGATTTTATTATTATGATTCACTTTCACCAATGAGGAAATTCTGGTAACTGGATCCTAAGTGCAATTATTCTGGGCAGATGAAGGTGAAGTTTTATTTTAATGTTAGATGTAGAGCTGAAAAGAAGATGAGTGATTTATTTTCAGAAATCAGTTTATTTTAAAAAAAATACAAAAAATATGCTTTCTTCTTTAAAATAGAGGTAGGGATAGAAGCATAATGCACAAAGACATTGACTTATTTTAACATTTTGGAAAATATTTTCTTAAAAGATGTATTTAAGGAGTAAAATCACATATATTTGCTCGCAGATTAGAGTTTTAATCCAACTAACAAGGTGAATAGCTTCCATTGGTTGAAGTAAAAAACAGCATAACAAACAAAAAATGCTACTCTGATCAGTTACTGAACTGGAAAACTTAAAAGGCAAAGGCACAAAACAAAATTAGTGAAGAAAATAAGAGAATGTTTTTTGTCCACTCATGGCTGAACTCAACCAGTGAGATGAATTCTTCATATGAGCTCTGCTCTCGAGACTGGACTGTAAACAACCTAAAAACAAGCAAAACTAGACATCCAGCCTGTATTTTGCTCCTCGTTACTTCGTGTCAACCTCAAATCTGTCAGAAACTACCTGAGTCCTGCGATCAGCCTGCAGGCTCAGAGCATCCTCACCTCAGCAGGATACTTGGTCCCGGCCACAGTGTGCTCAGAGCCCCTGTCATCGGAGGCTCCCCAGTGGAAATGAAACTGCTTCAGCCTGTAGATCCCTGAGATCGGTCCGTCCCGCAGAGCTGCAGAACAAACACACATCTCCCATCAGCTCGTCCCACACTGAGCATGGGATGTGATGCAGCCAGCTTTGACTGTGCAAAACTGCTAGAAAATGATAAAAATCTATTTTTGAACGAAACATTGTTTTCCGAGCAGGAAAAATAAATACACAACAAACAGGCTACCGAGATGACACACACACACGCACACTATGGACACATTTGTGTCTCTGTCCCAGACTTCCTACTTCATGGATCAGACCTAGTTTCTGTTGTGTAAGCTGTGGTCAGATTGAGCCGGAAACGTCGTCCAGGTATTGTTAAAATCAAACCTCCCTCCAACGTTACATAATGTCTATTTGCAGTGTACAAAGCAGCAGATAATCCTGAATATTGTTCTATTTCTGGTACTGTGCTACTACAAACACACACACACACACACACAAACACACACACACACTGCCCGCTGCGTACAGGATATTTGTTTTTCAGTATTCGGCCTAAGATAATGAAAAGGTGCAGAAAAATCGAGGGTGTGTTTGGCCCTCAGAGGGACTGCATGACTGCAAAATAAAAATAAATCATCTGCGACGTTCCTCTTTTTCACCGTGCGCACACAAGATGCATGACAGACGATGACATGCAGACTTAGTCTGTCCTCTACCTAGAATGGCACTGACATACCAAGAAAGAATTAAGAGGCTTTAGCTCATTTACATGCACATTCGTAGAAAAAGTGCTTTTGTTTGTCCTCTTGATGTTTGCCCACTAAAAATAATCCATATATGTGTGTGTGTGTGTGCTGATTATGTCACACAGTTTTTATTATCTCACTTTTTTATCCTCTGTCAGAAGAGATAAAAGACAATCAATCCAGAAAGCCAAGCATATAAGAAGCACAAGCAATTGTTTCTCGTCTCTTGCTGAACTATATTCGTTTGTGAATGGAAATGCAACTAAACAGATAAAGAAACGACGATATATTTTATATAATAGGGGGGAAATAAGCTCTCATTCTCATTTAAATTTGGCAAATTTATGTAAAGCAAGTCAGAGCTTGTTTGCAGAATAGTCGTTTTTGCTTTTGACCTCACTGGCTACAGAAAAGAGTTGGCGTGGGAAAGGTTTCACCAGGGTTACATTACCAATTCAATTAGTATCTGCATGCTTTGTGCTTGTTTGAATGGAGCCCCTGCAGCCTATTCACCGAAACGTCTTTAATTTAGAGAAGTGAATGAATAACAACCTCAAATAACCCCCCAAATGTAGAAAATATCTATGTTCTCTGTGTGATAAGTGCGATGGAAACTGGGGCGCATGACTCACGCATCTATATAAATATTAACCTAAAATTAACTTGCTTGTGTTTAATCATCTGTGAGCTGGAGGGCGTGTGAGCTGCAGCCTTAACGCAGCAGCCATACATTAAACCTGAATGCCGCATTACGAGGCTGCAGCATAAATCCTCCTCATCGGATCGATTGTCTTTGCAAATGCAAAGCTACAGACGTCCCACAGCTCCCCCGCTGCGTCAAACCGTGCGAAAATAGCTGGGAATAAAATGTAATGCTGCGTTTTCTTCTAATATAGGCGCAATATTATTAATGCAGGTTTCCTAATGAGATTCTGGAGCGCTGATGAGCGGGCTCCGCTGAGTGGCTGCGTTCATACAATATTGATGTCTCACTAACTTGAGCTGTCGTTGTCATCTAGGAAGGTCACTTGGAAGGAATGTCCGTTGTTGAGGATGTCAAGGCAGGTGGAGGGGTCGTACTTCAGGTTGAGCGGCTTCAGCCCCGCGTCGTACGGCGCGTCGCCAGGTGCGATGTCAATGGGAGACTGGCGGGGTCCATTGGCAATAGGGAAGTTATCAGCCCATTTTTCGGGTCCTAAAATGATACAATGATAAAAATGATGATGATTAGAAAATTCATCTTGAAATGTGTGCTTTCTGATTGCGCATTCTGGGATGCGGGTGCGCTTGAAAAAGCCCCCGAATGTGCGCAATTACAGAAAGAAATCTCTGCAGTGACGCGCGCGTCCATTCATTCGGCGCACTGCTTTGCTGGTGTGACTGGTTTCCAGTAATGTCACCCCTGCGCTACGGCGTGGACGTGCAACGAGCGCCTCACCGTTGGATGCTGCGTATCCCCAAGACATTGTGACAGTTTGGATCTGTGAGTGAGTCAAGCCGTAATCCCCTACAGCCAGTCGCTCCGCCAGTGTCCTCCACCTGACAGCTGCACAGCTTATATAGTCCCCTGTGAGCGGTGCGTGGCTGTCAGGCTGTTGTGGGCCACATGATGTCCGCGCAATGACCGGGAGGAGTTTCGATGCGCCGCGACGCTGCAACACTGTGGATCAATGGAGCTCTCTCTCTCTCTCTCTCTCCCACGCTTTGCTGCTGCGGCGGTGGTGGTCAAGTCTTCATTGACACACTCCAGTAAGATGAGCCCCGCATTATTCCTCGCTCGAATGATGAGCGCATTTCTTACCTCTCTAACGGGTCCGACCCGCCTGTCATGTGAGGAAGTAACGGAATTACGCGACGGCACGCGGGCATGTGTGTCACCTTCAAACCGAAAGTGGGCTCCCACCGTGACACACAAAGAATCTCCATGTGGAAATATTCATAGAGGCCCCTTATCTGAAAAAACGCAGGGTACACAGTGCTGAGAGACTCAGGCTATTAATAGGCCCGAGTGATTATTGGATAGGCTATCGATAAGCACAACTGTTGGACTTGTTGAATCACCGAGGGAGGTGTTCAAATGCACAAGAGATCAGTGTGCATTTTTTTTTTTTTAATCAAACAAACATTTTTTTTTAATCAAACATGAGACAGTAGCCTCGTTTTGACGGCAGAGTAACTCTTGTAACGATGGGTTCAGCAGAGTTGGTGGATTTTGGTCCAAAAACGGGAATTCTCGCTCACCCCCTGCACAAACCGCGCAGTACTTGCGGTGTTTCAGGATATCTGACGAGATTTCAAGGCTGACGTCATAACCAAAAAGCGGTCAATTAATTACTCAGTTATTAGAGTCAAAGAAAAAGACCTAAGGCTCAACCCCGAAACGTCAGCAAACCCTGAAAACGCACACAGAAAACACATTATGATCAGATATTTGAAAAACCAATAACATGCTATGACTTAATAATAATAATAATAATAATAATAATAATAATAATAATAATAATAAGAGCAGATCTCCACTCAGATTTTCTGCAGTGCTCAGAACAGCTCCGTGAACGCTGGTGCTTAACGGAGCTGTGCCGGTACTCT
>JAQLOL010000013.1:5385511-5395599 GCA_029783665.1 Naso thynnoides
TCAAAGAAAAACACCTAAGGCTCAACCCCGAAACGTCAGCAAACCCTGAAAACGCACACAAAAAAACACATTATGATCAGATATTTGAAAAACCAATAACATGCTACGACTTAATAATAATAATAATAATAAAAATAATAATAATAATAATAAGAGCAGAATCACTCAGATTTTCTGCAGTGCTCAGAACAGCTCAGTGAACGCTGGTGCTTCACGGAGCTGTGCCGGTACTCTGCCGCCACCTGCCGGTGCTCAGTGACACTACAAGACTTTCTCTTAAAGAAAACAGGTGTTTTTCCCTCTTTGTTTTTCCTTAAAAAACAAACAATTTAATCATAACCAACGAAAACAACATTAATTCCCACTCCATATTGATCTAAGTAAGTGCATACACACTATTTTAGATTCGCCTACGCTGTTTAAAATGTCTGTTCACTGTAACCATTCCACTTTAAAGTAGGCCTACTATAAGCTGAGTACAATTTCAAAGTATCTGTACTTTATTTGTGCGTTTTTTTCATACTTTCCACCTCTCCTTCTTTGATAATTTCATTGTGATGCAAACGTTTAATGCTTCCAGCTTCACAGATGCATAAGTCGAATACAGCCTGCAGTGTTTCATCAGTAAGCTGAGGTAACATGTAGGTTAATGACGGCCAATCACAGTTTGAAAATGTAGCCCAACATTTAACAATCTGAGTAAAAAGAAAAATTCCACTTTATGAGAAGACTGTCCATGAACTGTTCCCGTGTCAGCGCTCTGGATGCTCGTCCCTCCCTTCCTCTCCTCCTCCTCCTCCTCCTGAAGTCTTTCCTGTTGCAACCTCGACTTTTCTTCCTCATCTTTCTTGTTAACGTGATTAAAAATGACGGGACTTTGCTTTCTGACACTGGCTGCAGTTCACAACGCTTTCATTCCCATCTGTCAGGTCAAGCCGCGGCGCTACGTGCGCGACACATGCCATGTGTGGCGGCAAGTGCGCCAACATAGAGCGCTATAGCAGCGGTGAAGAGGCAAAAAGTAACGTTACTGTACAGACAGTTATAATGTTTCATGAGATACAAATAGGTTCAAAATAAATATGTTTTTTTTAAACAGAAACCGATGCCCTAGTTTTTACGTACAGATTCTGCTAACGCCGGAGTCGACCTTCAGTAGTATCGATATTTTGGTATCAATCCGCCCGCAGTCGGCAGTTGTCGCACACAAGTGACGTAAGCGGGCACGCACGTTTGTCGCACATGAGGATATCAACACCAACTAACCGCTCCACATTTAAGGTCCGTTTATAAATATTTTACCGTTATTTTCGTCAAGCTGCGCATGTACCATTTTGTCAAATAATGTCTGTTAGTAAAGACCAACTTAATCAGACAGTGACGGAAATATGTCTGTGATACAAGCTAACGCTAACCGGGACGCAACATTCAGACGTTTTGAATCATTTAAGCCATTAAGATTTTTCTTCAACAGTCAGGCTCGTTGCTTGATATCTGTTTTATCAGCTGGCCGTTAGATTTGACTCATGTTCAACAAAACTGGGTGACACGGACCAAATCAATTTTTACTGTCAAGTTTCGTAACATGACTGAACAGACACAAACTTGTTTCACGACAGCATCCGTTGATTTGAATTTTTAGAAACCTGCGTCAGGTTTTCCAGCCGCTCTCAACACTTCGCTGTAGGACACTGAATAGTTAACAACATAAGTTTAGTGTGAGGCCAATTTCAGTCATGTAGCTTGATTATTAAGCTTTATTTTACCTCGAAAGACCATTGAGAGGAGATCCTCATTTACAGTGGTGTCAGGAAACAACAACAACAACACAACATTGCAAAACAGTGTTAGGCAGGTATAGTAGGATATATTAAAATGATGAAAAAAATGCAAGTAAACAGTTAAAAACATTTGCAATCACTCAAAAAACAACCGCAGTGCAAAAATAACAAAAGGTAGGAAACTGGAGAAAACAAAATGACAAATGAATACAGCAAGCCTTTGAACTGCTGTGGTGGTAAATAATCAAATTTTAAAGTCTTTTGCAGATTGTTACAAATGTGACGTGTGTGTATGAGAATGACTTTTTTCCTTATTCGCCTCTGATTAACGGAGTGTAGAGCAATAACCTACTCTGAGAGCGAGTACTCGTGTCATGTGACTTCAGGGATAAGAAAGATGAAACCCAGACGGCATCAGTCGTAAAGCTTTATGTGGGCCTCACTGCCCGCCAGCTGCCCGGTGAAGAGGGCGGCGGTGAGGACTGCCAGCATCGTTGGCGCCCAGCATCCACTAACATCAATATCGACACAGCTGCTTTTCGATAAACAACACACCTGTGATCCAGGAGAGAGAAAAATACAGATTCTGCTGTTGTTTTTCTCTGGTGAATGTGGAATCAGTTTTTATTTCTACACGTTTACCAAGAAGTGTGTTGATCCGGTGCTTAACATTGGATGTAAAGCACATTTTATGTGTTCTCACGTACATTAAAGGTTCTGTAAAGCTTATAACTATACTACTGCTGCTACCAGTGTGTTACATTTATTTGGAAGGAACTTTGCTCGGAGCATTTTTGTTGAGTTTTCCTCCGACCCTGCGAGCAGTTGCCAGTCAGTCTCTCGACTGGGGGTCGGGGTTTGTTTTTGTTTGTGGTGCAACACTTTGTTTGTAAAAGTCTCGACAAGCAGGGCTGTGCATCCGTAAGAGTCTGGCAGTGTGATATGTATCATGATACAGTATATCAAAATATATTGCCGTGCTGTAAGCAAGGCAAAATATTTTCCTTTTTTTGTTTCAATCTTATTGTAGGAAATCTTCATAGTTTAAAGATCACAGATCAAGTTTTTGTGCAGTAGCTGTCGGGAGTTAAAAAAAAAAAAAAAAAGGAACCACTGCCATGAATCTTTGCATGAAAACTGTTAATTAAAAATCACTGCAGTGTTTTTGAGAAACGATACGATATTACCAACAAAATATCAATATCGACGCGTATCAAATTTTTCTTACACCCATAATGTTGTGCATGAGGTTGCTTGGCGTTAATCTGTGCAACACATTCAGAATCACTTCAGTTATGCTTATTAATGCATCATCTGCTCCGTTCAAAGGTTTTATGACTTACTGTCCTAAATTGCGCATTCGATAGGATCAGAGGAGATGCTTAATGGTGTGTAGGAGGCGTGATGAGAACCTGGAACGATGTCGGCATCTGTCCTTTTCGAGAGCGATGAGCCTCTGTGATCAAACCACAACTTTCGAGCGGAGCCAGCGCCGCAGTTTTGGGTTCAAACAAGGAGAAAAACAGAGGCTACGGTATAGAAATTAAACCTCTCCCCTGATTGTTGTTCACAGGTAACATGGCGAAGAATAAGCAAAAAGGCAAGAAACAGAAGAACGTCTTTCAAGTTGCAAACAAGCACCCGAAGCACAAGAACAAAGCGAAACCTGTCACAACAACGCTCAAACACGTAAGATCTCCTCCCCGTCATTTTCCCTTACAGTTTGTATTCTCCTTTGTGTGTGTTGTTTTTTTTTTTGTTGCACGTGCTCGGGCATATTTGTGGCTTCACAGATCAACGCGGTGAAAAATGAGAAGGTGGAGAACCTCAATCAGATCTTCACAGAAGTCCAGAGGGATGTGAAGAGCGTTTCAAAGTCTGTGGCTCCTGAACCGAAGAAACAAACACAGGTAGACGTGTGAAACTCCCACTTATCATCCAGAATTTGAATTCTCTCGATATGATTCATAATTATTATTTCTCATCTTTTCTAGATCGTCAGAGAGCCGCCAAAGGAATCTGTGAACGTCGACAGCGCCGCTCAACTTTTCTCTCAGCTATGAGGTCATCAAAGTGGGACTGATGAAAAGTTTCTTCACGTTGGACACTTAAAAATAAAGTCAGTTGGACCTCCAGTGCATTCTGACTTTTCCTGCCAACAGGAGGACTGTTTATGGTTCTAGCACGAGAGTAAAAGCTTTAGTGCAGTTTAAGCATTCTGTATATTCAGTGTAAAGAAGCCGTTGACTGACTTTTGCTCTGTTGACTGTGATGCTGTTTGAGTAACAGAATAATTTCTGTTCATTGATGATTGTGTGGAGAAATGTTTGCTGCAACAAACGATTATTTTTCCACTGCTGATTATTTTCATGATTCATTAATACCGTACTTTGTTTGAAAAATATAACAAAATAGTAAAAGTGCTCACTATAATAAGAAATGGGAATTGATAAAATTGATCAATGTTAATGCTGTTATGAAATCTGTTTATTGATCCAATTTATTTTTGATTCCTGATCAATTTTCTGTGGTAAAAAGTAGAACTACATGAGTTTTTACTGACAACCAAGTTTTGTTATCTGAATTTTGGAACCCCTAACATTTAAAATAGTTACAATAAAATGCTCCTTTAATTTAAAGGATGTAAGTTGGAAAACAGCACAAACAAGCAGCACTGTTGTCATCTTTCTTTTTGAAATGAGGCCATGCGTCACCCTAATTCTTCCTCTCATCCATGTTGATGCAAATAATTTATTTACTTTCCAACAGAAGAGACTCGAGTATCGACGTCATGACACGTGAGATTTTTCGCCAGGAAACTTTCAGCAACTTACATGCCGGCATTGGCAAAAGGAATTGATAATGTTGGATGCACGATTCTGATGGTTTGAAGAATGAGGAACCAGTTTTCGATTTCCAACCTTAATAATTATAATTTCCAAGAACTTAAAATGCTGTTTTTTAAATTCAACTGCACAAAACCTCCAAACATTCTGTTAATATGTATGAAAATAAGTATCACCAAAACTTCACACAAGGAGCAAATGTAACTAGAATTTTGGACGTGAAAAATGGCTGAAATAATGAACAGCTGAGCGGTTAATGGACTGTGTTTATGCAGGCCAGTGCTTAAACAACACGGGTGAGCTTTTACACACACAAATGGCATGGTGACGTCTCCACAGAGAGCCAGCCTGCTCATCAGGAACTCACACACATTCACACACACATGGAACAGCCATGCAAAGCAATTTGGGGTTCAGTATTTTGCTCCAGGACACTGCCACACGTACACTGGATGAGCCGGGGATCAAACCACCAACCCTCTGATCAGTAGACAACCTGCTTTGAGCCACAGCCAACCCATTTACCATTTAATTTTTAATTTGTTGATTGTTTAAGCGGTGTTGTTTTTTAACCGTTGATCCACAGTAGGTGCCTTGTCCTTCGTCCCCTCGAATCTACATGCAGTTAATGTTAATTTTATCAGGTTTGTTTCAAACAGAATTTTTAAAAGAATCACATCACCGTGTGCACTTCATCAAACCCTCTGAGCCGTAGAGTTCAAGGCTTTCACACCTTTTTTCGAGCTTTTCATGCCTCGGATTTGGTGTAAATGAAGCCACAAAGGAGATCATTGTGACTGCTGTTTGTAATGATGAAAGTGTTTGCTTCAAAGAGTTCTGTCACCAATGGTTCTTATGTAAATCATTAAACTTTCACGCAGAAATTGTCATCACACAGCAAACACAAAATCCAAATGAGGAGTTCACATGTTACACCTGCACAGATGAGTTCTGGAGATGTTTTTGTGCAGAAGGTGTTGATTGAACTCACTTTCAGGCTGCGGTTTGTGATGTTGCTCATGTTGTAAGATGTTTCTGATGTTTTGTCCACGAGCCCCTTTTTCAGCTCTTCACAACCTCATTTCTGTTATGCCTGCACCTGAAGATGGAGTATGGATTTTTCTGCTCCACCTGCGTAGCGGGGAGCTGTTATCAGTATGCCGCTGCAGCATCCTGCAGCAGCTTGACATCAGAGGTCATGAGTGTTCCAGCACCCGGCTGATTGCCTGTCTCCGTGGCGAACTCTGACTGAGTCAGCTGGTCAATAAATCTGAGCGAGGTGAGAGCAAACATGTAGAGGTAAACACACCGAAGGCATGACAGTGTTGACATTAATAAACTGAGATTGAGATGAGTAAATGAGTTAAGATCCATTTTATTCACCATGGACAGAAAAGCTCAAATCTGATAACTGATTTCGTTTTTTTCTTTCTTTTTTTTTGCCACTTGGGGGCAGCAGGAAAAAAGCTAGTGAACATTCTTATCTCCTGCACTTGACACTCAGTTATATTTTAATATGAAGCCTCCTTGTTTGCTTATCTGGCCCCTTTTTCCCTGTTAAAGTTTCGTTACTGCACTATGCTGTAAACACAGTTCACCCCCACATTTTAACCAGAACGGCTTTTAGAGTATTTTGACCTGAAGGCACATGCCAGTGTTACTTCATGTCATTGTCCTTTGTCAACATCGGCCACACAGGTTACATAAACCCCACCCATTTTCCCCAAAATAGCTTTATCTATGAGATATGGTGTTCATTTACATTTTGTCCATGTTCAATAAATGTTACAGGAAGTAGCTGAAAACGTGTGACAACGTTAATGAAAAAGAACATCTGTGCCAAAATCCTTCTTCACGCTAATACTGAAGCCAGGAAGGCAGCACGTGTAAGGAACTATTTTTCCAGGCGTAATCACCTTGGTCTCCATGGCTCCTGGCTCCTCTCTCTCTCTCTCTCTCGTTTAGCAATTTTTCACCCTCAAAACACAGACATTCTCTTTAAAAGGATGAATTACCTGAATCTAGCAACTTCTAATGTGTTCTATAGTGTTTCCATACCCTGTTTCAACATGAATGGCATTAAAAATACAGTCTGACATCTACTAAAGTATAGACATGGGTGAATTTTAATAACATTTGGAGAAGATTGGGTAATCTCTGTTAATGGAGCGAAGTCACAAATAGATTTGTATGATCCTTTAAGTAAAAACCTTGTGTACTCATGACTAGTTACCTACATGGATACAAAGAGAGGGAGTAAATGGAACTTAGTCTGATCCAGGTTTGCTATTTCACTGGCTCATCGCACTGATGCCTGTTTCCCCCTCTTTAATGATCCTCCACCCAAACTTGTGTCACTTCAAGACAGAAAATAGGACCAAGTATATGACTCCGTCTTGTTCAAATAAGTCCAGACATAATGCAGTCGTCATCAGTTTTGTTAAGAGATGTGAAGAATCCCATCTTCAGACAAGCACATCTATTTTTGAAAGAGATGTTTTCACACAAAGTCACATCCATTAAGGTTCAGAACGTGGAGTGTGTGCAATTTTACAGATAAAAGCTGAAAAACTTGAAGCACGTTGTGAAGCAACAGTGACTCCAACGCATTGCACAGGGAGTTTCAGCTTCCTCCTACTGGATGCAGGTGAGTGTTAAGGTGCAAGACAAAGCGGTTAAAAATAGATTTGTTCCAGCAAAAAACGCTCAGATGGACAAATTGTGGCAACATTGCACAGATGCTTTAGAAGCAATGTTCTATGATTCTTTATCTGCGATTGTTTTCTATTTTCATGGTTTTTAATATTAATAATTTTTAATCTCTGTCTCATGTCCTGATTTCTTTAGCATTGAGCACTTTTATCATTTTTGTCTGTTGTCTTTGCTGTTTGCAAAATGAGCACAATAGATGCAACAAACCAGTCAACTGCTACTTAAACCTGAACCTGAAAAAAGGGCAGCAAGCCCCTTTAATTGTCAATTGTCAATAAAAGTTCAAAAAAGGACAGCATGAAACAACAAATCGCCACAAACATGATTTGTTTTGATGATTTGGTCTGAAATGCATTAGATCATCGCCTCTGGGGCAGAAAGATTTATTTCTAATACAGACGAAAAGGTGTTCAGTTGGAAACGATTAGCGGGGAGAGTGTAGCAGATGCAGTGTTAAGGTGTCAGGTGCTCCCTGCTGTGATCCAGATGGCTGCAGCACAACACAGGCAGTGGGGTTGCGCCACGACACACCCTGGGGAGACAGATATGCCAACACACACACACACAATGAATTTCTATTGTAGCTGGTGGGGGGTAGCTGGAACTGCGGGTAAAACTGATTTTTGTCGCTGTTTGTTATGCAAAAAATATACCACAGAGTTCTGCTCGCTGCTCTAAAACTTCTCCCTTTGATCCAACTTCAAACTTAGGAAGCATAAATTAAATAAGAGCTCGGCTCAGAGTGTCTCGCTGAGCCAAATGCCAAGAAGAGACGGAGGCAGACAATGATGCGATATTCTATAACAGAGAATTGATTTTCATAAATTAGATTCATAATTTAAATTGTGCCTTCAAAGAGAAAGAGTGAGTAAAAAAACTCTTAGGCTCTTTTGATTGAACGTGATTAGTCAGAAGCTTCATTGAATGTAATCAAAAGTGACATTTTAGACAACCACCAAAGTTTGAAATGTCCACAAGATGGTGCTCTGGATGGGGTTATCAATATGCATGGTGACAAGCGAGGAAGTGGATCTGAGTGTGTGTGTGTGTGTGTGCGCGTGTGTTGAGGGCACAGAGCGAGAGACAGAGAGAGAAAGAGGAAGAGAGAGGTGTTAGGCTTGCTGAATGCCAATAAGAAGCTGAAGGCCTATTTGCAGTATGTCATTCCCGCCGCACAGCTGGGTTTTTCACTCTGACAGGACTTGCAGCAAAAGGTTACAGCACCTGCACTCCCTGTGACAGAAATAAGAATCACTGTGTTTGTCTGCGCAAGAGACAGAGAGACACAGACACAGCAAGTGCAAAGCAAGTGTTTGCTATGCAGATTTGCTCCTCGCAGCCATTTCGGAGAGCAGTGGTTGTCACAACCCAGAGATAAGTGTTTTGCAAAGCCTCCATGGTGATATACTCCACTACCAACTTCTTCCTATCCAGCCTATTTAAAATAAAAATGAATGTGGTGGGTGTCAAGGACAAAGCTTTTGTTATCAGCCTGAATGTCCAATTAAAATGTGCATTTAAATGATTAATGCTGCTCTGACAGCTTGGTCTTATTTGAGCCGTCACCAGAGAACATGGTGAAATATTCAAAGCGAGACAGCCTTCACTTTAGAAAAAAAAAAAAAAAAGCCATTGAATTACCAGGTGCAATTATGGTATTTGAAAGGTCAAAATGCCATTCAAATGAAAATATCAGCCATGATGAAATGTGAAAAGTTCTCTTGACATGGCTGTTAAAAAGCTGTAATGTCTGCAGCATCGACTACAAATCAGATTAATATGCCTGAAAAGGAAACGTTACTCATAAAGTTCTCTTTACTGTAATACATTTAGAGTTGCTTGAATCACCCTTTTAATGTCTTAATAGGCATTTTGCCAACACGTTGGCCAGCCAAGATTCAAATTGTGATTAAATTTGTTTCTTTCGACCAAAGTCCACCTGAGTGACGTCCTCCTGTGTCTTCACAGTCACCAAAAATTCTCCTCACACTCTCAGCCTGCAAACTTATCTCCTGGCAACATAAAACTGGAGCCGAGCGAGAGAGAAGAACTTAAGAGGGGCTCCGTTTTGTGCTAAATTTACCAATATAGAGGTGTGATACAACACAGGAAAGGAATTATTTGAGAATCTTTCCCAGATTGATCCCGAATCCACTCATAAGTCCAATCCTGATACTTTTTTGCCATCTTGAAACTCAAATAAGAGGCCAACTTTGCCGTAATTACATCGGAGAAGTGTACTGAATGTTGATTTTTGCTGTAAAAAATAGCAGATATTTGTACCTGTCTGCAGAGTCTGTTCCTGAGCCTGATCCCACTGCTTTGCCATCTTGAAACTCTAACACAAGAAAATGGTATAAATACTTTTATTCCACTTTTACAAGGACTTGTGTCGTCTTTGAGACACTGTTGATAAAGCCTCTTAAAACACCTGTCTTACAATTTAAGCGGCTCTTCACTGAGATAAGTAACGGTGTTGGAGAGTAACCAGGTACTTGTAGTTGAGTTACATAATTTAATTACAAAATAAATGTAACTGAAATCAGTTACATGTACTAAGAAAAAAATGTGCTATTAAATTAGTTACTAATGAAAATGTTAATGATTACAAAGGGGTTACATCTGGATATTTCCTGTAAAAAGCTTAACCTCTATGTTGAATAATAGTCATTTTGTTGCTTTGCATGTTTTTGTCGTGCACAATGCCTTCTTTTGCCATTTCCAGTCAAGGAAATGGCAAAAAATCGTA
>JAQLOL010000013.1:5403633-5429265 GCA_029783665.1 Naso thynnoides
TAAGTTTTACCTCCGTAACTAACATTAAAGGGCGTTGCATTCAAGAATACTGCATTGCAGATTAGCCTGAACAGCTACAGTTTAAGGTGACTGCAGTAGGATGCATGTTTTGAGGTCGGCATAATTTTTCTTTAGTTAAATTGACACAGTGAAGCACGGCTCATCTTCAAGGCCAGTGGGGATGATTGAGATTGCATCTCCCAGGAGAGGCCACATTCTGTCATGTACGCTGCTGAGAAAATGTAAGAATGTGTCTCAAGGCCTCACATGCGTTGTAAATCTGACAAGAGGTGGACTGCACAGTCATTTGACCCCTGGACCTGTTTGATGAGAGGGTGCTGCACAGGATTTGGTCTAGGGAATAAAGACACACACTGTATAAAGTTGATGTAGTGTGTTATAAGAGAAGCCTGGTGTGAGGTCGTCTCTCTTGCACCCACACTCAGTCAATATGGACGGAGGCGGGGACATTCCATGACATCTTGGCTGTTGTGTCCTTCACCATTGTTTTCAAGCTGACCGCACCATCTGTCACTGTAGAAAAAGCTTGTACAGCTCAATAGCAGAAACACTGTTGCATGTCACCAGCATGGCTGCTTTGCTTTGACTCCATTTACCTTCACTGGGATGCTGTAGGAGAGATCTACTCTTTTTGACAAAAAATTTCACACATTAGACACCAAACAACAGTGCACAAACACTGCACGCACCTCTACACTTTGTTACAGTAGCTGCACTAACTCTTTAATGAGGTAGATTATATTGGTTCATGGAAATGTCAAAGCGTGAAGAGGGACAAGCCAATTTACATGTCCTGTGCCCTGGCAAGGTAACTATCCTTGGCTTTGACTTGACAGGGTCAGCCTGCTTTGACTTTGTCTTCTCCAGGGACATCATTAAATTTCTGTTTCTAGCACCTGAACCTCTTTTAGGCAACAGATCACGTTCCTGCATCTCCCTGAGCTATAATGTGATGTCCTCTTCCCATGCCCTGGCTCAATTTTTAAAATATAAAGTTTCTCCCAAGGCTGGTCACTTTTTATTCAGTCATCTATGGAGATCAGCCTGTGTTAGATGGCCAGCTGAGCAGACCTTTTCACATGGTCGCAGTGCTTGACCTAGATTGTGCCACTTAAGGGTGGCTATATTCATGGTGAAGTGGTCTGCTCTACAAAGCCAAACAGCAAAAAGGCTAGTGTCTGACATTCATTTAAAAGAAAATTATTGCTTAGACTGTTGCTATTGGACAATAATTTGTTTTAACAAAACATTAGATGCAATTTCATGCAGATGTTTTACTAACACAATTGGTAATTTTATGTTTTTTTTGTTTTTTTTAAGATGGCAAAGTGTGTCAGATAGCCATAATTCACAACTTTAATCACCTGAATGTAACTTCCAAATGGTGTGCTGAAAAGAAGACATTACTAGCCTTTGGCAACTCCTCTACATTTGGCTGCCACCAAAGATGGATTCTACTTATTGCTGTGCAATGTCAACAAACAAAAAAAGTCTCAAGTTTTTGTACTTAAGTCCAAAGTCAAATCCCAAGTTCTAAACTTTAAAGGAAAAAAACAAAAAACAAACAAAGAAAACAACTGAAGAATGAGTTTCTGCATTCAAGTGAAATTATCATTATCTTTGGCATTATTTTTCCCAAATGGAAGAGTTCCTCCCACTCGGTTCAATGATGTGAGACTGATCTAAGTGAAGTGGATCTGGGGAATTAAGTGTTGAATCACTGGGAATGAAAAGCATTAGAAACATGCCCTTTTGGAAATGTATTATAATTAAACTGTATTTACTTTCTCACCAAGATTTAGATCAAAAGATCATTGCCACTCTTACATGGGTGAGTGGTATCAACCCTCTCCAGACTTGTGGGGTCACAGAAAACATGGAACACCATTATGCCCAAAAGAAGAAAAAGAAAATATGAGGTAACTGTATTCCGTAAAAGTTACAGAACAAAGGATGAAATCAGATTACGATATATTAAATAAAATTTGATATTACTTGCAGGATTACAATTTTAAACACTGCTGATGTCATTGACGCACTGACCATCAGACTCACTCAGTATACAGATCGCACAAGTTCTGATGTCATACAACTTTTTTCTTAGCTGCTTCCAGCAGCTCTATAGGTTGCTCTGTCGGTTGGACAGCCGGTCCACAAAAATTCCCCACTCTTTGACAGCCACAGTTTTTTTATCGTAGGAGGCTGAAATTTTACATGGAGGTCAAGTATGTGTGTGTGTGTGTGTGTGTGTGTGTGTGTGTGTGTGTGTGTGTGTGTGAAGGTGTTTATGTTCATGCCAACTGGCTAAAAGGGGATGTGGCAGTGGGAGTGGCCTATTTAAAAAAGGCACATTATTATATTAATTCCAAATGGATTCAGAGACATAAGGTTGGTCATGAACTAAAGGAGAGCTGATTAACTTTTCGGGCCAACTGTGCAAAAGGGGGCATGGCAGCGGGAGTGGCCTGAAACAAAGAGGTACTGAACTACTGCACGGATTCATGTAACATAGCAAAATTTTAAAACACATACGCACACACACGCGCATACATACACTTTTATTGGTCATGGCTTTCTCTGTCCATATACGTCAGCCCCACCCCCTTCCAAGACAAATTCATGGTTGTTTTGAGCTATGAAAAACTAATTTATGGTACAGAAAGAGGAAACTGAAAGCAGGTTTAACAGAATTCAGTGGCTCTTCCATCAAAAACACAGTGTCGCTCCCTGTCTCCTCTGCACTGTGTTCACACAGGCAGGAATGACAATGAATTATGGTTGTGGGGACACTCTCTGTCACTCTGAAATTTCCCTGTAGTGCCTAATAATAGGTTATTAGGTTGGTATGCCTATTCAAAATCCTGAATGTAATGAGGAGGAACCACAGTTACCCTGGGTAGGTTTGGTCACATGATTTAGACAATGATGTCCGGAGGAGGGTAAGTATGCTGATAGACTGTTTATCATGGACCATCATAATTGACTTGATTTGATTATTAGGACCCTGACCCCAGAGGTGTAATGTCACAGAAGGCCTGCTCATAAAATCCACAGACTTCACCAATATTGAATCTCACAAACACAATTTAAAAGTTGGCAGCCCAGATTTAAAAACAAATTTTAAAACAAATTAAACACCCTGCCATCAATATTTGTTAATTTTGTCCGTGAAGATTTGTCTGAGTGCTACCTCATTGCATTTTGGTATTCAGCAGATGAAACAGAGCAACATCCCAGTACAAATTATTTCTTTTGCTTTTTTTATATTTGCATTACTGATATTGTGGTTATCCAAAAGTATTAAAAGGAAATCTAACTTAAGAAACTACATTTCTTTAAAATGGTGGTACTGTAGGAATTTGCTTTTACTGGCAAATTTATCATAGCTGTAAACAGTTCGCTGGACGACAAAGTGCACTGATCTGTCATTTTTGAGTAAACTGATTAAATGGGATGTGGATGTGATGACTTGGCTGTTTCTGTGTTGTCTGTTGTTTTACAATAAAAATGTCAATCCCGTTGACCAGACGAGTAACATTTAGCCAGCACTGTTATCAGAGCCACTTTATAAAGGACAACTAAGAGGAAGACCTACCTTTTGATGGACTCAGTGTCAGAACCCTGCAATCTTTCTGCATTCCATTTTCAACATTCAAATGTAGTAACAGTGGTGTTCACAAGCAGACACTGGATTTAAAGTGCACATCATTATGTGAAACTGGTGGAGGCGGGTTAAAAAAAATTGGCATTTTATCAAATGTAACCATGCTGGGTAAAGACCAAGAGATAGACTAGTTTTACAGTCATTTCAACAGAACAGAGATCATTTTCCTGCTTGAGTGTCTGACCAACTGAAGAGCAGGAGAGCTTCAATTCTAGCTGTCAGTCATCTTTACACCCATTGCCACTGGTTTAGAAGACAGTTGAGGGACAAATTAAGTGCTTGTGGTGTTTTTTTCTTCACGCTTCACAAAGGAAGCTTCAACAGCCAAAAAGAATGTAGGTGTTAAAGAAGTTTGTTCTTAAGTTTAATGCCTGGAAAAATCTGATTATTCTTTCTAAAACAGTGATTGGACTGTCTACTCTTTCGTCCTTGCCTTTATTCTTCATGTTATTTATTGCTTGACAAATAATACAAGAGTATTTGTTAATGTTAGGGATTCAAGGTTTTGTCCTTCCTCCTTTCGTCTTATACTGTTGTTAAAATATGCATTTGCTGAAGCTTAGTGACGAGGCCTTTGCCTGTTAGCTAAACAACTCAAAGATTTTAAAAAGATGTGTGTTTATCAAGAGTCAGTCTTCACAAATTTTAAGAGCTGTACATATAAAATAAATAAAGAGACATATAACTGTAAGTCAGTGCTAAACAAACAGAATTGTATTAAAAAAATAAAAATAAAATATTTTTAAAAATTATCATAGGTATAATAAAATTATGAAAGAAACATTAACAAAGTATAAAAGCGTACAGATATCAGGGCACATACACAAGAAAACAACTATACTGTATCCAGAGGAAAGTATAGATATGCCACGTATGAAGGCACACTAGGTAAAATTGGATAGCAGTGTAGGACCAACTAAGTGAGGTTAAGAGCTAATGCCAAAAGGTATATTGTAAGTTTACTTTTGAAAGATTCCAGAGAAGAGGGGCTTAATAAAGGAAAGCCAATATTTCATCTAATTTTGGGAGATTCAGGAGACCAGCATTTTGAGATAGCAGGGCCCTACAGGTATGTGAGGAGTGATTAGAGTTGATAAGTATGGTGGTGCGGGTCCATGTAATACTTTGTAGGTCAAGTAAAATCTTGAAGTCTGT
Organism: Naso thynnoides; assembly: GCA_029783665.1. NCBI lineage: Eukaryota > Metazoa > Chordata > Actinopteri > Acanthuriformes > Acanthuridae > Naso > Naso thynnoides. Next base: position 5,408,474 of record JAQLOL010000013.1, read on the forward strand.
TCTTTCATGTACAGGAAGTCAATGTAATAAAATAAGGATGGGATAATATGGTCAAACTTTCTAGTTTTGGTAAGTGTTCTTGCAGCTGTGTTTTGTACAAGTTGTAGTTTTTATAAGTGACAATATAAAAATCTCAGCAGGATGGATACTCAGATTTTTGATTGAAACAAACAAAAACACTTTTTTTGAAATGTATGCAATACGTTCTGGTAATGAATATTTAGCTGAAATGATAACATAAAATATATTTTAGAAAAAGAAGAAAGATTAGTGGGTGGCAGGTAACTGTTAACAGGGTTGGGTATCGACTCACTATATAATCAGGATAATGTAAACAATTTACAATAAAAGTCAGGCAGTTTAACTATAATCAGCCCTGATGGCATTTGATTACACTTAAAAAATGTGTAATGTGCAGTGAAATTGCATTTGCATAATCATGGATTACATTTTTAACTGCATCTTTAAAACAGGTCGCCACCTTTTTGTTAAAGGTGATCAACCAATGTTTTTTTGTTTGTTTGTTTGTTTTTTTAAATTATGTATTGTGGAGTTTTTAGTGCTTTTTATTTCCATTAAAAATAGGAGATGGACATTTGAACCTTTGTGGAATTTAACTGTAAAAACAGCAACAACAAAAACTTGACACAGCTTGACACATGTTACACTCACAGTTCACCTGTAGTTTGTTTGATCTGACATGCTGAACAAAATGTGTTTTATTTGTATTGAAAAAATATTTTAAAAAAATATCAGAGAAAAGAACATTTATGGAACTCAAATGTTTGTAGCTGCATTCATTTTAAGTATAAAGAGAAACATTACCAATGTTCTGATCTACAAGTATTTAGACTGTGTTATGTTTGAAAAATTGCCTTGGAATTTTTATTCAGTATCCGACTACATTTCGATTCACTGTCTGACCCAACTGTGTTAAGGGAAAGTAGGTATAGCATTATGTCTTTTATGTAGTTGATTGTACTACCCTTTTTCCATCTGAGGGGCTTTGTTTTCCTTATCAGTGTCAGCATTTGTTCTGTAATATATTTATTTTGACACAGAGCAGACAGTGCCTCTCCCACAGCTACCCACAACTTTCCTTTTTTTCCCCCCTTCAAACAGAGCCAAGGTAAGATTTGTGCCAAGATTTTGTTCTTTTGACGCCATTAAAAAGATGTTCCAAACAAAAAGCTACAGAGATGCCCAGGTGATTGCTTAAACTAGTCTAAACCAAATTGTTCTTTGGAGCCATTTCTTGTGTTAAAACTGCAACCACTGACCACAGATTGGCACACTGTCATTTGTCTCCTCTCATGATTACACTGATTTCCTCCAATACCGTTGTCAGATACTCCAGTATGTGCTCAGCTTGACCTGTTTGTGTACTGGAGCATTATGAAATGGGATTGTACCTGTGATCCTATCCGTTTCTCCAATTGTACTCATGTTCCCTCTGCGGATGCAGCACTTGACCTGAGGGCTGATGATAATAAAAGAAAAGGAATATATATATTTAAATATAGCTCAGTTTTGGCTCTGAGATATTGTACTAGAGGTCTAATGACTATGTGCTAATTAGAAAGACAGGATGTGGCAGAGCAGGTACAGGTGAAGGAGAAGCACTGTGGACACAAAGGGACTGCGGGGCTCTGTGAAAAGGTCATACGAGGCAGCTGTGCGCCAAACATGAAGGATAGTATATGACACGAGGACAGAGCCAGTGACCCAACACTATCAGAGTGTCCTCACACACCACACTCTGCTAAGCATACCTTCCATACAACACAGCCGATCTCTGACCTGCTTTCATCTCAGCAAATAGCAAAACGAATGACCACCTAATTTCAAAAACACTGACTCTTTTTTAGTGCAGTCAAAAGAACGAGTATATATAATAATAAATGTCCTTATCAAGCATAATGTGAATAATGTTAACTCCACACAGCGTCTTGCAGAAATGAGATTTAATTCTTTTGTGATTCAGGGTGGAGTATTTTGCATTAAAACATTTCTAGTGTTTCATCAATGATACATTAAAAAAAGGGTAAAAAGTAAATTCCATTTTAAAAAGCAAGTTATACAACCATGACTGCATGCATTTTAAGCACTGACAAACTCAGTGGAAATCAAACCAATAAATCCGAAAGTGCACCTACTGAGCTGTACAAGATGTTGTTTGATTTGAGGGAAGGACATGAGTAGGATGTTTATTATCCGTGGGGATTCAGTCTGTCAAGATTAGAAAGCCTTTGGTGATTTCATTAATGAGTTTTGTTGCATTGAGCGATCACAGTCAGAGGGTCTCCACAGTCACTAACAGTGGAAATGTAATTACTCTGAAAGTAATTATTCACTCGAGCTTTGCTTGAACAATGACTTTGAGAAGATGGTGTTTGACCTGATGGTGTTTAATGTCCTTGCCTCGACTTTTGACAGTGGTGTCAGCTGTCACTAGAAGGGATTGCCCACAGACATTGTTTACCATTGTGAGATCCCACAGTGAATCAGCCATTATTTTGCCCCCAGCACAGCAAGTACAGCCTGTTTTTGTAAGTTGAATTTTGTAACTGTTATTATTTTGTCCAGCCAGTTTCTAGGCCATTTTTTATTGCCTCCTGACTAAGCGAGAAGCAAAAATTGATTTTAACAGAAACTCCTCTTGAGGCTAGTGCAAAAGTGCAGTTTAGTGTGGCTCACTGAGCAAACAGCTGCTTACATTTGAATGTCTGTTAAGGTTTAGTAGGACCTCTTGAAGAATAAGTTTCCTAAAATATATTCAAACAGAAGTTGGTTAGCTGTGTTTTCAATACTTTTAAGGTAAGCAAGTATAAATTGTTGCTGTCTATTTTAACAGCATCTGAGCTGCAGGACTCTGGTGAAGCATTTCCCATGGCCATGGTTGCTTTGAGCCAGTGGTTGGGATTAGGTGGCATGATTAAAAGAGTGTGTCTTGGTATGCCTAATTTGTCTGCGTTACTCTGTGTGCAGATCAGAGTATGTTTTATGCACAGCAGTCTAAATAACACATTTCTTACTTAAAGGTGGAGTCAGTAGTATTTGTAAAAACAACAGCTGTTTGTTAACACAGCATTCAAACTGAGCCCCTCCTCCAGGCTCAATGCACCAGAGGTGTCGTAACATAGCGTGTAGTAGCCTACATACTGCTATACCGCTTACCGAACGTTACACAGCAAGCTACATTGGAATATTACATATGTTTAATGGAGAATTCGATAATTTAGCAAGCTAACAAGTTAACCACCAGTGTTTAGCACCTACCTGTCCATCACAAAGAAACTTAGCCCAACTCTACATCACTCTTCCCAGCCTCTCTTTCACTGCTCAAACAGGTTGATGCTAATAGTGTCATAAATGACATGTGAATTAATAAAAATTTCCAATGACAATTGGAAAGTACAAGCAGGAGGCATATCAGACATTCATAATCACATTGTTAATGCCATAAAACGGTTGTCCTTCGGTCAGGTTTAGGCACCAAAACTAGTAGGTAAGGTTGAGGAAAAGAGCATGCTTTGGATTAAACTAGAGTCACAACATGTAAAAAATCAATTTTGAGGGAAACAGCCCACCCACAGTGTCTGGGTGCAGTATAAATGTAATTAATACAAGTTGCACCATTACCCCTCATGGCAACAACACCTAAACCAACATAACGTAACCTGAAGCAGAGACTGCTAATATCAGGATACATACTAACAAAATGTGAAAGAACAGCTAAGCTAGTAAACTTGATTTTTCACTTGAGCTGACTTGGTTGATAATGTAAATCTAATACGTCGACAACTTACATAACAAAACCCAAGCAAGTGCAACAGCACAAGACACAACCGATCTTACATTGTACTTCCTGGTCCAAAAAGCCTCACTCGGTGTCCGTCTTGCGGCTTTTTAACTCACCTATCCCTTACAGGCCACTGAATGTAAATCCAATATTTCTTGTCTTGCTTCTTACTCTGTCACTCTCTCGTTTTCTTGTCTTGGCTCCTCTGTCAAAATCCTCATCGGTCTCTTGGCCTCCGTCTGAAGACAATGAAGTAGTCTATTTTGTTTACTGCATGTGACTGAGTGCCGTACAGCAAGCCTTAAGCACATGCACACCTCTCGCTTCTGCCCCGCTACCAAAAGTTGCATATTGCAATAACAGGTATTTTTGATGCTGAGTGGGAGTGATAGAGGAGCCATTCTTCCTGCGAGAAATCAGTGAACCATCAAAATGACTTTGAAACTGTTACATTAAAGGGATAATCCGGCGTAAGTTGTTAAAAGAGCCAGTTTTGTAAGCGTGTGCACACCGCCCCATTTCGATGCATGTTAGCCGTTTTTGGGCTGCAACTTAGCTCTGGTCAAACCCAATACAGGTCGATGAGCGAAAAAAACTGCCTGGAGGTCTTATTTGATGAGTGCCCATTCAGAAAAAGACCCTGGGATCATTTTTCGCCTGATTAGTCCTTCAAAGACAGTGTGCTTCAGTTTTTTCTGTCACCTACAAATTTGTTGTCCTCAAGCTGAGAAGTTTCTGATTCATTTGTATTTCACTGTAAGATTTAAGGTGAACCTTTCAGTTCCATAAATGTTCCTTTGTTGATGCGATCTAATAAAGTCAGTACCTTTTCTATTAGCACTGGCCTGAAACAAGAAAAAGCAAGAAATAGTCTGCTTTAGCTGAAAGACAGAACTTTGGTGCATGTCAAAGAACTGAAAAGTCTCATTCCTTTCAAAACGCAACTTGTATCTGACTTTTCTTGTGACTGACAGCAGGAGAAGCAAAAACAACGTGCTTCAAAATACACACACAAAATGTTTAAACTGAGAAAGAATCTTTAAGTTAAAAAGGGGGAAAGTGAAAAGAATTACGCATTAGTCTTCCATCAGTAAAGGGTGAAAGCTGCAAAGTGATAACTCCTCGGGGTTACAATCCTACATGCAAGGATAAAAGAGACTTCTGGGAACATTTTGATCTATATTGGAGTGAATGACGAGTGAAACCGATGGGACTGAGAGACGACTTAAGTGTAATGTCTTATTAATGACCGCTTCTCGCTCTGTTGATCACATCATCCTTTCCAAAGACTTTAAACAGGAAAACAAGAGAAAATCAAAAAACTCAAAATGTGGATACAAGCACAAATCTGAAGCTGAACTTTGAAAAAATAAGACGTCTGCTGTGACTTCAATAAAAATTACCAAACTGACTGTGTTTACAGCGAAGTGTTTTCTTCACTGTGCATCAGACTGACCTTTTCTCTTATTCATTATTGCCTGTCAACACGACTCTCAATGCATTCAAACTATTAGAGTCTTTAGGTCACAGCAGACTGCTTGGTGGTGAATTGAAATTTCATCATATTCCCTAAATGGAAGCTGGCAGTCAGTCAGAAAAGGGTCAGTTTAGTTGAGGAGAGTGGCATCTTCTCATCTTTGGAGTGATTGCTTGCAGCAATTTAAATAAATATTAGACTATGAAATAACTGTATTTTTCACAACTGTTTTCAGTTCAGTATTGTAACTGAAATACTGATGTAGAATAAATAATGCATTTTTTATTTACACCCTTCATGTGTTCTTCAGCAGCCCGTAGATATTGACCAACACTCTAATTAAAATGTTTGGATCAACAAGACATCTGACATTGAATCTGTCAATTCTACTGAGCAGATGATTTATTATTTACATATTTACGTACTTTATCGGCCTTCTGCCTTCTTTGCTTCATTTTCATTTCTTTCACATAGTATTGTTCTGCTTCTTCTTTCTTTTTTCAGCCTTGCTTTTCCTTTATCAGCGCAACTGATTAGGAATTTTTTGGGGTGACATAATACAGACAATAGCAAGCCAAATAAATAAATAAATAAATAAATATTCTTCAAAATTCATGCTTCAAAACCTTGAAAAAGGGAAATACTTGACAGCTGGCAGCTTTTCAAAGCTCTTCCATCTTTTAAAGTATATTTGGTGATTAACGTCCTTCAGTACTGTTCTTTAAGAATTAACTGAATGCTTTAGTAGCTGGTACTTGAAGAAATAAGACTATAAATCCTAAGATTTGAAAAAAAATCCACTTAATGTCCAACTTGCCTTTTCTTGCCTTTTGAGCATTCTGAGAGCAAGGCTGCATTGCAACAACAACATTTCCCAATGTCAGCTTTTTACAGACACATTCTAACGGAACTTGTCTGAGATTTGAATATAAAGCCAAGAAAAGAAATTTTTTAAATTGAGATATGCCAAAATACTGATTCTGATATTAGGGAGCAAGAAAATTCCCCTATCAAATATATGGGTTGATACAACATATATACAAACGTCTGAATGTGGTTATCAAATACCTGTGACAAAGATACATAATGGAGGCAGGATATCTTGCTTTTTAACAAACTTTATTCCAAACATCAGTTCACTTTACAGTTTACACTTTGCTCATTTGTTAAAGAATGGACTGCCCTCTGCCAGATAAACTACTAACACCATTTTCTACCAGAAGACCAAGATTTTTTTCGGCTTAAAGAACAGTTTTACTATTGGAGACCATATACAGCTATAATAATATATTTGCGAATCCGCCAATACTGGCGGATAATAGAGTGGTGAAGCAATGAGCCCTGAAACGCAAAAGTCAGTCAGCAATTTTGCACTTCCTGTTCCCTCGTCTCAAAGTTTTGTTAATGGGTTTTAAAATAAGGTCTGTTGCAGACATAGTCATTTGTCCTGTATAAAATACACCAGTATAAACCCCGTTTGAACTTTGAAGGTTTTAGGTGTGTTAAAAAAGGAGATCGCTAACTAGTGGCTAAATGAGACTACAGTGTGTTTCGGGGATGTTTGATGTCATCACGTGAAAAAGGAATAAGTAATAAAAAGCGATGTAGGACTAGCAGTGGATATACTCACAGTCACTATATTAGAAGAGAGTTTTGTATTAAACGCTTTGGGGTGGCGACGTTAAAGTCATTTAGTTCGTTTATGGCCTAGCAATAGCTTTCAATTTCATTTACGCTTCAGAAAACAAACACAGTGTTTATCTGTGAAGTAAGTATCATAAACTTGTGTTTGTCACACAGCTTATTTTCAACGATAATCCAAAATCCCATTCAAAAATCCCATCAGCGTTTTGCCGAGGGAATCAGTGCGATGATCGCCTACAAAAATACATCATCACTTCATCACTCTATATCAGCAAACACATTAACTGGTCAGGCCCTACTCTTGTAGTTAGGATTAATTTGATTGCATGGTTTTATCCTGCTGCATTTTCACCTGTTTTACTAAATTGAGATGTGCTAGTTTTAATTTATTCTCTTATTTTTAACTTTATTGTAAAACACTCTGAATTACAACTCTTGTATGAAAGGTTGTATGTATAAATCCTTAAGTGCATGGAACAAAGATGCACTACAGGCAGACGTACAGTCTCTTGTCTTCACATTGCTCAGTCTGTGGTCCTCAGAGACGCAGCACACAGTTATTATTGCCCATACAGTACATGACTCATCATCACACACACACACATACACACACTGTATTTTTACAACATTGTTCTCAGAAGGCAATCTAAGTAATGAACTGTGCGAAAACCCATCTGTGTTTCATTTTCAATTTGGCACATCTCTGCGAGGCTATTAATGATCTACAGACACATTTGTATGCAATGTGATTTTATTTTTTTTAATTTTTTCACCACATAACATATTTACTCTATGTAGAGCTTCAAGATTGGATTTGGATCTAAGTTGAATGTGGTGTAATGTCTTCATGAAGAGGACATTAGAAGTCATTTCCCAACACAATGGCTTATCTGAATAACAATGAAATGGTTATGAAATCCAACATGTATTCTAAATAGCTAAAATCATTACAAGTGCCCTGGAGTATTCAAGTTATGATCATCAAAATGTGGAGCACTCATTGTTCAAAACTGTTGACCCAAATGTGTTATTAACAAATGACTGTTTTACCATCATTTTCACATTAATATAACAACATTTTTCTTTTAAAACAAAGAAAACCAGCAGGAATGCGGCATTTCATACCTTTAGAAGCAGCAATTTAAAAAGCTTACCACATTAAGATATGACAACAGACAGCCATATCTAAAAAACAGGATGTCTGTGATTAATGTTTCTGCAAACCACAGATAGGTTAATTTTTTGTTTTTATACCTATAATTTTAATATTTATGCAATAGATTTCAAAGTGATGTAGCTAATAGACTCTCTTTTTTTGCAGTTTGGGGACAGAGCACAAATTATTTTTGAGAGAGAGGAACATTAAGTATTAATTCTGAGTCATAGTTAAAAAAGTAAGTCTCACATTCACCCTCTTTTTGGCTGTGATTAGGCTCCAAGTGTCGAGTAGCTAGCTTTGTGTTGTAAAGTCGGTTTTCGAGATCTATTTTGCTAAAAAAAACAACCAAAACAACAACACCCCCCCAACTAAGTAGTTTATAATTTATACAGTTTACATGCACAGTTAAGTTGAGCTACAGCTATAGCTCCAATAAGCCATTTAATTGAACTACTGTCCTTGTTCCAGTATAGACTACAAGCCCCAACGGCAGAATTGATTGACTGTCTGACTCTGCTACGGTATACCTATATGCCCCGTTTGGCTAGTTGCAATTGGCCAAACAAGCTATAAAGAAGCTAGCAAGCGGCTAGTGGAATCCATGTCAAACAGTGAAAACATGGACAACTTTTCAGCGCTGGACACTACATATCTACACTTCACTTTTGGTACAAATTCGATGCAAACTTCCCCTCATGCTTACAGAAATGTTCTTTTGTTCCCAGCTTCTTCTACAAATTTATGCTGTTTGAGTTCCGGGTCAAAGACCTCAGCAGGGACCATTATTCGTACGCAGATTGCTTAGGCCAGTCCAGTTCAGGTGTATGCATGCAGGAGTAATTTGACTTCCAGTTGCATTATCTGTGTGTGTTAGCTCAACCTCTGATTTTGAAATTCAATTCATTACGATTTTAGTCGGACTAACATGTTTACATGCATTTTAAAAGTCCGGGTTTAGCTGGACTAACACAAAAAAAATCAATTTTCTCTAATGTCATGTAAACATATTGATGGCGATGTACGTTTTACACCACGATCACTTTGTGTATTTCATTGTAGAATTAAACTTGTCACTTAACTTTGCCACAAGGTGCTTTGCACACATCACAGTTTTGTGTTGGAGGTTTAAACAAACCTCATTTTCCTCAGTGACGCCACAGAGCGATTGCAGTTGTGTTTGTTTTGACGGTGGAAGAGCTGATTTGAGTATTTGACCTGCAGTATTCAGTATTTCTCACTAATCCTGCCTCATTTAAAACAACAGTCACTTTGCACGCAGACAGCCTCGAATCGATCGCACCACATCCTTTAATTAAGAAAAGTCATTAAATCAGATCAGACTTCAAGCCATTCCGACCGTCTCACGGTTCCCTCCTCCCTCGTTAGATCCTCCGGAGCTCACGCCATCACCTTCGCCATAAAGTCCTCCACATTACCCTGAGCAGCTGTTTGGGAAAATCACATTATGCATGGAGATAAAATTTAAATTCAGCAGCCGCCATCAGTGTAAGTCATGATTTACTGATACCTTGCAGCAGACATTAATATTGTGGCCATGATGAAAACTCATCTGACTCCATTAATGGTCGGCTTCTATTCTGACGTCTTTATTATCGCCCTGTCAGTTTGCAGGGAGGTTAATCTTGTGTTGGGGCCACACTGATTATCAGGCAGCAGGGTTTGTACAGAAGGGCTTCCCTTGTTACGCCTAACCTTTTGAAAGGTTGCTCCGTTTCATTTGACATTTGAGAAACAGCCCATTTGCTTCGACAGGCACATCGTCACCGAATGACATAACTCCTTTCTTCCTCATGCTGCAAAACCCGGAACAAGAGAAACATTTTGTCGGCTGGCAGAGTTTTTTAAAGCTCTTGCATCTTTTAAAGTATTTCTGGTGGATAATATCTTTCAGTACTGTAGCTAGTTAAAGAATTTACTCGATGCTGTAGTTGCCGGTAATTGAAGAAATATTAATTTGAAGGTGGGAAAAAAATCCTATTTGCACTTTCTTGCCTTCTGAGTGTTTTGAGAGCAAGGCCACATTTCCCAATGTCAGCTTTCTACAGACACCCTCTAATTGCAGCTGTCTGAACCTAGAATGTACGGCCTGTTAGAAAAGAAATCTTTTAAACGAAGAGACGTTCCACAAAATTTGCACATTCCATCATGACAGCTGAACAGAAAATATGACACGGTCGAGACCTGATACCATTCTAAAATTTCTAAATCAAAGTTTAATGCCACAGTTACTTAAAGCTGCACTGATCAAAATGTTTACATTAAAAATGGACAAGATGACAATATTTAGTCGAAAGTGTCACTTACAGTGAAGAAACCCACAGCTAGTTATTAGAATGATTCAGTTCCTGTCAGTTTTGCAAAGCATTAGAGTTTCTTTGAGCTTGTTATTTTGGTTTGACAGCCTACAACATTTGGGACCATACGATATTTATATGGGGTGGTGGGGAGGATCTTGCCAGTCATGGCGTATAGTTTGTTTTTGTGATATTCATTTTTGGACGATCTTATTTCTAATCTAATCTAATCTAATTTCTAATCCATTATGTGTCTCACTGGGAAAGAGAGTTTGTCATGAAACTGAGGTCAGAGTGTGCTTTGTCGCTGGACACCTTTGATGACTGTCGCTTGACAAAATAAAAGAGTCATGCAAATCCTTCGATTTATGCTTCGCGGAAGGTTTCAGTTGTCTCCATGGAAACCATATTTGACACAAATGCTAGAATATAAACTAAGAAGTTGAGTAAACACTGTGTCCATAGCGAGATTAACACTACCAAATCATATTATGCAACAAAACATGACAATGTCCGCAACATAACAAAGCTCTCCAGTGACGCTTATCAAATGTGTCGAGCAATGAAGCATAGAATCGAATGATCCCTTACTTTTTTGGTTCACTCATTTAAATACAGCAAGCTGTTTTCTGCAAAAAATCTGTAAAAATACCTACCTACAATAAATACCCAGCATCAAGCAGTAGACAGACACAGTTAGCAAAGCATTTAGCTTTGTAAGAGCCTCATAATATCCTCAGAAGTTGGTAAAGAATTAAAAAAAAATGGACTTATAAAAATGAGGAGACCAGACAGGCCTCACTCAACAAAGATGCTACTGCTGTTGCTATTTGTTGGCTGAATTTGTGCTAACAGGTCATACAATTTCATCTAAAAGACCTGGACAAACAAATTCAGCAATCTCAACTAAATAGACCTAAATCACAAGGCGATTTGTTCATTTTTAACCGTGGGAATGGCCAGTGGGAGAATCCCCTGCCCAAGTGATCCAAGACAAAACTAAAGAATTGGTGCGACTTGAAGAAAAAGGTGCAATTAGAAATCTGTCTGTTATTTCAGCACCACACTGCACATTTATTTTAGAGCCATAGCCGGACCACAGATTGTCGCTAGGTTACACAAACCTCAGACAGATAGGGGATCAATGAGACAGACAGTCTAGTTATTCAACTAAACAACTCCTCTGCCCTTGCACTCTCTGCTACAAAGGGATGGAGAGCGAGGGTATCAGGCACAGTACACGGTATATTTTTTTTCAGGCACAGGCAAATTTAAATGAGGAATGTTGCATTAACCACTAAGATAAAAACACATTACTTTTTAATGGTGAGATGAAATTGAAGTTTGCATTATTATCCAACATCATTAGGCATTAGACATTCCATTTCATGCTTCTGTATCTTGGAAATTAATAAAATACCAACTACCTTTCTGGATCAGATTTCTTTTCATTATCATTAGTCAGGGTTTTATTGTTGTAACCTGAGTTTGTGTGCCGGTGCAGGGTTTCTGCTAAAACTGTTGCCTTTTACCTTAAATTACCGCTGCCATGCTTCTTTCAAAAATCCATGGGTTGTGCTAAAAGTTCTGAAAACTATTTTGTTAAATCTCTGTTCTTGCAATCACATCTCCGAACTTGTTCAATTGTTGGATTTGAAGAGGAAAAAAAAACAGTTTTAAGTTCAGAGGGATTTCTGGAAATCAATGAACTCTCATTCAAACCAATGAAAGCTACAAGGCACAGTTGAAAACTTTTTGAGAGAAGAGAGCAATCAAAGCGACTGTTGTTCTCTCACTGGGTCACAGTAGGGGGATTTTCCTTTCTTCTGCCTCCTTGTACAATACCACAGTCAAAGTCTTTGCACTGACTTAGCCACCGCTCCATCATTCCACTCTGCCAGTATTGATTGCATCAAGTCTCTCCAAACGGATGAATGGAATAACCTTCCTCTCTGTATCATGTCCTTTTCAATGGATGGCAGGAACACAGAGGGTGTTGGAAATGTCGAGCCAAAGAAACGAGGCAGAAGGATCGGCCTATGTGGGTTCCTGCTCTACTGATCATGTGCATCGACTGTCAGCCCGACAGCAACCTCAGACAATCATCCTCATCCCCTCTCCCATCAACCTTGGTTTGGCCCGGCTGGCCACAGCTTGCACAGAATCAATCAGCATTGAGATATGGGCAGCCGTCACGGCGGTGACCGATTTTGGCATGCAAGACTCTCCCTTAATAGACAAAGAGACGGAGATCAATAGCCAATTTGGCCTTGGAATGAGGCTCGAATGGATCAAGGAAAATTCATTTTATTCTCTTCTTCTCATCCCGGAGAAGCCAGGAAGTAAGATGAACATTCACGACTAGTACAGTAAAGAAGTGAATCATTCATTGTAACCTTGACAGCACAGATAAGATTGTAAGATTGCCTCTCTGTGATCTGCAGCGTTGGTATGTGGAATATACTGAGAAAAATACATGCTAAGAAAAAAAAACACGCAGCCCCTCACATTTAATGTTTTATCTAAATTCATTTGACTTCTTTTATAAATGTCATACTAACTCATTTTCCTTTCATGAGAGTGAACAACCTTGTGGTAGGAAGGACGTATGAGTAGGTCAACAATTTGAATTTTGAGGTACTTGTGCTTTATTTGAGTATTTCCACCCAATATCTTTTCATATGCCACTACATTTTGTTAGAAAATGAAGAACTTTTTGCTCATTTAACACATTTATCTGCTTATAGCTACTTTTCGAGTCAAAAGCGAGTAACAACATCGCCTCTCAGTCTGCTCTTTCTCATTGGCTTTTGCAGATTTCTATTAAATATTTGATTGCTGATGCTTTCATACTACTTAATTTAAAATGGCTAGGTATCAAACATGTTTAATTTTCAGGATTTTAAGCGAGACTGAGGTCCATTCGGAAACATTAACATTAACCGTAAACCCAGCTGCCCAATTATCCTCTAGCACTGCAGTTCCCAAACTTTTTCAAACCATGCGACGCCCCACCTCCACAGACTGTCAGCTCACATATGATGGTACATATGAACAACATCACAGTGTTGTTTTACTATTTTGCTGTTTATTCAGCCTCATAGAAAAGCCTTCAAATATCAAATAACTGACTTGGACAACAGCTCAAGGACCAGGACTTCTCTGGAAAATGTAACAATAAAATGCATATTTACAAAAATATGAGCGACTTGAATGAATATGTGAATGATCTCGTGGTCATAGGATGAGGTCTGTTCAACCATTAATCCATTTTTATTAACAGTGGCACGTCTACATTTTCCTTTTGTATCTTTACGTTTACACTTGCCGCTGACCCTGGGTGCGCCTGACTGTACTCGTTACACTACTATGCCTCTGATTGGCTACACGTTCCCTTCATTGGTAGAGCTATTCAGAGGCAAATTAGGGGTGAGTCTTCACTGAAACATGAAACAAGTGCTCATTTTTGAAACAGAGAGGCTACAGATTTTTTGGCTAACCCATTGACATAACTGCATGTACCTCATTTTGGGAATGACTAATTTAGTGTAACCCTCAATCATCTCTCGACCTCTAAGGTTTGTCCTGTGACCCTTTGGAAGGGTTCGTCAGGATGTTTTTTTTCTTATATTTCTGTTGTTTGCTATTGCTCATATTGCTTGTTTGTTCTATTGTTCTATACGGATGCGTCTTTCTCTTTGGTACTATCCACTTTACTGTTGCACTGCAATCTCTCCATTGTGGGGCTAATAAAGGATTATCTTATCTTTGATTTACTTTAAATATCTCAGAATACCTTGGAAAACTCCTTCTACCTGCAAGAAAATGATTTAGTAGGAATCAAAGTCATTCCTACCCTTTCAAACATCGTATTACCTGTCTCTCCTTGTTGAAAAGTTTTCTCACAGTGACAATGACAATTATGACGGTTGGGACAAAAATGACAATAATTTGTGGCTCTGCATGAATGGACAGCAGCCTCTCGTGAATGTAATTGGAGCAGGAGTGAATTCAGTCACGAAGCCAAAACGGTTTCTTCTCCACCCACTCGCTGCTCATAATTATAATGTGACAATCCTCTGTACTATGTTATCATTTCCCCATTGAGACGCGTAATAACTTTTTTCCATTAGGAGTCTGTCTCCATGGAGAGTTATCAGATCGGGAGATACTGCTCATATGCTGTGTTATCAGCGGGGAAAACCATGGCCTGTGTGCCCAGGAGGAGTCGACGCCGCTGTCCTCCTACTGTCCCCGATCCTCCTTTGCCTCACTACTGCACAAAGGAAGTGATTCAATTATTGAGTGACACCTAGAGGCATGTAGCAAAAAGCATGCTGCTTTAGAAGGAATCACTGAAAATGTTCCCTCTCCCTTCTTCTCCTCCTGTCTGCCTGCCCGTCTCACCCTCCTCCTCTTAAGCCATTGATTCCTAATGTGTAATAAAAACACAGATAAATAAATGTGTCTCGTATCTCAAATGTAAAGGGGCTCCAAAGAACACGATGCCCTGAATGTGACTGAGAACTTTTTCTTTGGATTATACAGTTTTATTGATTTGGAGCAATTAGTGCAGAACTGAAAGGATAACTCAGCCCACACAGCTGCATAGGTAATGAGGATTACTCCCTTCTTGTTTCCAGCAGTCAGATCTTCCACCCCATTGGGAGATGCTTTCCGTCGGCTTTCCACTTTTCCTACTGGCTGTTTGACATTTTATTTACATTTTTATCTGAGTTTCTCTTCTTTTAGTTCATCTGCTTTAAAAATACACAAACTCATAAAATACATTAATCCTGCAATAAATAAAAATGTGCTGAATATTTCACTTTTTTCATTGACCCTTTGACAGTGGTTCAAGATGATGTTCCTTCTCTGTGCTTAAGTTTGAATTTGTGACAAGCAAACATCCTTGATCTATTTTTCATTGTTGGAAGGGTTTAACTTGTTTTTTTATTTGTTTTTCTTTTCCTTTTTTTGCAATTTTCATCATGTTTTTCTTAACGGCACAAAGCCACTAGAGATAAATAACTTGCAAGGCCACAAACAAAGACATATAAGGATGTAAAAGCAGTTAAATTGTGTCAGCTTTACAGTTCCAACAATCACCTTTTAATACAGGGAAAATTAGAAAAGTGTAGATTGGCTATACTTGAATTACTAGAAATGGACTCACTGGGAGGGTTTGGCCACTAGTGTTAATGTATTGTTGGGTCATGCAACTCACATCCTGCTGTTAATTTCGTAATATCCCTCTGATCTACAGTTGATGTGGGTAATGAGCCAAAGAGCCTCACAATGCACTTATTAACAAAACGATGAGAGCAATTAAAAAGAACACAGAAAATTTAAAAAAAAAACAAAAAAACAAAAACTTGTACAGTATGTGTACACAGGCATTGCAAATAACACTGATTCTGTAAATGATAAAGGGAACAAACAGAGAGAAACACAGATGTTAAAATAAAATAATATATTTTAAAAGATTAGCTTCAGCTGTTTTGTTTTGTTTTTTTTTAAAGTAGAACTGCACATACCGACCTTACATTTAAGTGAGAAACAGCGAGCTTGTACGGAACTTTTTTCTGTTTAAATGTAAACTCCACAGGTCAAATATAAGAGGATATTTGCTTAGATAAAACAAACCGACATATATGTATTTTGTTCATTTCTCATATATGGCACTACTTATTTGACTATATATAGTAATCTGATTACTGACTTATCCATACACTAGTGTAAACCTGTCTTTTTATGACTACTACTTTGTTTTGTGCATATAGTTATATTCTATTTTCTGAGTCAAGTAATGCTGTTTTTTAAATTTCTGCTTCAGGAGCAACTAACTTCTTGTTTTTTTTTTTTTGTTTTTTGTTTTTTTTAATTTCCACTTCTTGTCTGACATTTAATTTTCACTGAAGCTGCAAATTCAAACCACACATACAGCACAGCAGTCTGTTTCTGACTTAGATATAACTGGATTAACCTTTCCGACCTGCACTCGACTCCACCTTCACTATCCATCACTGTGACACGTTTTCAATCTTAAATTACCTCATGATGGATGTCATCTGAAGACTTTCTCAGCTCGACGACAGGAGGAGTGATTGTTCCTTACAGCTACTAAATCAATGTTATATCAGCCAATAACTAGAAAATTGCAGTGGCAATAAAACAATTTACTGTTGCATTGAAATGCTGTCATTCATCACCAGTGACCTGCATGTACATGTTGCAGATGTATGTTCAAGTAATGCTGGAATTGTTTCAACTATTTGACTTTGCATCTGACAAAATATTAATTTGACACAAATAAAGAGCAACTGTATGTTGATACGGCTGATACTATCCACCATCATGGCTGATGCTAGGGCATGATGGCTAAGGCTAACATTAGCCTGCTAGGCTCTATCTGAATGTCTTTGCAACAGTTAATCCTTCACCGCCGTCATAAATTCTACAAATTTCATTAAAGCTTTTGCAGAGATAAAATCTGGACTCTTCAATTCTGCCTCTGCAGCTTGACTTTCAGATTCCTGGCAACACATGCAGATTTATTTAAATATTTTCCAAATCAGACGAGGAAAATATGCTCATCATGCACCCCTGAGCTAACATAATATAAATGTTAATTAAGATTTGTGCAGCCAGCTTGGAAACGGAATATTTACAATACAGCAAATGCCCTCCAACTTTTGAAACTGAGTACAGTATTAGGAGGCTTTCTACTGTGCATATATTATTCAAACATTAACTGAAAACAGATATATATAGAAAGAGAGATAATCTAAATATACGGGGAAGATGGAGCAGAAGTTATTACCCAAATGCTGCTTCTAAATGTGTTGCAAATTTGGCTCCAGACAATGTTCATTCCCCATCACAGTAATCCATGCGGTTGCCATTGTTGAGATAATTCAAAGATGCAAATCTGTGTGCAAAGATTTATTTCCCAAATGGAGAGAGACAAGCAAAAATGAACGGATTGAATCTGTCGGCTGTTGTAAGAAACACACACGAGATGATGCTTGAGTCATGCATTTGTTTGAAATTAAAAATATACACACACATTTCCATAGACGACTGACTGGCCAACAGCAGCAGCAGAATTGATAATTTTAATCTATTTCTTGATTTTCATAGCTGGGAAAGAAAAAAATAAATCAATATAGCAGAAGCCGAAGAGCTCCAGTAGAATTAAGATGTTGTAGCCATTTTCATCGCTATCATGGCTGAAGCGTCACTCATTTCTGGCTAAATGAATAAACTCCAGTGCATTAAGCAGGGGTGAAACGTTCCTTCATATATAGGTTAAACAGGAACAGCTGTGGGCACTCATGCCAGCCACTGGTGTCGCAGACCTAATACAGCGGGCTAATTGTGTGTGGCATTGAAGTTGGCCCTCATTAACCTCACTGCATTACCTTTTACTTTGGAAAAATGGGAGGCTTTAAAATCAGCCATCTGTTGCTGCCTGGCTACCTTTACAGACTCGCTAACAGAGTGGAAGTGACATCCGGAAACCTTTCAAGGACATTAATGTTGTAGTCTTACAAGGAGGACATCTCTAATAACACACACACACACACACACCCCTGCAGAGCTCAAACTAGTCGAACCTTTCCCATCTTTTTTAAGTCACTACAAACACTCATCTATGAAAGGATTTGCTTTAATGCCAGCAGCGTTTTTTTGTTGCTTTTGGCTTCCTGTTTCATAATATTTCTTGCTTTTATGGAAGCAGCTGTTTTAAATCCTGTGCAAAACTACCATATGTTTTGTAAGACCCAGCATAAATCAAGTTTCCTTATATTAATTGCTTGTGCTATTTTTAGCCCCGTGCCCTTGAGATTAGAGTGGTGGACCATTAACACGGCTTGAACATCGATTTGAGGGACATTCGGCTCAGAAATGATTTTCAGGAGGACGCGCAATCAAAACAGAACTGTCCATGCGGTCTGAAAAACCTATCCAACTGTGAAAAGACTGAATCACACACTGAAGGGACATGCAGAAAAGAGATTTCAGTGCATGGACGTTGCTGTTTACCAGCTCAAACTACAGGGAAAAAGAAAAAAAAAAAAAGGTTTGTCTCAGCTGTAACATGACTCATTCGGGAGAAGGAGGACAGGACAGTGTTGGCAGATTCGTGCTGCTCTGCGGAGTTTTGCACAGGCGACTGCAGACTCGCCAAAAGAACAAGGTCACAGCAGGGTCATAATCAGCCTTTAAATCACGTTGTGTGTCCCCAAGTGAAGAACAAGAGCTGAACTGTTTCTCAATCTAACTGAGGGCAAGCGTAATGAGTTTGGAGACTGTTGCTCGACCAGAGGACACAAGTAAAAGTCCCATCTGTCCTGCTGCTTCAGTGACCTTAAAGCATGACAGCCATTACTCAGCAGCTCAAGTAGCACCTCAGTGTTGGAGCAGATCCTGAGCTTTGACCTACTTGTAAAGGCGGCGACCA
The DNA here is from genome assembly GCA_029783665.1 of Naso thynnoides. Classification (NCBI taxonomy): domain Eukaryota; kingdom Metazoa; phylum Chordata; class Actinopteri; order Acanthuriformes; family Acanthuridae; genus Naso; species Naso thynnoides. The sequence goes on from JAQLOL010000013.1 coordinate 5,427,338, forward strand.
AAAGCAGTATTTCCCCTCACAGATCAATAGAAGTCTCACCTTATTTTCATTAGCTTTGTCAAGTTTCTTCCACGTCGGTTTACCGTCGAAAATGTGAGAATGGATTTTTATGAGGGAAAGCTGTCAAAGAGTGATAAATTTGTGGTTTCCCAAATTCTTACCATTTACATATATTATCATTTTACAGCCTTTGCTACAGTGTGTAATTTTAAGATAAAGACAGATAAAATTTGTTAAACAGTTGCAGGATCTCATCACTCATATTCAAAAGCTGGATGCCAAAATACATTTTCAGGGTCTTTGAGAGATCAAACAAAATTCTAAATGTGTCAGTTTATCGTAAAAAATGCAAAATCTTTAAAAATGTAAATAGTTCACACTGCACGTGTTGCATTCAATTAAATGTTTATGAAAAGAGCAATCTGACATGGAGATGATTTCCACAGCACTTTGAGGTTGTTTCTCCCCCTTTTTACACTGCAGTTAAGCACATATAAACTAATTTACTCGGTCTGCTCCATATCAGTGTGCGGTGCATTGCTTAACATGAAATGTCAGGCAGGAAAAACTGTTTAAACCAAGTGTAATCTGTCAGCCAGCAGCAGCAACCACGTAATTGTCAGCTGCCAAAGAAACAATGTCGACCTGCAGGGCGATAGTCATGGTAGCTTCCCTAATAGACAAATAATTGCCTGCATGGACGGTTACGTTCAGCCTGAATGACATTCGCCATTTCTCTGTCTTATCAATAGAGTGAGCTGTGTGATTGTGGTGGTGTGAATGACGCTCTCACTGCTGGAATTTGGTGGTAAATCCAGCGCATCTGCTAGCGATGATAACCGTCAAATGGCGAGCAGACTCCTCCTGTTCGGCATGCTGCAGGCATGTGCCGGATGGCACTGGTGCTGACCTACTGATACAAAAGTCTGGTGTGTTTTTAATGACTTTTAGCAGATTGTCAACAGTGGGACCAAGTCCCCATGAACATTTAAGAGGAGCCAAAAATACTGTTAACTTGCTCAAACTTCCATTAACTTACTTCATTTGTTTTAGTATCAGGGTCAACATGCCCGACAGATAAACGGGATTTTTTGGGCCAATGTTGAGATCGATATTAGGGAGTGAGAAAATGTCTTAATCCAATTTTGTATCAGTTGATATTTTCTTAGATTTATATATCAAACACACTTTATTTTAACGCCGTTAATTTTTTTTGACGCACAATTTGTACGCACACATTCTGGCCCTCAGCTCGCCCCGTAGCGTGGGAAATCAGGAAGTGATTCAGCCATCATATATAAACATATCAGATACACAACACTACTGACATTATATATGGGACACTACAATAAGGTTACCAGTATGTCTTAGTGGTGACGGCGGCTTGAAGTGCTCCATGTTCGCACTGATTGGTTGCACTCAGCTGTTAGCTTCCAGGCTAGCTCTGTTAGCACGCTGTATCTTGCTCGAATGACTCCGTAACTGTGTTTTCTGACACCATGTTGTTTTCTGTATTGTACTGGGACACTATTATAGTGTGACCTGACTCCCGAATGTAGGGTATGTGTTTAATATGACACTTTTGACTAATAGTAGGATAAAGAAGACATGGAGACGAGACGGAAGGGGCTGCTGTTGTTGCTCATAGCAACTACGCTACAGACATGAGCAATCAAGCCTCGATCACAACAGACTAAGCATAGCAGAGAACTGAGTGTTCGACTGAAATTATCAGAGTATTTTTAATTGTTTTGGATTGCTGCAATAATAATAATAATAAACATACATTTGCATAAAACAAACATATTTGTCCACTCTCATGTTGACACTGAAAAAAAAGGTGTGCGATTAATTTGTGATTAATCACAGAATGTTACAGTGATTAACTTTTTTCGATTGATTGACAGCACTATATATATATATATATA
>JAQLOL010000013.1:5457137-5467583 GCA_029783665.1 Naso thynnoides
AAAAACCCTCTTTGTATTAGTGTGGGCAGAGTGTTGGAAGATGTACAGAAGGGCACATTCCAGAAACCAATTTTCTTCAGCCAGACGCTGCTCTCGTCAGCCATAACCCTGAGCTATGATGGCACTTCAATCGCTCAGCTTTTCAACAGCTCATTTTGCAAAAGCTTTTCTTTCAAATGCGGTAATAAAGTCTTTTGTCTAAACATATGGCAAGCAAAGGCAATCAGTGAAGATAAAGCAACATAAACATTGTGTCCAACATTAATACATACTGTTCCAGTATCGTTTCAATCAAGAACACAAATCTGTTGCAAGCCCCTCAGACTAAAACCCAGTTAAAGTGACTGATGTCTTTGTTTGGAATTACACCACCTGTGCCTAACAACACAGCAAAAGCAGTAATTTGAATGTCAAACTCCTTTGCTTCTACATCACTTTTTTTTTTTTTTTTTTTTTTAGCAGTTACAGGAAATCAAGCAGCAATAACACAGCTGAGTTTCTTGGTGTCTGCTGCCGCAAATGACCTGTTTGGACACCTGCTGTGGTGCAGCACAGAAGCTATAATTGACAAAACAACAACTGATGGGAGCCAGTTATCACCTTAAATATGTCTGAGCCCGCATATAGGGACTGAAAATAAACAGGTCTTTTCAACATTGCCCCTTACAAAAAAAACATTTACTAGCTGCCATGGGAGATATATTAAGATTTGATGTGCATGAAATAATGTTTTGATAGTAGGAAGTTGATTTGGGAATGTTACATTTATTTTAGGAATGACTATTGTTACTTTTTACCTACAAAAGCATTAGTTCATTTTCTGCATAATATGGAACGCAGTTTAGGCACCTCAATGCCTTTGATAAGCATTAACAAAATGTGACCACTCTTGTTTAAATCAGGGTCTGGGGTAAGTGCTCAGAGTCAAAGCTACAAGCCTGTGTGTACCATGCAAGCACAGAAGTTAACTACTGTTACCACTCCCAATAAAGAAGCATCCGATCAGTGAGATTAAAATTCTGTTGCATGCACCGCTGACAATGTTTCAGAAGCTTTTCATTTTCCACTATAAATTGAATGTGACCTGCAATGCATAACAACTTAAAAAGAAAAAAAAACAATTCCTTTTAAATGTAAGGTGTTAGCATGATTCAGCAAAATGAAAATATTTCAATAAAACCCTATAAACCAGTAGTGTAACAGCAATTTAAATCTAATCCTGGTTTAGAATAAAAAGAGAGGCTTAAGTATATAATCTTTCTTAAATTTAAACTACATTTAAACTTAAATCTAGAAAAATCTAATTCTTAACATATCACCTTCTAACTGGTGGGTGAAATTTTCCAAAGTAAATAGTAGACTTTTTGCTAGCTCCATCAAATCTCTCCGTTCTTTTTCACCGCTCTTCAAAATAGCAGTTAACAGTGGCAGCGCAGTGTAACTTCTTGTGTACTGTTTTAGAGAGGCAAAGAAGAATTAATTTAAGGTCTGTAACATCAGTCATCATTAACTAAACGAACTGAGAAGTAGCTGAGTATTGTTACACGCTGATAAACACATGGTATCGGACTGGTGCTCAGACTGCCATACCCGCCGATACTGATACCTGCATTTTCGGCGGTATGAGAAGCATTTTACCATACTGGTTTTGGCATCTGAACAACTCTAAGCTTAAGTTGGTCATTTCCTTGACAACATGTAGGTTTGATTTGAAAGTTAGATGCAAAAGCCACAAGACTTCAGGAAAAAAGGATCAACTTCTACTTCATTGGACCTCTAAAACAGATAAAATAATCTGCCTTGAATGCCAAAAGGTGAATCCAGGGCTCCCATATAAGACCATACCAAATCCTCTGACAGGTTAATGGGTTTCCCTGTGGTGCCTTCATTCATATTCTGTCCCCCTTAATTGGCTCTATGGCATCGGTGAATGAGAAGTCAGAACATATCCAAAGCCAGTAAGATTCATTTTCTGGGATGTCATGAATGTCTGCACCAAATTTTATGGCAATACATCTGAGTTTTTGAGATATATCATTTTGGACATTAGTGATGAATGAGCAGACCAGCAATGTAATCATCACAGTCATGTGGCTTCAGTGGCAAAAGGTTAATATGATCTTTTCTTTAAATTAAATACATTCTGATTACTGGTCAAATTTGTGTCAGTGTTCTGGCCAAACAGAGGGAAATAATCAGAATTCCTCAGACACAAAGTTAAAGTAAATGCATTACTTCATATGACTATAGAATATTCTATAAAATTATTACATTATCCTGATAGCTGAGTCCCAATGTGTTATATGTTGATGATTTCATTAAAAGGAACACTTTGGAACAGACAATTCCCTTACAGCTCAGTGATGCGGCCATGTCAAAGGGAATGCACCTGTGATATTTAATTTATTTTAACTTCATAACCTAGAACATCCTGCCGCCACCAGGCCACAAAAAGTCTCTTTTCCTCATGATGACCTAAAAAAGCTTCGGTGTCTTCTTTTTTTGAGTCACACCCCAGATGTGCTGCACAGCAACCAGGTGATTAACTGCAATAAACTCCCTTAGGACGAATCAGGAAGGACCTTGACGGAATAAGAGTTGTGTTCTTTGTTGAAAGCAGAGATAACTCTTCATGGACCCTAACTCATGGCTCTACAACTCATTTGTCACTTTTCCCTTTACGTGTACTTTTATTTCTTTCCCCTCTCCTCGCAAATGCCAACTGTCTATTTGATGAGATAAATATTAAAAGCAGAGACGGAGGAAGACAAAGAACGAGAGCGCGGGACGCAGAGGGAGCTGCCGATCATCTCCTAATGGAACGAGAAACTATCTCCCCGATGTTTTAATTAACTGAACAAAGTAACTAATCACGCAAACTGTTCCTCAGTTGGAGGGACGTAAGCGAAGAGAGAACAAAGTAAAGAAGCTGAATCAAGTAGGTGATGGACGTGCAGGGGGGACAAGCAGAAATCGTGTCTCTGAACTGTGAGGATGGGTCGATCTGTGAGCGAGGCAGGAGGTCTGAGATTAAAGAATTGCCGCATCTAATACCAAATGCTGTACATCATGGCCTGCAGGCATGGCAGGCAGGTGCGAGCATCATAAAACTCCAGGTATGCCTTTCATCTTTTGCCCCGTCTGATATATTTCTAAGGCTTGAGAAAGACAAGATTGTAGGTAAAGACTGCAACTTAAATTGACAGATTTCCAAAAAATCTCAGTCAATTACAATTAAATATCCCATTTATGTTCCTCACTGTACCCTGACAGGTTCTGAGCCCATCAGTCAAGGCTATGAGGCAAAGTGGACAGTTCAAACTGAAATACGCCTTCACCTGGCACTTTTTCAGCACTGGCAGAAAAACAGCTTATTTACTGACACCTCTCAACAACAGGGGAGTGCTGTGGATGGCTGTTGTTTAATTACATGGAAAACGAGTGCCGAGGAGACAGGGGGGCGATCTGCATATCAAAGGTGCTGCTCTAGGAACCTTTGAAGATCACACATCAAACAGGGTTATTCAAGGTGAGGTGAGGTGGCTCCTCACATTTTTCTGTTTGGGTTCAAAAACTGTTTATTAATAAAAAACTTCAACAGGAAAACACAAAATAATGTAGGATTTTCTGAAATTTGGATGCCATCTGAGTTTTCTCTACCTTTATAAACAAATTTTATACAGCATCTAAACCCTCTGAGAGACAGATGTGCTACCAAGAGTTTATCACCTCAACAAACTCACACAGAAAGTGCTTTTGCAATTTGCTTGACAAGATTACATACAAATTCAACGCCAACACGCGATTAGATGCAATTTCACGTTGGGCAACGCAAATCCCAGAAAACATCTGATGGGAATCGCGATGTGGTGTCCATTGCATCCATGACGCAAACTGAAAATACTGAATTTTTTAGGCAAATTTTTGTCACCCTATGTCGCGACAGCCAGTCAGCGTTGAGATTCTCCCAACGCCACTGACGTCCCAACGTCCTGAGAGCACACACGTCCAAACATCCTGATGTTGAATCGGACAAAGCGGTCAGAACAACTATTACTGTGTGTGGGAACACAGAGCGGTACGATGTCAAAAGAAAAGCAAGCCCCCCAAGCAAGCCCCTTTGTTGAAGACTTTGTGGCTTTATGCTTGGAGTCAAATGTTCTGCTGGTAAAAAAGAAAAAAGTGACTTCCGTTTCTGGTCAAGTATTACAAATAAGTTGGAGCCTAAATCAGATGCCCTGTGTGTTTGAGCTGCATATGGAGGCTGTGTTGTGCCATAAAATGCATCTCATGTGAAATGCCACAACTTTCAACTAACTGGCTTACCGTGATACTCTTGCTGGAACAGGTCTCGCTCAAGCAACATCAGGCTGTCCTGAAAAAGATGTGGATTTTTTTGTCTTTTTTCTTCTTTTTTTATTCAAATTTGGAAAGAAAAAGGACGGAATCTGTAAAAAATTGAAATGTAATTTATTGGGCCCTTGTTGCTTGTTCAGCATAGTTTTTAATGTGATTCTGTGAGATTTGTCAGCTGTATAAGTTGCTTGGTTTGGAAAAACAAAAGGTTCATGTAGGATTATGTTTCCATTGCCAATTATAATATTTGTATGTTTTTTGACCAACAAGATTTTGGAACAAATTAATTAGTTGTATTAGAGATGAAAAATAAAAATCCTTCGCTGGTGCACCTTCTCAAAAGTGTGCATTTGATCCTCGTCTTCTATGTTTTAATTTAGGCCTGTTAATTAGATAAAGGAAGCACCCAGTGACAGTGTCACATTTGGTTCTGGGACATTATTATTAGGCTTTTTTAGCAGATTATTAGTTGTACTTCTACTGTGATATAAAAATTTTACCAATCTCATTGACCCCTACTCTATGGCGTTATTATTGCGTAATAAAAGACATGGCTACGAGATAAATCACATCACTACTTTGTTAGATATCTGTTTGCATCATGACTTAGACTTTGCAATGCCTGAATGAGAATATGCACAACATTAAAATTCTGAGCCATTCTTTCGTGCCATCATATAAAACCTGCAGCTTCACAACTTTCAAGGTGACACAAGTTTCAACAAGCTGGTGCATTTTTGTTTTGCTCCAAATATCCTCTTTATTTTGTTTCCTAACAAAACAAGGCTGTTCTCAGCAGCTACAATTCATTATTTGCAGAATCTGAGATTTGCAATAGTTATTTCACAGTGGATTGCTTTGCTAAACGCAGAGAATATACAATTGGCTTCACTGCACAAGCGCCCCTTCATATCAGCTTTAAACTCCCACAGCAAATATTATTTCCCTCATTAATAATCTGTAAAGTAATTATGAGCAGAGAATCCTCATATATTAGAACTCAACACCAGCAAATATTTGGTATTTCTGCTTAGTAAATGATTAATCAGTTTATCACATAGTGGTTTGAAAATGTTATATCAGTTGACTGATGATTAACTGAATGGTTGTTTCAGAGCTCTTTTTCTTTGCTATTTTTTAATCCTCATCTGACAATTATTCACTAAGTGTTTTGTCCATTAATTGAAAAACAGCCAGTTTTATAATTTCCCATCCCCAAGTTGACATCTTCAAAGTGCTTGTGTTGTTCAACCAACAGCCTAAAATTATGTGTTGTGTGTAGTATCAGAAAACTAAAAACCGGCTGGATGTTACTATATTGGGTACAGTGACAATTTTGGCACTTTTGCTTAAGAAAATGTCATCAAATACATGTCAACAGTCAAAATGTTTGCATACTAATTGTCTGCTTCACTTCCACTTCTATATTGTATTATTGGATACGGTGGAATTTTCTAAACTCATCCTCTTCTATGGATTGACAACAAGGACTAGTGCTGCACAAGTAACATCTGACTTCCACCCCTTCACTCTGTAACACCAACTTCACTAAACAGCCGTTTTATCATATTCAACTACAACATCTCAGTCAAGATACCACTACGAAACTGGAGCATCCCTCCCTCTGTAAACACTCGAGTGTGACTGTTAGTCTGCTGCTCTGCTCTGGTGCCTCTGTGAGGCTGTGTGGACCAAAAGTCCGAGGGGATCAGCTCATAATCCCCGGCCCCTTCAGGCACCGGCGGAACAGATAAAGGCATGGCATCGGTTTGAGATCACATCCCTCTGTGTGACCTGTAAAACCCAGCAAGCTGTCTCACACGAGTCAACAGTGATGCACTTCAAAAAGCAGACGATTCGGGTGGCTGGGTGGATGAGCGTTGCATGGTGAGGAAGCTAAGCAGTGAGGAGTTAAACATGTAAAAAAAAACAACAACCAACAGTTACGAACACATTACAGCAGGCTTTCCTTTGAGAAACAATCATTAGAGCCACAGCTAATCAAGTTTGAATACTGGCTTTCTTCACTGCTAAAACTGGGCCTCTTTATGGCTCTCTGGTGTTTAACCCACAACAAAAAACTCTGAATTGTCTGGCCATCAATCATTCTGGTTTACAATTCCCTCTTGCACGTTAATATTTAAGCAGGAAATAAAGAGAATTACTGATTGAGGGGGATTTTACCCGCTTCCTCTGGCCTATATGCATGAAAACATAATAAAATTCTGTACTTGCTTTTCTCATACAGCATTACACGTCTCTGCAAAGGTGTGTGCGTGTGAGAGACGAGCTGCGTGATGGGAAAAGAGACAGACTGAGATGTTACAATTTCTCTAATTATTTCAATGTGCTTGCCATGACGCTTGACAGGCATTCATTTCATCTCCCTTCAGACTGGCACACTGCTGCAGTCATATCTGTCGACTGTGCACATTAGATCCAATATTCATACACGCCATTCACCAGAGCATGTTGCTCTGAAAATTCTGCTTTTTCACGCAAAAAGAAAATCTGCCATTTTGCAACATTTCTTCCCCCCAGAAGCTTATCGCACAGAGGGACGTGGATAATAAGGCGTCAATTACTTCTGAATGTTGGTGTTCTCTCTGTGCATCAGCGCCCGTATGTGTGCAGATGTGTGTGTGTGTGTCAATGCTTGTCTTTATTTTCACACTGATTGGCGCTTCTCCTGGCAACGGTCCAAACAGCCTTCGCTCCACGAAAGGCAAGCGGAGCTGCTGGTGGGAGAGACGAGGACTCTGGGGGAGCGACATCTTTTGACAACTCTGTCACATTATTTCATCATCGATGGAGGACTCTCATTAGGTCCTATCTGACGGATAAAAAAAATATCACATTTTCATAACAAGAGTGGAGTGTGATGCGCTTGCTTGGACAAGTCGAAAACAAAGTGTGAGGGCACAGCTGGTGAATTTTTGTAAACTGTACCAACTGCGTTTTAGGCGGCAATTTAAGTGTGTGGAACGGATTATATTCTGTAATTGCTTGTGATTTATTCAAGAGAAGCAGAGCAGAGACGCCGACTGTGTTGCGCATGATTTGTATTCCTTCCCATGGACATCCAAACTGAAATGTTGGGCAAAATGGAGCTAAGCTGAAAAGAGGTCTCGTCTGAAAGGCAAAAAAAACAACAACAAAAAAAAAACACGCACACACAAACACATCTTCACAGTCGCACACAACCACAACTGCCCTTGACACATGGCTCGAGATACATGGGGGACATCTGACAGAAGATGTAACAGCCTGCCTCTTGTGCCCCCCCCCCCCCCCCTTCCTTCCACCATCAGCAGCACAGCACACACAAACTAACATCTGCAGCACAGAAAGGCACATTCATTTGTCATGTGCTGCAGCCTTCAATCACGACAAGAACTGTGACTGAAACAAAGCGCTCGGGCCCAGAGATGTGCAAAAAAAGCTGCCACATGAGCGTGCATCTACAGGAAGTTCCTTTGTATGATCAGCTTATTAACATATGTCAGGCTTCAAAGTCCCCCTTTGCCTGAAGGAGGACATACTATACACAGACACACACACACATACACAGATGCACATTGTGTGTCCCGGTGGAGCAGAGGCCTGGAATTCCATTTGATGTCCGAAGATTCCTGAGCTGCAAAACCTTTAATATTTATAGATTTCGACTCAAACACTCGCGCTCATGCTCAGAGGCACGAGAGAAAGAGGCCACGAGCTTTCCTTTTCCTAATTAAATTAATCACAAAAGGCAACAGCGTAAACAAGCTCACGGGCATCACAGCTCACCTTTTAAAGAACAAAGCATGGAGACAAATTTCCCCGATGGGAATCACCGAACAGAGATGGGTTTCGCTCGGCTCATTCAGAAGAACATAAGAGATATCTTTACCAAATTATAACTTTCTAATTAATAAGTAATGCCTGTTTGTAAAAGCTTTTCATGTGTAAAATTTTTATCGTGTCTTTGCAGCACCGTCGCAGAGCACATTTCAAAATAAGAGCTGCTGGTGCCAAGAAATAAATAATAAATAATGTCAAAACAAGTCATTGCAAACAGAATGCAACACTATACAAACGTCTACATCATATATTCATATGTATACAGTATATATTATATGTCACCCACACATTCATTATTCTAGCTGCATTAGATGCTGCTGAAAAACCCCACAAACTGACAGAAAAAAGAAGCACAGAGTGAAATTTCAAGCATCAGTTACAGCAATCCTTACTATTTTTTTTTGTGTGTGTGTGTGTGTGTGTGTGTGTGTGTGTGGCAATCTCTTCCAGCCACAAGTGCCCAACACTGCTGGTACTTGAACCCACTAGAGTCTCTGAATTTGCAGTTAAGCGAGTTCTCATTATTCCAGAAAAGCCTGATGGAGTTGGTGTAAGCAAGTAAGTAGAGTTCACATCCTCAAATTATTCAAATTTGCAGCTTTTGACACCCACTGAGGAGCTAACCGAGGTTCTTAACATTAACTAGCTGTTAAAAAAAAGGGTGTTTTATTCAACTCAACTCAGATGGGCAACAGTGCACCTAATGATGTAACAGAAATAAACGTTGTTTTCTCATTTTGGAAACATATTAATACGATCTGGCTCGTGCACATCTTAATGTCAACATGTTGACTGTCAGTCATCCGTTAAACTGAACAGCAGCAGACAGAAACGCTGCATCTTGAGCACATTCCAAACTTCAGCTACTTTGTCCCATTTTTTAGCGTCTTTGACCTGTGGAACGTTTCAGTCCTCGCACTCGACGTAAAGTCCAGAACAGCCTCTTAAACAAGCTCAACAAATTCACCAATTTGAGCCCACGCACAGGCTCACTGTTTTTTTTTTTTCTTTGGCAAAGCCGCTCCTGGATTCTCTCGACAGCGACTCTTCTCTGCATCTCCAAATTTGGGTTCCTCCCACATCGTCTATAGCTGTACATCCAGAGAGTTATGCAGTGTGATCTATTCGTAGCCTACACAGCTCACAATACAGTTTTGAATCCTCTCTGTTGAGTGGAAGAAAATCAGATAGCGCTCGAAATCCTGCATCGCACTCTGCAGATGTGAGGCAGAAAGCAGGGAAGTCTCGAGTGTTACCTGACTGTAAATCGATGCCAGCATCAAGCTAACTGAGGGTTGTTAGTGAACCTTAAAATGCTTGAAATATCAGAGCGCGCACTGGCCCATGCTGCTCGTACAGGTTTGCACTTAATAAGATTTCATAAAGACCATCCTTATCATCCGGTGACAGAGCTGCATCCAACAACGGCTTCATTTTCAATCAATCTGCTGATTATTTCCTCAGTTTATACCCTTGATACCTTTACATAGCCTTGGTGCCACTCACAATCCATAAACCAAAGATCAGACCAGTTTGCATTCGATTTAAACAAACAAAAGCAGCAAACTCTCACAAATGTGAACCTTGAATTATTGAGGTATTTTCTAAAAAGCAAGACATTAACTTTTCATCCAAACAGTTGAATTTGGACTTCCATCAGCAAACACTGTATGACAAATGTAATATGAGTCCAAACTCTGTATCAGCATAGATAAATATGAGTGTGTGTGTGTGTGTGAAGCTCCAGTGAAAGCAGGTCAGGTTCTAGCAGTTTGGATGCACAGCGGTTAAAGGATATACATGCATTTTAATTTAACCCAACATGACGGTTTTCATTCTTAGTAGCGTCTCGTCAGCCCTGATGTGTTGACACAGTTTATGATGATGTGTGCCAGCTTCAGCAGACTGGCCGTGCAAACTAACAGCCTGATGCAAACAGCAATCAGCCGGCGTGCAGCAGGTGACACGACTCCCTGTGAGTCGGGAAAGTTACGCATCGACAGATTCGAATAAAAATGATGTATTCAAGACAAAAGACGTCACGCAGCCGGAAAGACAGATTCTACATTTAACTTCGGAGCCTTGAATGTGTGTCTGCATCAAAGCAGACTGCATGCAAAATAAAAACAACTTAAAGCACATCCGGCTGCATCTCGATATTTGCAACTTGCATCGGGCGAAATCAGCAAAAAAAAAAAAAAAAAAAAAAAAGACCCCCCACACGTTCAGTGACCCTGCGTAAACTTA
>JAQLOL010000013.1:5467683-5490331 GCA_029783665.1 Naso thynnoides
TCGTCAGTGGTCCGACCCGACCATGCCTTTCAGAGGTATAGAATTAGACTACTTAGAAATATCGTATCTTCACACTGGTGGGCTCATTTGCTGTTGTAGGTAACAGAGACTCATCAGCAGAAACCAGAGACTTTTGCATACCCAGTTAAAAGTTCTGTACAGGGGCTTTAAGTAGACAGTATTTAATTACTGCCACTAGAGCTTTCTCAATCAAAGTGTTGGGATCCACATATGAAGACGTTCTTTTTGGGATATCAATATACCAGAGACCCAGCTGTGAGTTACCATTGGTCAGTGGGATCAACACCCGTGACCAGGCAACAAAACCCAGCTCCATCCTTTGTTCTCTCTCTTATCTCTCGGGACCTCTCTGGAGGTCTTCTTGTCTTCTCTCATCTCTAAGGACCTCTCAGAAGGTCCTCTCTCTCCCTCTTGTCTCCTCTGAGACTCAGGGACTTCACCTGAGGTCCTCTCTTTTGGCCTCCAAGACGCTCCTGAGCTCCAGCAGGAGCTCTCACCAGAAGTTCCGAGCCCTCAAGGGATCTTCTTCTGAACTTCAGCGGCTGAGAGCTGCAAACAGCAGCCCCAGTGAAACTTCTTCCTACCGCAACGACCTGAGGTCATGTGTAACAATTGTTAGCATTAGCAGTCAAGGCCTGCTAGCTAACTCCAAATCAGAGGACAGCCAAGTAAGCAGAGAGCTGCTTATTTGCAAGGATTACACTGAGCAACCCGCTCACAGCAAGAGCAATACTTTTCAACTTTGGGACCAACATTACCCAGCCTGGATCACCAGACAAGGAACCACCGGCATCCTCCCTCAAGGACTGGTAATGTTGAACTGGGTCTAGATAGCATCATCTTAGCATGGCTAAGCACTGGAGCATTAACCTTGGTCACATGTCAAATGTATTCAGGACTCTATAAGTGTTAATGTGATATCACTGTGCTTGGATTATTAATAGTTAGCTTTGCCAAGTTGTTAGTTAAATTTGCTTCCGATAGACCGCTCCGATAGGTCTTTGCATGCAGCTAACAATCATTTCTAACCTAGCACTGTGACACACACACACACTCACACCCTTTAGCTTGGCTCATTTCACACCAACATGTGAAATCACAAGCACATGGTCTGAGCTCCACCATGTTTTCTTTGTTCCTCTCTAACAAAGAAACATGTGGTTTTCAGCCGCCATCTTGGACCGAAGTCCTTCCCTTCGTCAGCCATCTTACCTGTAGTTTGCCTACACACACAAGTTCACACTCATGCACACACATGCACTGACATACACATACGGATATGTGATATCTGTCAGACTATTTCCCCGCACTTCAACACAGTGATTCCTATATGGTAATAATAGTGCACAGTTCAGAGTAAACAATGTTTTCTGATTCAGGATATGATTAGTACAATACTCCAGTGCTCTCAGCCATCTTTGAACACAAGTGATTTATGTGAGGCTTCCAACATAACCTTTGGTCTGTCATGACACCCAGAGACTTAACTTACTACATTATTTCAGTCTAATTTTTACAAATACTAATTTTACAAATGTCATTAATGTTTAGGAAAAATAGTTTCAGGCCCAAGACTGAGCCCTGTGGGATACCGCAGGTAATATTCAGACTCTTTGACTTGTGCTGGCCCACCTGTACAAACTGAAGCCTGTTTTCAGTGTCACTTTCCATCCATTCTAAAGCAACCCCTCTGATGCCATATCTTTCCAATTTTAAAATCAATATTTCATGATCAATTGTGTCAAAAGTTCTCTTTAGATCAATAAATATTTTCCATGGCATATTTCTTATCATCTATACAGTCTGTGATTTCCTCTACCAGTTGAATTAATGCCATTGAGGTTGACCTGAATGTCCTGAACCCATATTGATTATCCACTAATAATTTGTTTTTATTTTTCAACAAACTCATCCCGTCTTTCTGCAAGGAGTTTTTGAAGCATTTTCAAAAACTGAGGAAGCAAGGACACCTGTGTGTAGTTGGTGAAAAGGTGTTTATTACCAGCTTTATACATAGGAAAGACTTTGACAGCTGTCATTTCGTCTAGGAATGTTCCCAATTTGAATGATAGATTGCAAATATGTGTTAGCGGATCAGCAGTTCCACCTAGTGTTTTCTTTACCAGAGACATGTCAATATCATTCTAGTCTTAGGAGGTTTTATTAACACACTTATTCACATTATCTATAATTTCCTTACTTTCTAAAGTTAGTTAACATTCTCCCACAGGTTCAGGTTTATTTATTTATTTAATGATTTTAATTTATATTTCCTGATGTTCCTTTTATAGGCCCAATGTTACAAAATAATAGCCACTGTGACACTGTTGAAAATAAAAGTGCAACATAAAAAAAATACTTTTTTAAAATTAATTTATCAGCTTGGATTTTATTTTGGATGCCTTCCATTTTACATAATGGCCACATGGACCAAAACGACAACCAAGATACTTTTTAACCATTTGTTTTTTTGTTAAAGTTGACACAGTCAGAAACCAGAGAACAACTGTTTTTCTTTTTTGGGGGGAGGGCGGAAGGGGCAAAAATTCAGCTCAGTTTCTTGTTTTCTGTTCTTACTGACTAAACAAATTTACCACTTGAAGGCTGCAGTCGAATAGTCACATCCTAAGTCTTTTCCTGACCTCTTTTCCTTAACCCCGATGGAAAACGTCATAGGCTGCGTCTCAAGTCTCTTAAATTTCATCCACATTTCCTTCACTTGCGTCCTTTCCTTGTGTCTTAGTCCCGCCTACCGTGGATGCATGGAGAGATGCAAGGAAACCAAAGTGAGTAGAGAGGAGACGAGGAATATGAATGAATGAATAAATGAATTCTTTATTTTCATGTCATGCCACAACCGTGGCCCATCCCATATGGGATTACATGACACCAATCAAAAAGCATAACAATACTGGGGTGGTGTTCGGTGATGAAGAGACCCCGTGCGGCACCGGTGGAGAGGCAGTGGAAAGAGCTCTTCAGGAGCTCCCCACCCGGCCACCCAGCAATTCCCTTAACCCCCACACACGTCCCCATCTGCACACCAAGTACATACAAAACCCGACTTGGGGACCATTTTAAAGTCTTAATAAAAAAACAAAAAAAGAAAAAAAGAGACATCACTTCATCAAGCATAAATGCTGCACCTAAATATACAAGATTTACAGCAGGAAAGGAAAAAAAGGAAATCATAATGACAGATTTTCTTTCACGACTTTGAAAATATTTAGATTTTTTACACGTATACAAATACATGTTGACAAGGAAATTTTTGTTTTTTTTAAACAATAATTGCAGAGCAAACTCAGCTCCTTTGATTCACCAAACAAAGATGTATGAACACATGGTACAAGATTGTACACTTATTTATTTATCTATATACAGTGAGTTTTTAGAGTAACCCTAACTCCATCATGTTTGTATGAAAAATGTTCTGAATTCTTCAGAGTTCAGGCTGCAGAAACATCTCAGTGTCACTCAGTGGGCAGCAGAGTCATGACATCTCTCCTCACACCTGTTAAAATCTCCAAGTAACTGCTACACATTAACATATTAGAGAAAAATGCAAAACTATAAACAGTGAAAACAACACATGATAAAAACAAAACTTGACCTTGCAAGTCATTAAATCTTTAGATTGGCAGCTCCTCTTGACTAAACCACTTTCTGACCCACAAATGGCGGCCAGTCTCAATCATGATGAGATTCTTTTTTTTTTTTTTTTTTATAAATCTTTCTTCGTAAAGATCAGATTTATAAGGATTTTTATTAAGGATCACAACAAACAGTGAACAGTATAGGAGTCGAACAGAACAGAGTAAACAGAGGTACAGCGTATTACATAAATAATTTGTATAAAGTGCAAATATTCAGTCTTGATAGCCTTATGGTTGGAGGAGTCCTTAAGCATTTTAAAATAAATTTCAATTTCCTCCTGAAATACAATAAAACAAGGTTTTTTGTTAATAAATTTACTTTAATGTATAAAAGATTTTGCTAAAATTATAAACAAATTTATCAAAAAGTAACATTTTTCTTTTTCTCTAGGATATGTTAGGAAGCCAAACACGACATTTTCCCACAATAAAGAAAAATTCTCATTGATACAATCAATTACAAATTCAATCATGATGAGATACCAAAACTTTTTTACAGCAGAGTTGATGCTGTGTAGCTGCAGGAAGTGCAAATTTTTTTTTTCTAATAACCTAAACCACTCCTCTTTCTAACAATGTGAAATCTTAACCGGAATCAGTGTCATGTGTGATGTCATCTGGTAGAAATGTTTTCAACAGCTGTGCTCTCCTGCTGTGATCAACTCTGACTGAGAACAAACTTTTAAATCAGTGCTAGGAGAGTCCTCGAGGGACTGTAACTTCTCTAAGGGATAAACCACATGTAGGAGACATGCTGCTGCTTTGTTAGTATCAATTGTGTCAATTGTGAATTTGCAGTGAATTTGCAAACTACACAGCTTGATTAAATAATACAGGAAGCGCTTTCAGTCACTGGACTACTCTATCAAACATATGTGTTTGAAGGAAACCAATAATACAAAATTACATTAAAAAGGCACGAACATAAAAAACTGGTTGCACTGTTCAGCTCCTTGTGTCAACAACTGTCAACATGAGTCCATATGTTGCTAAAATCCAGCAGCCCAAACCATGTGAATAAAGATCAAGACATTTTTACAAGCCTGCCTTACAGCTGCACTGCTTTTACTACACCGAGATCAAAAGATTACAGCATCTCACAGGATTGAACACCGTGAGCTGTCTGGGATCAAAAGTTTTCTTTTCATGTCATCGATTTCCTCTTTGTGTTTTTTCTGCAGTTCCTCAATTTCTTCTTTCTCACTGTCTCCGTCTTTGGTTAGTCGCTGTGTTAACTCTGTCACCTCTTTATCATGTTTTTTCTGTAATTCATCCATTTTTTCTTTTTCATTTTTAATATTTTCAGCTAAAACACCTTCTCTGAATTCATTCATTTTTTCTTCATGCTCTTTCTTTAACTTGTCAATTCGCTCCTTCCGATCTTGTTTCTGCTGGGACTCAAGTTTTTCCTTCAGCTCCTTCACGTCTTCTTCATATTTTTTAGATAACTCGGACTTTTTTAGGCTCAGACTTTTTTTGTTTTGGGTTGAAGCTTCCTTGTTTAATGCTTCCAGTTCTTGATAGTGTTTTTCCTTGAATTGATCCATTTGTTCCTTTTCTTTTCTTTTGCTTTCGGCAGAAATTTCTTTTTCAAGGTTATCCAGCTCTATCTTGTGATCATCCTTCATTTTTTAAAATTTTTTGCTGTTTTCATGCTTTTTGGTCAAAAGTAGTAATATCAAGTCAGCCATTTCTTGTTGGTTGTTCTGTAATTTATCCTTGACTTGCTTCAGATGTGTTTCTTTGTGGGTCAAAAGGCCTTTTAAACTGTCATATTGGTCCTTTTGCTCCTGCCTCTCTTTCTCTTGCTGTTGCTTTAATTCCATGACTTCTTCTATGTGTTTTTCTATCAGGGCAGCAAAGTCACACTCTTTCTTCCTTCGAAATTCATTGAACTCTTCTGCTTTATTTCTTGCCTCCTCTTCATACTTTTTCTCCATATCCTCCAGTTTTTTCTTATAATTTTCCTCTAACTCTTTCCACTTATTCTCCTCTTGTTCTCGTCTGATTTGATCTTCTTTTCTTGTCTTTTCATATCTTTCTCTCTCCTGGTCATATTCATCTTGGAGTTTTCCAAGTTTTCTTTCTCTTTGTTCATCATCTTGGTATCGTTTTTCCCACCATTCTTTTTGTTGTTTCTCCCAGTTGTCTCGTTCTTTTCTCATCTCTTCTCTGCTCTCCTCCAGCTTTCTGTCAATGTTTTCCTTTGATTCTGACTCTGATCTGATTTTTTGCTCTAAAGCTTCAACCTTCTCTTCCCAGTCCTGTCGTTGAGTTTCTTCCTCTTGTCTTCTCTTTGCGTCTTCTTTGCGTCTCATTTCCTGTTCTTTCTTTCTCTCCTCACGTTCTCTCTTGATGTTCTCCTCTTTTTCTTTAAGTTGCTCTTCCCTCAGTTTTCTCTCCTTTTCAGTTTCTTTTTTCTGTTCCTCTATTCTTCTTCTCATGTCTCTCAGTTCTTCCTCATGTTTTCTTTGAAGCTCCTCCCTCTCTCTCCTCATCTCTTCTTCTTTCTCCTTCAGGATTCTCTCCATTTCTTTCTTTATTGCTGCCTCGGCCTCTTGCAGCATCTCATTCGTGTAGCAGCTGCCTCCGTTTTCCTTCACCATGTTATCGATCTTTGTTATCAGTTCACTGACCTGCACGCGGTTTTCTTTCTCATAGTTATTAAACACATGGTATCTTCCTCCACAGTCAGCGATCAGCTTTCTAAAGGAATCATCACATTTTTCTTTGATGTAATCTTCAGCAGATATGTCATCGTTCTTCAGTGAATCTCCTCCAGTTAAAAGAATGATGGTGAACTTTTCAGAATTCTTCCCAAAACTTTCCTTGATGAGTTTCAGTGCTTCCTTCTCCTCTTGTGTTAATCTGCCAATTCGTAGCACCAGCAGGAAGACATGAGGTCCTGGAGCGAGCAGACTGATGCATCTCACCATCTCCTCATTAACCTCTTCATGAGACAGAGTTGTGTCAAACAGACCAGGAGTGTCGACCACAACAACACGACGACCCTCCACTTCACTCTGTGCTTTGTCACAATGTTTGGTGACTGATGTTTGACTCGATTCAGCTTTAAACTCTTTTCTTCCTAGAATGGTGTTTCCTGAAGAGCTCTTCCCACTGCCAGTCTTTCCTATCAGCACAATCCTGAGACACTCTGGGCTCTGAACTTCTTCATCAGTCCCCTGTTTCACACTCTGCAGCTCAGATTTCAGTTTCAAAACCCTCTCCATCTGAGCCTTGGTGAACATGTCCTTTGTGAAGCATCTGGATTCTTCATCTCTCATCTTTTCTACGGCCTCCAGCAGCTCTGGGATCTGCCGCTGGTCCTTGATGTTGACAACAACACATCTTTCTCCACAGCTCTGACGGAGCTCCTGGATCTCCTTGATCTCCTTGTTGTCTTTCACAAAGTTTTCAACAGCTGGAGCTGAAGGATCTGAGTCCACAGTGAACAGAATCATGGTGAAGTCATTGACTCGAGAGCTGAATGTGTCCTGGATGGTCTTCAACTCTCCCTTGTCTTCATCAGTGAGGGGACCCACAGGTAGGACCAGGATGAAGGCATGGACGCCCTCAGGATCACAGAGGGAGATACACCTGAATGATTCCTCCATCACTTCCTGCTGAGGTTTTCCATACAAGGCCGGCAGCTCCACCACAGAAACCCGACGTCCACACACCTCTCGCTGATTTTGAACACACTCTGATGAGTTGGAGACTGACTGAAGCTCTGTCTGACCTAAAATGGCCTCGGCTGCTGAAGTCTTCCCTGCTCCTCTCCTCCCACACAGAACCAGGTTCAAAACTGGTTTCATGTGGTCAGACTTTGGTCTTATGGACTCTTCAGTGAAGGTGACGAAGGTTCCTTTGTTTCCATTCACAATCTTCTCAATCTTCTCCATCAATGCTCTGTGGTTACCTTCAGACATGTTGTAGTATCTTCCTCCACAGTCTTCACGGAGCTGATTCACAGTGAAACTTGTTTTCTCCTCCTCATGTGTCAGGACGAGCATCGAGTGTTTAAAAGCATCTTGACCGAACAGACTGAGGGTGAACTTCAGTGTTTGTCTGTTCTCTTCAGTAACTTCAGAAGGTTTCACTAACAGCAGCACAACATTTGGTCCAGGAGGACAAAGAGTCACACAGCTCTTCATTTCTCTTCTCAGCTTCTCCTCAGACAGACTGAAGATGTCTGGAGTTTTCACGACTGTTAATGGTTTTCCTCTCCACTCTCCACATGCGGCCACACAATTCTTCAGTCGGGAAGTTATTTCCTGATGAAAAGCTTTGTTCCCGATGATGAAGTTACCAAGTTTTGTCTGTTTGTCTTCACTTTTTCCCAGCAGCACAATCCTGAAGTCAGATGCTGTAAAACAACAGAGAGATCAAATGACTCAGAGGAGATCTCTCCACTCATCTACAGACGCTCTGCTTCAGTTCATAGAGTCACATTTTGTCATCATGTGATGTGTCATTAGATTATTCACAGTTAAATTATGTTCCTGTTCAGCTGTTTCACATCAGAAATGACATTTTTGATGTTTTGGCGTTCAGGAACATTCAGCTGAGATGATTGTGTGACAGCCATCAGAGTCATTAAAACTGTTTTGTCCAATCAGAGCAGCGGATGTGGAGGAATGTTTGTGTTTACCTTCAATAATTTATATGAATGTTTAATACCAACATTTGGGTGAATTTTATAAAAGGCAGCATCACATTAATATTAAAATGTATTTTGAGGATGTAAATCTCAACATATGAATGTAACAGAAGAAAGTAACATTAGAAATGATTTTTAAAAAAAATGTTTTTCAGTGGTGAAGAATTGTAAAATGTTTCTGTTAAATGTGACATCATCAGTTTTCAGCTTAATGTTCTGATTCAAACAGGATGTGAGTGAAAATGTTTTATTTGTCAGATTTGTTTCTGCACTCACCAGCAGCTTGAACAGCTCCTGTGATAGAAGTCTGTCTTTCTTCTTGTTGTGGACGTTGGTGATCATCTGGTGAAGTTGCTGTTGGCTCCTCAAACACATCACA
Organism: Naso thynnoides; assembly: GCA_029783665.1. Lineage (NCBI taxonomy): Eukaryota > Metazoa > Chordata > Actinopteri > Acanthuriformes > Acanthuridae > Naso > Naso thynnoides. Next base: position 5,476,403 of record JAQLOL010000013.1, read on the forward strand.
GCTGACATGTTCTCCATTGTTCTCCGTCACAATTTGACCCAAGTGTGTTAACAGCTCTGAACCTTCAAGGTTCTCCTGCTCCAAGTGTCTGTTTTTACACATTTTGATCATGTCTTTTAATGGAGGACGTTCCATATAACCTGAGCTCTTCTGTCTGAACGCTGATATCAGAACCAGTGAATGATCAAATGATCGATCACTGAAGTCTTGAAGGACTCTGCAGAGCTTCTGTTTGTGTTCCTCAGTGAAGTCTTCAGGCTGCAGAACCAGCAGGAACACATGAGGTCCAGGAGCAGAGAGACTCACACACTTTTCTACATGTTGTGTCAGTTCATGTGGGGAGATGTCAGGACGCAGCAGATCAGGAGTGTTGATGAGAGTTATTTTCTTCTCCTTTAACCATGATGTGAAGCTCAGACAGCCGCCTGGTTCCTCCTCAGTGTTGAATACAGTCTGTTTGAGTATGAAGTTCCCCACTGAACTCCTCTGAGACCAGCTGTTCCCCAGCAGAACGACCCTCAGCTCAGACACTGAAACACAAACGCTAAATCAGAAAAACTTTCTTGGTGAAGACTTCATTCAAAATGAGTACAGTATTATGGGATTTACACCTGATCAGTAAGTCAGAGCTTTCTTGAGAAACTGAATTAATCAGTAGCCATCACAACGCAACAATAACCACCTACAAACACAAATTCTAGACTTAAATACACAAAAGAATATTTCCAACTCAGGTAATTTTGACTCACTGTAAGGTGGCAGCCACACATAGCTGCTGCTCTGCTTCAGTGGCTTCTGATCATCTGCAATGACACAGAACATTGATCTTCATTGATCATCTTGAACTTAAGGGACACAGTTTCTGGATGACACATAACTGAATTTGTTTATGTTGTATTTTTTTTTACTTTTGGTTTAATTTCTACAGTTAAAAACAGCCTTTGATTCAGAGAGTCTACAGGCAAAATTTAAAATAAAGCAACATATGGAGACAACTGAATGAGAACATGATCCATCTCTGAGAAACTTGATTAAATTAAATTAAATTGACCTAAATTTAAGCAAAACTACGTGCATTTTAGAAACTGTGTCGTTAAAGCCCAGTTTAGATGATGATCATGTTGACAATGTGACAAAATGGACCCAAAAGCTGAAAACTTAAAGCAGGAGTATAACAGGTACGAATAGTTCAGCAGAGTTAAAGAACACAACAAATGTTGTGTTACAAATCGTTCCTTTGTAGTTTTGTCTCAACCTCTTCTGTTGATAATTGCTAAAATTCCACCAACAGTAAATAATTTTGCTTTCACCTGTTTCCATCTGGTTTTATGTTGATTCCGTTTTCCTTGCTGAGCCGAGTTGTTACAATGAAGGTGTTACATGATTATCGTCCAAGTTTTACAACAGTTTTTTTTTTTTTTTTTCACGTGTAAATCTTTATTTATCTATTTGTGGTGCATGTCTGGCATTTTTTCTAACAGAGAAAGCTGGTGCTGATGCTGTTGAACGTCACATCTGTCATAAATCTGCAGGCTCAGCTCGCAGTATGTGTGTACAAAGAACTTTTCTCTTGCTAACCACACAGTCTCAACACTCAGACATATTTTAAGTTTCCGCTGTTTTAGCGATTTTTCTAAATTATGTCACGTTACATAAAATTTATTTAAGGTATTTAGAGAAGAAAGGACTCGTGCTTTCCCTGCGGGAAAACAAGGAAACAGAATCTGTAGCTCAGACAGGCTTGCTGGGGTTTTTGTCCAATCAGATTGCAGCTCACTGTAAACAGCAGAAATTCACAGCAATATTAAATGATAAATAATAGAGATTGAAATCCAAAGTACCAGAAGAAATATTTCTTGTGTTTGTGGTAATTAATTAAAATTGTGTAATCAGAAAAAACAAAATCAATCAATCTTTGGATGTGTGCTAAATGGGAAACACGTGATCTACAAACAAATCCAGGTGTTATCTATGAACAAAGCACAAATACAACACAAAGCACATAAAATCTGCTGCTGCAGTTTGCAGTACACACACTCTTGAGATGACTGGTGCTGTGTAACCCATCGCAGAGAACACAGGAAGGTTTCTTTACCAGCAATGCTTACAAAATGACCCCAAAACAACATTTTCTTTCAGCACGAGCAGATATGGAGCACTGGAAACCTACTTTCGCTGCAAGACGAAATAATAATGAGATAATAAAGTCTGACTGAACTCACCCGCTGCTGCACACGCCATGACGTCACCCTACAGGTAACATCAGAGACTCGTTCAAACGGAAACCGGCAGCTGGGTGTGAGAACCTGAAGAGACAAGGATGAAACATTCAGCTCTCCTTCGTGAACTCACACACACACATACACTCAACTGGATTAAATTAAAACGAGCATTAAATGAATGAATGAATGAATGAATGAATGAAGGCTTTATTTCAAACATGTAAATGATATAAACCACACTTGAAGCACTTCAGTTGATACTTTGTATGTTTGAAAAGGAGTAGGAAGAAGCATCGGCTTATTAATTCCTACCCCTTCTCCACTTAGGACCTACTACTCGTACCAGGATATCTTACTTCCTGTGTATTTTTTTTTTTTAATACATACTCCCAACACAAACAAACAAACAAAAAATCAGAAACAGACAACAACACCATAGCTGCTCGTGTCAAAATAAATAGAATAAATAACAATTATGACAGAATGTGAGAACCCTAGTGCTGGTCGTACCCGTCTTCTTCCCTGTACCTTGTGAGTACCATCTGTTTGTACCGCTGTTTGAATTTACTCAGCTATGATTATTCTGCAGTATAAGTGCATTGTAACGTATTATAAGTATGTTCATAATGCACTCTCACTTCAGCAAAAGGAAAAGCAACACATCAAACAAGGTAATGGAATGAAATTAGACTGATGAGTGTTATTGTCGGACAAATGGGGTGTCGGAGCAGTGGGTTTTGCGTTGTGGGAATAATGGGCCACTGGGCCAGGGGACATTTTTCGGACGACTGAGTGGTTGGAATAATGGGCGGTCCCCTTTAAAATAAGCTCCATCTTCAACACTGACAGCAATAAAATACCATATACACATGAATGTGCAGAAATATCGATCCAAAAATATCAGATATAAAAGTATTACGCTGTCATTGTCCAATTTACTGCACAAGAAATACTTTTACTTTTATACTTATGTGCATCTTACTGATAATGCTTTATATAAGGTCCTAGTACCTCTACTTAAATAAAGGAACCAAATACTCCCGACTGCTTACTGCACTCTCGCTGCATTTGTCTGTCTATCTGTCTGTATGTGTGCACATGTTTGCCTCAAGTGTGAGCAATTCTCCAGTCTAACTACTCCGATCTCTACCCCAAACTCTGCAGGGGATTTGGTGCTTAAAGTTGCACCACAGAAACTCGAGTTAACGCAACAGAAACAGCGGAAATACACAAAGTATTAAGATAAAATGTAATTTAGATTTTTAATCACTCAAACTCAAACAAATGCACAGACATGTCACGCTCAGTATTTCGCAGCAGCGATGAGTGATGCAGTATAAATGCATGTGAGGATAAAATCATAAGTTGCATGTGGGTGCGTGTTTGCGTTTCCTGTTTTGCAGACACACATGGGTGGAGGTTTCACTTCCTCCTAATCCAACCAAACCTCAACCTGCAGAATCTGCAGGTAACAGAATCCAGAAACAGCCTCGTCCTTGTTAGAGTTCATCTGATTTGAAAACATAAAAGCATCTGTTTTGGTGTCCGTCGGATATTAATTTCTATTTTCACCGCCAAGTCAATCTGAGCTGAACAGTTTCTGTTCAGAATATCATTTGGTGTTAAATTACAAATGAGTCATATTCCACCTTTGCAATTAAACCGAGCAAAAACGAAAAAAACAACGTAACCAAAACAAAAAACGGCTTTATGCCAGAAAATATTTATTTTTCTGGTATTTTTTAACTGTTAAGCAGCTCAGCTTCGCCTGACAAACAGGTCAGCATCCATTTACACATTCATTGATGTCACAAATGACTAATTTAATTTTGTTTACATGAAAACTAATGTGGGGACTGGAGGTGAATCATCATTACGCCCACTGTTGTTTCCTAAAGCTGCATCTTTTTGCCTCATCATGTTTGTCTCATTTAATGTTCTTAATAAGCACTGAAGCGTTTTGTCACAACACCTACTGAATACTCTGCTCTCCTATCCGAAAATCCACTGTTTGACTTTTCATTGTTTCCCCCCTTTCGTGATTCTGCTGCAGAATCCTCTGCATCGTGTTTTTGTGTTGACTTTCCAGATCACCGCAGGCTCGTACTCTGTGACGTCCTTAGAGACACAGGAAGGGATGAAAAGGGGAATTAACTTGGCACGAAGCTCGATGACAAACACTCAGCCCTCCCTCAAAAATGACGGCTCCTCTCCTCGAGCAAAGCAATTAAGCCCCAAGACCCCTGTGTGGAACTAATCACTGGAAGATTATAACCGAGTTTTGTCAGCGACACTCAGGTGGTAATGCGTGAAAGTGAATCAGAGTGTCATTGAGACGAAATATCACAGCTCAGTTGATCTCACCGCGCTGAGTTCAGGTTTTGGGAAAAGGGAGCAAATGCATTCGGTATGCAACTGTTGGTCAGTATTTTTCTGCAAAACAGCAGCCTATCTGTATAACCACAAAGTGCTGTGTGTCCATAAGTTGATATGCAGCTTTAGCGCCCCCCTGTGGTGGCAGAAATCACAGCACAGGACATTCAACAAGTGGCAGGTTCAGTATGTTTCACAGAAACAGCAAAGACGGACACATTTTTCTTCACTTTAGAGCTTTTAGGCGTCATTTGAGTGTTTTGTAGACATACTGACACAAAAGAAGTTGTTCAGATTTAATCAAAAGTGCCACCATATTGTGTGTTCCTGCCCTGCGTTGTTGCGTTAGTGAGCTTTAAAACGCAGCAAAGCCTTCCTAAATGTTTTCATGTCAGCAGCACACAAAGCAGCCGATCTGCTTCAGGCAGTGGAAATTCATTTGATAAGAGTTCAAGCCCCGCACACACATATCACAGGAGATTTGTGCTGCCAGATATGATTCAGGATCGTATCAGTGATCAAAGGTTAACAGCTGATAAGACTGAAGCCGGCTCCGGCCAGCGTCAGCCTCACTGTTCCTACAGGGGGCGCTCAACCGTGAAAACAGATTTTATCTCCGGTTTATAACCAACTGCTGGGTGTTTCTTTAAATGGAAATATCCTGATTATCCCCTTTACAGGTGGCTGAATCGGAGGAGGAGAAATGTTTTTTTTGTCTCACGTGAGAAAGGATGAAAATCAGAGCATTTGGCGTTCAGGTGTGATAGAGTTCATGCAGCAAGTGGCAGTCAATTCAGTGACCTGGCAGTGCACTTTTATTCAGATTTTTCAGAAGGTAAAACACATCTGGCATATTCAGGACTCGCACGTGACCATGAGGAAATGAGACACTTCAGTGTCTGAAAGATAAAAAAATGCAGCACATCTGTCTTTCAGTGACAGATGACATGATATTGTTATTTGTGCGTGCCAGGATATCACTGACGTCTGCCCCTGTGTGCTGGTGTAAGTATCAGCCCGTACTCACCCTGACGCCTGCGTGAAGCGTCTTTCCTAACAGGCCTGCAGGATTACAGTGGAACATGTTGCTTTTACTAGAATTCAGGGAATGAAACACAAATGTCCAGAGTCAAAAACTGATTCTTGAACAGGTTATTGTTCTGCGCCTTCCCACCCCTCAATCACCCTCCTCCCGTCCCCTCTTTCTCCTTAGCGTATGGCGCCCCCTCCTGTTGCTTCTGGTATGTTCATATCATTTAAAACAGTCACTCAGAAAAGAGAAAATGTCTGTTTTATTTAGTTGTTCTATGATCACACGACAAAATAAAGAAACAATCTCAGTTTGATAATAAAATCATAATTCTTAGAGGTTTTTCCATGGGTTCATTAATTGTTTTCTGGAGACTAACAGCCCTTAAAGGTTTTAGAGTTTTGACTTTTTTACTAACTGACCAGATCTGAGCCTCAGCCACCTTCAAATGTCTCTTTTGTTACACTGACTGAGTAACATATTAGAGCTCGCTACGTTTCTTTCAACACGCAACATTTCATTTATCACGCGCATTACCCTAAAACAGGAAATACTGATGTATGAATGCACAAAGATGAAAGTGTTGGAGAATATTAACATTAGGCCTGCAGCTAATTGCAGCGACTCTTAAAATTTGCTTTTACATTTTTTTTTTGCGTTTGTATTTTGAAAAGAGGAAACCCTGGTCCACGGAGCGGACCTGAGGTTTCTCTGTCACAGCCTGTTTCGCTCACCACTTTGACCCACTGCTTCCCCGACCAGCAGGGAGTGTTGCATGAGACCTGCAAAGAATATTTTGATAGTTTAAATCCGGCTATGAATGTGAGCCAGACTGGCAAAAATAGTCTCAACGGACATATTCTTTAAATATCACCAGCAGAAGAGAACAAAGTAGGAAGCTGAGCGGTTTGTATTTCGGCCCAGAAATATCCACACTGATCTGTGGTGTGTATGTAAAGCAAGTTATGGCCCAAACTTTTACTTGTGGTCACCAGTCTCCTGACTTCTAGGTTTGCTCAGCATTTCTCAGTGCACCGCATACAAACTTTGAAGAATTTTAGACGATTAAAATATAATACAGGCTAAATAATTGTATCTGATGTAGTCACTTAACAAAAACAGTAGGCAGGCTAAATCATCATTTCACATCAGTGTTTATTTAGCGCTAAATAAATGGGCATAGTCAGCCTATATGAATAATTGATTGTAATTTTCTGTCATGTCTATGAGCTAAAAGGCACAAAAATTAGTTGTTTTTTTTCCATAAATGTAGGCGTGGTGCTATGAACATGCTTCGTCATATATTTCTATGAACGAAAATCTTTAAATCAAAATAATTGCTCGCCATTAAATTCCCAAAACACGCTTGAAACACAAACCTGTGTACTTATTTTCAGCGGAACAGACCACAGAACTAACAATAATGTCATGTACAGGCTACTGTATCATTTGAATCTCTGGTCTTTAATGATAAATAACAGCCTGTTCAAAAATCAGGCCATGTCTTAATTCTTACAGTATAGAAGTTTTTTCCTTTCTTTCTTTTTTTTTTGTAAAAGAGAGAGAGAGAGAGTGAGAGAACTTCGGGTCTCCTCTTGCTGTAATCGACGCGCATGCGCTCTACCGCCTCTGTCCGCCCGGGCGGTGATCTCTCTCTCTCTCTCTCCCACTCTTTCGGCGGGTCTCTCTACCACTCTCTCTCTCTCTCTCTCTCTCTGGGAAAAACCCGAGCAGGAGGAGAGCAGCAGAAGGGGGGAGGAGGCGGACTCCTTCTTCTTCTTCTTCCGATACGGCTTCGGCGGCGGCAGGATATTTAGAAAAATAAATAACAAAAAAAAAAAAAAAAAAAAAAAAAGACGCCGCACTCGTTCAGTGACGCTGCGTAAACTTACATCGATGGTTGCGACGCTTCCCCTTGTACATGGTCATTATGTACGGGTCCAGCTTTGCGCTCGTTCCGATCCGCTTTCAGGTGAGCTTGTACGTGGACGCGGTGCGACGGGACTTCGTCTGGCTGCGATACTTTGCGAGCAGATATAAATTAGCCCTTCAGACAGAGGCGCCGCTTAAGCGAGGATCATACCATGCTCAGAGACGGGAGGGGGGGGGGCGAGTACAGTGCAACTCACACACACACACACACAAACTAGGGGAGAGAAGATCATAAATCACCACAAGATGAAACAAAAGTCAGAGAAGGAAGGAGGGAGATAAATATCCATGACTTTATAAAACAGCAGCAGAGTTCTCTGTCACGATTCATTTGGATCATTTCCACCCGTTTTTCACGCGAATATTTCCGTTTGGATTCACAGACAAAACAGACAAAACGCTCTCAAAACAGGCAGGATCTAATTTATTTATGAGCATAAGTTATAGCCTACAGATAGTTCTGTGCTGTATGCTTACACCTGTTACAAAACATTACAAAAAACAACAACAACCTTTTAAGAAGGATACCACACTGTTCTTTCTGTCCAACAGAGATTTTTATCAAAGAGTAGCTTCTTACTTATGTCAGACATTTAATAATAATACGATTCAACTAGTGTTTAAAAAGACAATGTCAATGGTCTATCATTTCCTCAACATTTTAAATATTAATATAGCGTTTAACACTGTGATGCCTCAAGCTAAATGCTCCGGGTGATAATGGTAACATGTCGCTGTTACGCAGGGATGTCAACCATGTTGGTCACCATCTTAGCTTAGCATGTTAGCATCCTAATATTCAGTAATGGCAAAGTAGACCACAGCCAATGTGACTGAAGTTATTAGTTGAGCAGGTAGGTTATTTGTTCCGATAAATAAATAAATAAACAAACAAACAGGCCAATTTGTTGAATTTCGGCTTTGACCTGATTTTGGAGCTGGACGAAAGGTCACTGGATCATGACAGTTGTTGTAACTCAGCATGAGCTGAACATGAGTGTCTGTACAGGCTTTCATGTGAATCCATCCAGTAGTAAGTCAAATTTAAAATTGGTGAGCACACGCTGGGGCTACAACTGAAGGAGTTTCATCCACTGGTGTCCATAAATATCTGTAGAACTTTCACAGCAATCTGTCAGTCGTTGAGAGGCGCAGACTGACTAACCCGTGAAATCTCAAGTGCGGCTTAAGAGCCAAAATGCATTGCCACTATTTCATCCAAGAACATTTTTGCTTTGTGCTTTCTTCAGAAATTCTTAATTGTGTTCTGACTCTCTGCTGGGAATTATTTATTCCAGATTCGTTCATAGTACACATGCTTCTTGAGAGTCTCTGCCAGTTTAACATTTGAAAGAAGACCACAACGTTAAAATCAAGGACTGCCTCTGACCTTCAAGGGGACTGTTTCCTCCTGGTTCAAACTACAAAGCAGCGTCAGATCCTTTCTGTAACAAAGCAAGGAGGTGGTGGGTCCACTCTCCACTGTAATATTCCATTTATTTTTATCTTGCTCCGTATGACCATAGAGTGACACTGGCACAATAATAATATTCTGCTCTTCCACAACCTCTGGGCACAGTTGAGAGAAGGTACATCTCATCTTACTTGCAAAGGGGTTGTGTTGCTAAGGAGACAAGGACAAGGAGGCAGTACGGATGTCGATTTTGTGCGATTCATCCCACTTTTTTTTTTTTACAATATTGCTGTGTGGGTTGAATAACAACACTTTTTTTTTTTTTTGGCTGAGATGAATTGTGTGGTGGAAACAAAGAACTCTGAAAGAAGCCAACCTGCATGGAAGGAGCATCGCTCTCCTCTGAAACGCCTGCTGCTCTCACACACTCCGGGATGACAAATGGTCCTCTTATGCTTTAACTTTGAAACTTTTTGTAAAAAAAAAAAAAAAAAAATCAAATAAATCAATAGAGCTGGTATGATAACTGGTTCATGCACTGGGCTCTAAATCAAAGTCATTTGTTGTGAAAGTGGCTGTTTAGCATTGTGAATCTGCTTTTCTCAACTTTAAAACAGAATCTTTTGGAAGGAGGAAAAGGAAAAAGATGTAAACATGATGTTACATCAGCAACCAATGATGAGAGAAGCAGGCTGCAGCCTATTCAAAGGCATAGCAGGGACATCTGCTGTCCATAATGGACTAATGCACAAACAGCCTGAAAAATACAATAGAAAGCATGTAGCAAGCATGGCATAAAATGGGGAAAATATGTATCCCTTGTGCTTTTTATGTGCTTTTTTTCTGACTTTATTTCTCTCAAAAATGAGAAATTACAGACTTATTACAAGGACATCCGTGTCTAACACTTTCACCTGACCCAAGGCCTTTTTTGAATAAACATCAGGCAGAATAAATCTTGAAGCAAAAGGAGTCTCATTTAAAGGGTTTTTTTTTTTCATTTTAATTTGGGAAAATATGAGTATTTTTCAATTAAGCGCCCTTTTGTGTGAAAGCTCTGGTGCAGCAGCAGCAGCCTTGTGGTTAGTGGAAATATCAGAGGTCTTTTCTCAGAACAGCCCCAATCTTTCCAGGTAAAAGTGAAATTTGAAAGAGCTGCATTCATATCGGAGAAAAGAAAATACATAAATTTCATAATGAATGCCTCAAAACTGCAGAGGGTCGAAACTGAGCTTTGAACCCGTTCTGTCCCTGCAGTTTTGGATGAATATATTTTGTACCTCAGCAAGGCAGATACTTGCAGAAACAGCAATTTGAACAAACCCCCTTGATTTTCCCGATGCTATGTATTATAATTGCATTATTTAATTTGAAGAAATAAAAATAGTTACCCAAAAAGTAGGGGGATTTTTGTAATGCATGGCAAAGTAACATGTCCCATTCAGCACTTCTCTAAGCACTGTCATAGTTATTTTCAGCCATAGGAAGCGATTGTTTTTTCAAAAAACGTTTTAAAACTGATTGCACACCTGCCAAGTTTGCACTTGTGCCTAAACATAGAGGAGCATTTTGCTAAAGAGCCACAGAAAAAAGGAAGAGTGCCTATCAGATACCAAAATTGACAAAAATCTTATAATAATATATGTTAAGGTCAGGTTTACTTCCCCCAGGTGGCCAAAAAAATGACAAGTTTAACTCTTGGCTTGGCTCCAATTTTATCATCTATATTCCCGAGTGTTTGTGGGCGAGCAAGACTAAATATCCACATCAATCCACAGGACCACAGCGCTGTCAAATTTCCACAGTGACTATCCATCATTGCTCAAATATTGTAGTCGTATATTCTCTAAAGCTGCCGCTGTTATTTCCCTTGCTACACTGCACCGTGGGGCTGCTTGAATCTAGTTAAACTAATTCCATTCAAAAACGTAACTGCTGAAGATTGACGAGAAACTCGCAACCGCTGTTAACTCGGATGTGGAGATTCTCTTAAAAGAAGAAAACTTGTTAGAAACCTAAAGTCCTCAAAGCATTAAGCACATCATTACCCTTTTTAAGATACCAAGAGAGTCCTTGAAGACGTACATGCATCGAGCTAATCTGAAGTGCTTGGCATTCTCTGCTGGCATTTGAAACACACTCTCTGTTAACAAATGACCCTCATTTATAGCTGAGATGGAGGCATGCTGCAAATGCCCACAGGGAAGATTTTCTCCTTGATGGGTATAGATCTGCTCAGGCCGTCGCATCTCATTGGCCTCTGACTTACAGCCTCGCTTAGCTCATTAGACAGCCACTGCTTTTGGCACTGAGTGATTGCAAACGTATCTAGTGGGACAACTGCTGCAGCTGCAAGTAGTCTGTGACAGCAGATTGCCGCTCTTTGTTATGCTTACAACACCTGAATGTGTCGTTTGTTTGGATTTGATCAAATCCGGCAGAGCGGTTTCGAGATCAAGGTGTCATAAAACTAAAGAAACTCTCTCAGGCTCCAGGGATTTTCTTTCTATGATGAACTGCACAATCTAGTGATTGAAATTCATTGTTTTCATGGTGAAAGCTCCCAGTATAATTTCTGATGCACCCTATTATAAACGAGTGCCACAATATTGCCTTGCTGTTAGTATTATTTTTATATGCATTTAATGACTTTCTCACCTTACTTTTCCAAGTTTGTGCATTCAGATTAAAATAAATTGAAAAAGGAGCAGGGTGCAAAATGAGATCCTTAAACTGAGAGAAACCAAGAATATGTAAAAAAGAAAAAAAAAAAGACAAAGAAAAAAGAAACATTGCTTAAGAGATCAAAGCAGGCTTCAAATCCTAAATATCTAATCTGAAAGATAAATAGAACTGCAGGAAACTTCTCACAGGTTTTGTAACAACAGCATCTCTCCGGTTCAGGAGTGACTATAGCCAAAACCTGGGAAGGCAAATTGCACCCTCTGGTGGAGAAGAAACAGAATGACAGCGATGGCTGCTTCCTACTGGGAGATTTGACAGGAAACGTGAATATCTACACTAAAAATGGGATTCACATGGTGTTTCCACATTGGAGACAACACTGAACGTCACAGACAGATGGTAGTGATGATATCATTCAGGCAGATCTTTGAGCTGTAACATAAACAGTAAATAATGAAAGAGATGGTATGAACGTGGCCACAGCTGCATGTGATCGTGACGGTAAAGCTTGTGGCCGAATGTAGCACCCCTCATAGTACGGATCTGATTATTCACAGAATATAGATGAAAAAAATATATTATAGATTCAAGAAGAAACTGACTGGATCACTGTACAAATCCATCTGCTTCTTCAGCACCATGGACAGCACCTCGGATTTAATAATACACAGCACAGTGAGGCTACTGAGCCGTGGTCAGGCCTATAGATCAGGAAATAGATTACCGGACCCTTGCACAAACTTCTGTCAGGAAGAGGATCAATGATTCAGGCGAAAGGGACCAACATGTTTAAATAAACAACCCCTCTGCCCCTGCCTTCCTCTGCTGCTAGGGGGTAAAGAGAGAGGCCGGCTATTTCTGACTATTTTCACATACACCGTTTGATCAATTAAATTCATAACTAAAAATGTTTCCACACAGCCTTACACAGATTCATTAACAAACAAAGTTAATCTTATCAAACTGCAAGAGTTAAAACCTGTTTTTTGCATAAATTAAAAATGTGGATACTTTGCCATCTGATGACTGCTGGATCATTCAGACTGACATCGCCCAGTGTTTTGTTCCTATTTAACTGAGAGTCTTTGTACATTATAAGGTGACTGTAAAGAGTGACCGGAACAATATATTTTGTTTAATGGTAGATTTAGTTTGATTTCAAAATTGCCTGCCTTTCTTCTGAGTTATGCTTTAACTCAGTTGTACTTTTCTGTGAAACTTGTCTCTATAATGCATTATAACACATTATGAAACACTTTATGAACACACTTATAATGCGTTATAGGTGGGTATAGTTATGGTTAGGATTACAGTTAGGATTAAGGTCGCTTATAACTATGTATACAGTCCTATAGGTGCATTATCATGCATTACATTTATGCACATAATTCATTAAAGATGGATTCTTTAAGTGAAGTGTTACCATAAACTCTAATCATTCATCCAATCATTTCTTGTCCTTTTCAGGATCATATGGTAAAAACAGCATGCCTTCAGTTTCCAGTGTATTATCGAGCATACAATATAGCAGAAAACAAACAAATAAAACAAACAAACACTTAAAGTACGAAACAAAATAGCTTGTGCACCCCTTAATTGGAATCTCTGGTTTAGACATGTCTTTGAACTCATCCGGTCAACTGGACAGATTGACAAAGATTAAGTAAATATGGTGAAAATATACAAAATTAATAATCACAAGCAACATGAAATCACAGAGAGCTTCTTGCTGTAAGATGAGTCACCAGCCCCATTTCATTTGACACGAATCCAGCATGTTACCAAATGTCTCTGGATTTTTAATAACAGCTCTCTAGTGTGTCACAGTGTACCTGTCATGTTTTTGTTTTTTTGCTTTTTTAAATAGTGAGAATCTCATTTTCATTTGACATAACTTTTCAATTAGGGGCAACTGAAGCAAAGCTGTTTCAACTATCCGCAAAAATCAAACGAATGCACATGTAAAAACTCTATTTTTATATTTTTTTTCTGCTCATTTTAAGGCAGAAATTTTAAAGGCAAACGAAAGATGAAACTATGTGCAACGATCCTCGAGTGTACCTTTATTCAGTCACTCATCTCTGCACTCATGAACTCCATTCATCTGGTCTACATCCTCTCGAAAAAGACCTCATTTAGTTTTTTTATTTAAGCTCTAACCGACGCTATCCCTCCCTCCCTCCCTTCCCCCTCCTGCTTACATCCGTTCCTTTATTTTCCTTCCCTTCTATACTCCCTCCCTCCTTTTGCACTTCCTCCTCTCTCTCTCTACC
>JAQLOL010000013.1:5491774-5508673 GCA_029783665.1 Naso thynnoides
ACACAAACATTTGCAAAACAGAAACAGGTCTGCAGAAAAGTTCTGAAGCCTGAGGGGAATAAAGTTAAAACATGTTTTTTTTTTTTTTGTCAAAATATTCTAAGAGTCGCTAATAGTTTGTTCCTCGCAGATCTTTGCTGACTGTAAGGAGCTTTGACTTGTGAAAGAGTGAACAACCAGCTGTAAAAATGCGTAAATTTGCTGCCTAACCTTGATGTAATGCTATGGAACTGTGGCCACAAATATTAGCAAAACCCCTGAGTGTCAAAAATGTGAGTAGTTTTTCTTATGCAATCATTCTGAGATGAAGAAGAGTGTTTAATTGAAATTCAGGCCTACTTCTAATTAAAACTATAAAAATCGTCTTAAAGAGCCTTTTAGAAAAGTGCAGCAAAGTTCTTGTCATTTCTTAATCACCCTCACTCTCCAGTCAAATAAAACGGATCCCTGCAAAGATGTGAGAAGGCTTGTACACAGAGACATTCACAGCTATGAGTGCAGCCCCTTGTGAACAATTTATAACATATGTCCAATACATTTACTGTAAAATGTAATATTGCACATAATAGGACCGATGGTGATTTTTGTCATTAGCATAGACACATGCATGAAATGCACATTCTGACATATACAAATACTGTGCATGCTCATTTTGTTTGGACTGTGAAGAACAAATATGCATAAATAATGTCATCAGTTTTGCAAATAACATACACATGTAGGATTCATTTCACCTCATTTTCACTGATTATTATGCATTTATGAATTATAGCCACCATTGTGAATGGAAATGTGTAACACTTTACTTAAAGCATCCATATATAAGGCATGATGAACACACTTTAAACTGTGTTATAATGCACCTATAGCGCTGTATAATCATAGTTATAAGCAAGGTTAACCCTAACCTTGCTTATAACTATGATTAGGGTTAACCTTGCTTATAACTATGATTATAAGCAAGGTTAACCCTAACCCTAACCATATATAATGTGTTATATATGTTCATAATATGTCATAATGCATTGTAGAGACAGGCTGCATAGAGAGAGTTACTGGAAATGTTATTTTCTCATATGTTGGCTGTAATCTGCTTCCAGGCCTTCAACATGATGTCAAGTTTAGTTGCACTAAAGTCCAAATTTGTCCACAGCTGTCAGCAGGTCATTCATGAGCACATTGAGAAACTGAAAGCAACTAGAAAGAAAATCATTTGATTAAAAGTTGTTTTAGAAAGCTGAAAGCTGAAACACATTCATTTCTGTCGTGCACATAACTGTGTGAATCACAGCTGTAACTTAATGGACTCTGTACTGGTTCGTCACAGCTGGTAATAACCACTCTGTGCCACAGTGTGGTGCTCAGTGACCACAGAGTGAAAAAGTGCCTGTTCACAGTCATGCTCTTGATTCCATCATCTCCATTTACTCCCTGCATGCGGAGAGAGAGGAGACTGACACTGTCCTGACCCATCATTTCAAACCAAATGAACACTTGAATGAATTTTCCCCTTTTGTTATAACAAGCGCTCATCTGCGGCCGAGGCTCAAAATTTCATTTGACAGGATGCCTCCAACGATCCAAGGTAATGAAGGCAGCCCATCTTTCCCCGTTGCATAAATGCAGACGCAGCTCATTAATAATTCTGTCACACAGGTAGGCTATGAAGAAACCAGTGACACACTTTGCAGCTCGAGCACTCAAAGTCCCATAAGTCATCAGCTGCAGAGGCCCACATAGGTATATTCACATGCTACGTCTTTAAAAACTAAATGCGTAAGACCTTGATGCAGATTTTACATTATGCAGGAGCACACGGGAACCTTGCTTTGAGTTATTCTTTACCCATCTTTAATGCATTTCATTTTTCTTATCGTCTTATGTGTATATTCTGTATTTACCAACAAATGTTCCTGTCATTTGCAACTTGTTTACGACTTCTTACTTGTCCACCAAGGCTGCAGGGTAATAAGGATGCGTGAACAAGCCACAAGGAGCTGTAAAGGTCAGGAATGCACTCAAACCAGCAGATATCTTTTGAAGACAACCCCTTTTCCCGTGTGTGCAGAGCTCACATCAGTCAATTTTTGGAGACACAGAGCAGACAGCTGTGTGTTATGCTTCCTCTCCCTCAACATCTGCAATAGACATTCGCCCAACCTGTCAGCAGCTCTGCACGGTGTGCACCTTTTCACTGAGAGTCTCTTTAGCTTGAGCAACTGCTACCAACACGAATTTCACCGAGCAAGCAGGCAGTTCAGTGTTTTAATCAAATCTTCACTGAATATGCAAAATATTCGGGACACTTTTATAAGGAGGTCAGTTCAGGTGGAAGTCATTATCCCTTACTGATTTCCCTAATTAAATCTGTGCCAGTCACAAAGGAGCAGACACAGATAAAGGAGAAGCAGCTGAGTTGGAGGAAAGAGTTTTAAGCTTTGAGATAAGTCCGATTGAGAAAAAAAGGGGCTGCAAAAATATCAGGACTATGCACCAGCTGTTTTGTTTAATCACTGCATATTCAATTAGACACAGAGTATGTGTACATGTGGGACTTTTGTCAGGAACAAATCTGACTCTCAGTGGTGAAATAATCCTTCTAACTGCTCTCCCATTCCCCAAAATAGCACAGGCTTAAGGTCTAAGAAGGCCAAGTGGGCAGTTTTGCCATGCACCAACGCTCTAAATAGTGCTCTGAGTACCTTGGGATGGTTATGGCCTGACTGTAAACTGTGTCTGGATGGCGTCAGAGAGGTTACTCGTGGCAGCGGTCAATGCAAAGTGTTGACTGCAATAGACTTGAGGTAGTTAACCGCCATCATGCTCGACGTGACCTTTACCGGACAACGGAGCCCAAGGCTGAGTTCCATCCTCCAGCTGTGAGTCAGTAATCCACAATAACAACTGGATGCGATGATTCACGGACCCTCAGCTTTGCAGCGTAATTGGCGAGGAGGCCTTGTGAGTAAGAGGATGAGGGAATGAGGAAGGGGTGGAGGCGAAGCAGCGTGAGAGAGCGAGGAGACGGGAGGGAGAACAAATGTGGAGTCAAATAAGGAAATGTGAGAGGAAAAATAAACACATGAGAGAGCAAGAGATTGCTCCAGGCGCGGTTATGGGCTGTTTTTAATGTTATTTTGTTTATAATGTCCATCCTCATTCAGGGGCAGAACTCCCCAGCGAGTCTGTCACAGTGATTCTTAATTCGCACACTAAGCGGGGGGAGTCAGAGGGGTTACACTGTGGAGCCCTGTGAGCGCGGGTCCGCACAAACCCTCCGGGGGTCGCAGTAATTATCACTGCATGTGTATTCGCAAGTCACAAATCATTACTCACACGACGCGTCACCTTTTATTTCTCCTTTGTTGTTCAGCCCAAGGTGCATATTGACAATTACGGCGGGAATTAAAAGACAGACATGACTGACTGGATCAATTATTATGGAGTATTAAAGGGCAGATTTTCCATTCCGGGGGTCTGTGTCAGGTCTGTTATGAGGGTCCGTCTGTTTAGCTGATGCTGTGTGTAAAGGTCACACCGCAGTGGTCTCTGTCATAGCAAGACGGCACACCTGGCTCAAACTCAGCTTTTGCATTGAGTTATTATCTTTTAGCTCGCATGTGAAGAGTAAGAACACTAATCCTGCACAAAACAGATAACGGATTACACAAACTTCCTTAGTGCTTCTACAAAACATGTTTAGCTGTGACCAGCTGTGTGCAAAAAGTGAATCTAATGTAAAGTTTTCTTTTTTTGTATTAAAAGAAACTCTAGATCCCAAACTCTTAACCAGTGATTCAATCTTTCACACCCATCCTGACCAACAAAGTGTGACCAACCTGTTCTCACCTCCAACTGAACATATGGGCATCATTTTTTACAGCATTTGTACCCTCAGTCATCAGGCTTTCAGGTAACTACAATGATATATTGTAAACAGCTCGTCCCAATGAAGTACAGCAGCAGAAAGAGGTTTTGGTTGGGGGTTTTAATTCACAATGGACCAAACACAAAAAAGTAAAAAAAGTTTATGAGCTTTTTTCCAAGTAGTTTTGTTGCCTAATTTTCTAAATGCCTACTGTTTTACAACAACTCTGGCTTTGACTCTACAGGGGAACGGAGTGCTTAAAAGGGTCATACCAGTGTTACTGTACGCCATTGTCCTGTGTCATCAGCTACATAAGTGACATAAACCCCACCCAAAATAATTTTATCCATGCGATATGATGTGCGTTTACATTTTATCAATATCCAATAAACGTGACAGAAAGTATCTGAAAATGTGTGACAACGTTAGTCAAAAAGAACATCTGTGTCAAAATCCTTCTTCATGCTAATAATCAAGCTTGGACGTTCTGGACTTGAAAGGAACTATTTCTTCAGGCGTAATAACCTTTGTCTCAACAGCTCTCAGCTTCTCCCTCTGTCTCTGCTGCTCAGCTGTTTTTGACCAAATAAATACAGATGTCATCTTTAAAAGGGTAAATTACCTATATCTAGTAACTTTCACATGTCCTACAGTGTTTCTATACCCTGTTTCAACATGAATGGCAGTGAATGGGGTTTAGTCTGAGATCTACTAAAGTAAACACATGGTTGAATTTTAACATTAGCAACATCTGTAGAAAAAAGGCACAATCTCTGATAATGGTGAGAAGTCAAAAATAGACTGGCATGGTCCTTTAAAAGGGATCTTGTCTCAGCATCAGTATGTAACCAGTTGAGAATGAGTATGTGCTTGTATTACAACAGTTTTTGAAAAATAGGATTCTGTTCATGGACTGAAATGTTTCAACTTTTTCGTGACACCAAGTCTGACTACCAAACTAACGGATCTCCCGTGCCTGCAGCCCACCCATTATCACTCTCATTCCTGAGATCAAGTTAGCAAGAAAGAAAGAAAGAAAGAAAGAAAAGGAATTCAGTTAAACTCCGAAACATTTCAGGTGACAGATGCAGTAAAGATTAAAAGCCAATGGTTAGATTTAGACAGAGATCACAGTTTGGGTTTGAATGATTTTTCTGTAAAACAATCAATATTAACTATCGCTTTCACACAAGGAACGAACCCCAGTGTGCTGCGTGATTAACTATGTTCGATCCATACATACACACAGACCCTCTCCTCTTGTATACGCTGAATTTGTTGCTCTTATAATTTGTTTGACCTGATTAGTTCTGAAGTGGTGCTCAGTTCAATTTTGTGACTATTTCCTGAACTGCAGTGATACTGTGTTGTCCCTCTGCATTGGCGTGCCTTAAATGTGAATCGAAGCTCTCGGTAGTAAACAAGCATCTGTGATTATGCATGGGGAACAATTATCCAACTCCGTTCATCTTCACTGGTCCAGAGCCACCATTCCTCCTCGCTGTTTCTCTCTCCCTCTCGTTCTCTGTAGATGGATGTAATATTAATGAACACATCTTAGCCAGGATGCTTGTTAGGCTTCAAGCTAATCCTGTTAGTTTGAAGTCCTCACTGTCCCCACTGTTCATCGCAGACCGTGCTTCCATCAGTTTATTTAATAACCACTATAAAGGATGGGACAGAAGCTTCAGGGATCCTCAGTTAGAGGGAGAAAAAAATGCAGCCTGAGACTCTGAGGTGGCTGGTTGGGAAGATGGAAGATATAAACAGAGGAATGAAGATGGATGTGTCCTTGACTAAACTGACTCACAGCAGCGTCATTGTTATGTTTCAGATCCTGTTATGGTAGGGAAGGTTACATCTCAGAACATTAAGGGTTAGCACAGTTGTATTATCCATTTGAATAAAAGACTTGTCTGTGTTTGGATTGCCAATGTGTTGTTTTTAAAACACAAAGGACGACTACAGCTCCTCTCTTGCAAACAGCAACAATAGTCTTGTTTGGATCAACCAGAGATGATTGTGTTTCTAATTAGCAGCCTTTCATGTTTGTGAGATTGCATAAGATTTTCTGGTTTTGGCTGCTGTTTTTAGTTTGTTTGTGCCAACAGATGTACTGTGAAAGAATTCTTAATTAATATGTTTTAATTAAAAGAGAGAAGACTAATGTAGTTTCGTGATTTATCATGTAATTTGAGCACAATAATGCATTCATTAAACCATTTATATGTATTTTTTCCTCAGTTCGGCTATTCAAAGGGCTGTTCGAAAACATAATTGAAGTTACTTAAAAAAACAAGTCTGTTTTCTGATGTGCCGTAAACACCTTATCGATTTTAACAAATATTTTACAGCTGCAAAGCAGTAAAAGTATAATCTCTGTGTTGTGTTAGCCTTCGCACAAGAAGCCTGTCAGTAAAATTCAGAAGCAAAAAGGATAAAAGGACAATAGCAACCCTGAAACTTCATGTGTCTGTCCTTTGTAAACATCAACCACGTTGGTTACATAAACCCCACCCATCGTTCCCAAAATAGCTTTATCTGAGAGATATGGTGTCGTTTACATTTGTCCATATTCAATAAACGTTACACAAAGTACCTGGAAATGTGTGACGGTGTTAGGTAAAAAGAATGTCTGTGTGAAAACCCTTCATTGCGCTAATATTCGAGCTAGGGAGGCAGCACTCGTAAGGAACTATTTTTCCAGGCGTAGCAACTTTCATCCTGACGACTCCCAGCTCCCCTTTCTCTCTCTTGCTCAGCGGTTTTTGACCAAATAAATGTAAATGGGTGAATTAGCTATACCTAGCAACATTCACGTTTCCTATTGTGTTTCTATACCTTGTTTATACCTTCTATACCTTGAATGGCAGTGAATGGGGTTTAAAAATGTAGTCTGAGATCCACTAAAGTACACGTGTTCGAATTTTAACAGCAACATTTGCAGAAGATAGGGGCGATCTCTGCTAATGGTGAGAAGTCAAAAAAGACTGGTACGCTCCTTTAAATCTTGGTTTTTGAGTTTTCCATGACTGTGGATTATGGGACCCACTGGATAACCACTTGAATATCTGATGGCTTTGGAGTGGATATTGCATTTTTCATTTTGGCCATTGTGATTGTGCTGAGGAAGCAGCTGTCTTTGTTTACTTCAAGAGCACTTTGACACATTTGTATGAGAATCCATATTGCAACCAGCTAAACTTCCTGCACTGTGACTGACACTTTTACAAAGTGTGCTATATTAACTGGCCTGCTCTGAGGCGGAGGTGATGGAAAGGGAAATTTTGTAAGAATTAATCTCTTTGCTCATATTAATATTGATACTAAGATAATAAAACTTTATTACAGATTGTAGAAGCGTAATTATAATGGAACTGAAGCACGTTTACCTGCAGACAAAATGTGCACATAAAATAAAACAAGATTGTTTTCTGAATCCTATGACCATATGCACCTACTTGCACGCGCACACACACACACACACAAACACACACGCACAGCTTTCTGGAGCCCACTGAGTCCTGTGCTCTGACTCTGATTCACAGCTCAGTGTTTCTCTACCTTCTGAACTCCGGCTTCTAATCAGAGAATTAGCTGCAGTTTCTCCTGCCAAAATCCACACAGTAATCCATCTCACTTTGTCCACACTGTGGCTCATGCCCCACTAAAGCATTCGTCAGAATGCACGAAAGAGACAGAGGGATATAGAACGAGAGAGAGACAGAGAGACAGACAGGAGGAGAAATGTGCTCTCCTGCTTTCCTGGGTGGCTTTAATAAAGCCTATTAAGTGCACAATAGCAATTTTAAATTTCTTCTGTATCGTTCTCACAAAAGAAACATATTTTCATATTCTGAATGCAGCTTAAAGTATACTGTTGATGTTACTGTGGGACTGCGAGCCTGCGCACTACTCTGTACCTGGTGTTATGGATGCTTTTGTCGAATGCTGGGTCAGGCCAACTGTGCATTCAACGTCCGGCCGAGCCTCTCAGAGCGTGATTAATGAGGGAGGAGACGGACAAGCAGGGTGCATTCTAATCACCCACAAGGACAGGGAGAGATATGGAAAGGAAGAAAGAAGGAAATAAGAGAGCAAAGAGAAAGATTACGTATTAATATTGCATTTTGTGTGATATCGTATTCGTTTGCACTCTGGTTAAAATCCTTTTCCGACTGAGGCACGGATGTGAATTCTCTAACGTTTCCCATCTGTGAGCACACACAGACCACACATACAAGCACACACGCACATGCTCAGAAACACTGAATACTCTCACAGGCTCAGAAGCAAACACGGGGACATGAAAGACACAGAGGAGGCCTTATGGGGTTAGCTTTGGCAAGGTTCAGTCCAGTGGATCAGGAAGAATTGGCCCATCTAGTTACATACTGCAATACCCAGAAGACCTCTCACCCAGGACTGTTCATGCCTTTGAACCTGGCTCTCAAAATAAAGTTACTGAGCTGTGCAGTTATTGTAGACATAGTTGGAATTATCTATGCAAATTTGAAAGTGCAAGTGAGCCTGTGAATACTAATGGTGAATGATAGAGAGAATTACAGCAGCCAGGTGGAGAAGATGCAGCTGGATTGGTTTGGCTAGACATTAAAGAGAAAATCCCCCTTGGGTATTCACTTGTAATGTTAAGCCTGTGATTACTCAGGGCCTTTAAGGAGTTGCATGTATTTTCTGAGGAAATGTTGCGATTTATTCCGCAGTCCCATCCTTGTCTGTATGAGTTCCATATTTATTCTTTTTCTCAGAAACTCTTGGAATCTAAACAAAAAAAAATCTAAACTGAGTCTAGCAAAGCCTTTGTGCTTTTGATTCTGGGGGAACGACACCAACTTCCGACTAAAATCAAATGTTTGACATTTCGATAAATAGCTTACAGTTAATCACTTTTTTGCAGAGAGTAAGGAGGGATAATAGACCAGTCTCATTGTACTGCTTCAGTCTGAAAAGTTAAATAAAAGGCCTCAAAGTCCACTTTAAATACTAGGGCCTGACCGATATATTGATGTGCAGATATTATTGGCCGGTATTTGCCTATTACAAATATATTCATATCGATATATGTTCTCTGATATGTGGCAACATTAGGCATTTTTGAGATCCAACAGTTCTGGAAACTGAGAGGAACTGTCCACTGAGGAGTTCCTGGGGAACTAAACACCTTTAAGGGCTTTTTGTCTTTGGCATGTGCACCGCCAATAAGAAGCCCCTACATAAGCGACGTAAACTGGCGGCGGTTAACCTCACTTTTACACGACTTACAATGTAACTTTACAACAACAACAACAGTGAAGGCTAAAGTTACTGCATTATCGCTCCAGTATGTGGCAGTAACATACCATAAATCTCATGCTGAATGGCATCAAATCTCAGAGAAGATACGATGACGAAACGATGGTGTCGTCTTGTTAACATAGCTGTCAGGTTTTTAAAAATGGCAGTTGATGACGCTGGGTCCTGAGTTCGACCAACCAATGTACACTTACGCCACTAAAGTTCCTCATGTGATACAAAAGTACCTACTCTGGATTTGGAGCCAAAAAAGTTCCTCAAAATATAGTTCTAAAAACTACAATAGCTTACCATTCCTGCAGTGGGGATGCAATAAAACAGGTTATTAGAACTAAGTTTCTAGAGCCAAAAATTCCCATTCTTATTGTTTTTAAAGGCTGGAAAAAATGCTTGGACCTGTGATTTTTGAATCCATGTGTATTTTTACGCTTCCAGCACAAATCTTGTGTTTACATATCAAGCAGTTATTCCTGCACACTCTCGCTCTACCTGTCCCTGCTCACTCCTCTCACTATAGTTCAGTTTGTGTGTCCTGTGCTTCTTGCTATGCATCATGTTGGCCCAAAATGACGATTGATTGCAGTGCCGCTGCCTTTGTAATCCGCTTAGGATGGATTTTGCATCTAAATCACTTTATTATTTATGTGCCTAACTCTTGCCAATGCCATTTGGAGGCAGTATGATTGGTGATCCATCACACATTATCCTTCACTGTGGTCATTAATATTGTAATGGGATGGACCTTCACCATGAAACTTCCAGGTGGAAGAGAATGCAGATCTCTTCAGGGAGGGCCAGGCTACTCAAAACAGGAGTCAACAGAGGGAAGATTATCAGGTGTGCTTGCTCGCAGACGTCTCTCCAGAGATGTTGTTAGTTCGCCCTCTCTCTGCTATTAACCTGTCTCTGCCGTTCTCCTTCTTTCCTCTGCCCCTGGGTTGCACAGCAGCTTGTGTCTTCATACATGGCCTCTCTTAGCAAAATGTGAGATGTTATTTTATCATTGTCCTTTTCCATCAGGGCTTCAATCACCACCTGCCAATCACATCTGCTGCCTTCAGGCAGACGAACACACAAGCACACGGTGCCACATCAGGACACAGCTGAAACAACCACTGCTGTAGATGAGGGGAAAAAAAAGAAAGAGGGAGACGCTCATCTAACCACATAAAGGACAAGAGGGATATGCATCATAACATATTTGGTGCAAATACATCAAAAGTGTCATACTCTTCATAAAATCCCAAATAAACTTTCAAGAGAGTAAATTTTATTTAAGCCTCCTACTGTTGCTAAAGCATATTGTTCTTGTCCTCTAAGCGTATTTTAACATGTAGATTTGGAGACTCAGCAGTGTAATGTTAAGGCTTAGTGCATGCTGGGACAGCTGAGGGCAAAAAATCTGTCACTCTTTGTCTCTATGGCAGCCCACTGAGTCCGCTGAAGAGCAAGGCCATAGAGATGTAGCAGACAGATCTCAGTGGGTGAAGATGGAAACTGCTCGGATGCATTTGAGGTTCATGGATGCCAGCAATCATCATGTCACCGTGTCACGAGGAATTCCCCCAAGTCAGCTCTTAGCCAGAGGGAAGGGACACACAACCGCACAAGAGACATGAAGAGGTGGAGATATTTGGTCTTAAAGTGGATTTTGCTACAGTAGAGAGCTGGCCTTGCAAGGCTATAATACTTACATATTTGTAGCTGATTTTATTGTGATTATATTGAAATTCAGTTAGTTCCGGGGCTAAAGTGGAAAAAGTGGGGGTACGTACCAGTTAGAGCACATACTCTCATTTTAAGCCAGTTTTGAGTTAAAGTTTATTTATATAAGACTAAAAATTAGGCATATGTAGTCAGTTATTTGTTCCTTTTTTTCTACAAGGGGGATGGCCCCAGTGGACAAATCCCCCTTAACCCCTTGGGAAAGTAGTATGGAATATAGCATAGAATTAAATATTTATAGTGTATAGCTTAGAGAATAATAAAGATGAAAGAGAAAACTGAGAGAAAGGCACCGATGAAAGAAAAAGATGCAACTACAAAACAATCCGCCACTTCAGCACCATGGACAGCGTCATGAATTTTACCAATACACAGCAGTTTGGCTATTTCAGAACCTTAATTTTGTTGGTCAGGATAACTTGGCTAACATATTTGACTAAACAACCCTTTAAACCCCCATCAGAGAATGCAGAGTTGGGATAATGGGTTAAACAAGGGGACACAGGCCTCCTCCTTCATTCCCTCTTAAAAAACCTGTGGGTGATAAGTGATGATAAGTTGAGACTTATGTTTAGACGTCAGAGATATTAGTCATTAGGAACATTAATACCCCAAAGCTAGTACACTACATACACTTTTTTGGATTTGTTAAAATCATTTACTGAAACAAAGTCTGGATTTGGATGTTTCAACACCACCTAAGGAGAGAAAAGGGCAGCAACATTAAACGAGAGTCAGCATGCATACTACATGCCTTGATTTTTGCTGCATTTATAGTCCTGCTTATCCTACAATCCAACCTATACATGAAAGGAAAAAGCTAGTCACAGTCATTTAACAGTAAAAGTATTTTCAATAACGTGACATGTACTTTTAGTGACGTACTAATGCAAAAACAGCTTGGGTCTGGATTTTTCAGCATCTTGGAAAGAGACGTGAAGGCATACTGAATCCATTTACTGCAGATCTCTGTTGATTTTTAATATTAATTTAGCAAATTATTCTCCAAACTTATTATAACACAGAAAATTTAAGAGCTACTCACAGCTTCAATGCAGTAAACCTTTTGCAACAAGGTAACATATCTACAAAATGCTATCAAACATTTTGTTTTCTCTTTAAGGTTTCTAAAGGATTTAGGATTTACATCAGCACAGGTGAAGGCCTGCATCCATGGATTAAGTTTTTATGTTTAGTATCATTTCTTTTAAAGTGTATTCATTTATTTTGTGCATCAACTGCCGAAGCAGTGCACAACGCAGAGTTTTACATTTAATAGTATTAATTGGAACGCCGCCTGGGTTTGAATGTTCCCGCACTGTGAGGACAGAAACAACAGAGGATTGATTCTCCATGTCTGCTCTAAGACATCTGCGTTCATGCGGCGCTTTTACCGAAACATCCTCATGCTTATAACTGAATTGTATAGAGGAACTGCACTTACGCCATTCAGAGGAACATTACGTTGACTGCAATTTAGTAATGATTGCTGTGCTCACATTCCTAGATGTGATCTCATAAACTCCTATTCATATTTGATGGGGTAATGAAGCATCCATTTTTTCACTCAGCGGCGGGGGAACGAAGGTGCTGCCAGCTGTGATATTATGCTATTTTTTCTTTGCATACTTTCATCAGCTGTTTTTCATCTATATGCACACACAGAGCGACAGTCTCATCTTCTGTGGTGGCGGCAGGCTACGACCCTTGACGCGTGTTTCATCGAGTGCACGGATAAGTCATCAGCAGTGAGTCTGAGCAGCAGTGGTGGATCTGTGCAGTGGTATGATGTGATTATTCCACTGACCTCTTTTTCAGTGGCCACTGCCAGCAGAGAACCATGCTTTTGAAACCTCCATGACATGTCCTGCTGCTTTTTATGTGTGCTGTGTATGATCTCAGTAAACAAGCCAGCGATTAAATACCAATGTAATTGAATGCAATATAGCAATATTAGCTTAACTGCGGACGTGAGCTCTGCAATTGAGGTGCAGTCTACTCGCAGGTAATAACACTTTAATGAAACGTTTTCAAACAGGAAAATAGATCTTTTCGCATAAGGTCATTCTTCAACTCCAAATCATTATGTGGCTGATTCATTTCTCCGCCATGTTAATATTAAAAGCATCAGCACAGGAGGATGAGACTGAGGGTGTCCTTAATTGTCAATTAAGAATGTATCTCACAGTCATAGTCCCTGTGCAGGACTCGTAGAAGCGGTGATAAGAGTGAGGACAGGATTGCCTTGGTCGCTGTGAATTGAACTCTGGAGTAATGAAAATACTTTCGATTATGTTTGCCTTCTCAACCAAAAACAAGCAATCACACATGAAGAGAGTCAAATGATTTGTAGAAGAGTAACAAATAAATCTCCAACACTATTATTACAGATATGGTCGAGTGCTCCGTGATGGTTTGGGCTCTGATTGGCGATAGCTCCGCTTGCGACAGGGTTTTAATAACTGATGCGTTTCCCTGCCTATTCGCTGATTACTCCATTCATAATAAAGAGCAACAACACATTAGCTACCATCACTCAGACAAAGAGAATTCATGCTGTTGATCTTTTGTCTTTACCATGAAGCAACAATAGACAGAGATGCACAAAAGGTCTCATTAAACCCTTTGTTATAATATTTTCACTTGTGTAACATCAGAAAATCAGCTTTTAGAATAAAAGGTATTAAGCACCTATCTGCACAGACATGACAATATTATCTAAACAATTTGAAAGCAAATGACGAAACCACTTAGGTTTTCATCTGGCTACTGAGGGAACAGTAGCCAGATAATTTTAGAAGAGGCTGAGAAAGTCAAGACGGATTATCAGCTTGACGTTGAGGTTGATAAATGCAGTCTGGGGGGGGCAGGGGGGCAGACCAATAAAATGTCCTGTTGATTCAGAGGAGAAACAATAAACTTTTAAACAGCTCAGAAAAGGTAATGTTCATTAAAATAAGACTTATTAGTCTGGGGAATATTATTTTCAATGGGTAATAGCCTTGAACTAGGATTGTTTACCTCAGTTGTATTCATTATTTTGTATACTATGTTCCTTCATTCACTACCAACCTTATCTGCCCTGAGGATACAATATAATGGAAGTGAGAAAGAGTGTATAAGCAGTTACACATATCATTTTCAAGTTGAAGGACAAGAGCTGGGAAATGCATTCTGGTAAAATACCCATGAAGACATTATCTTTGTACCGAAACCATGATCATGAACATGAACTAACACTCTCCCAAAGATTAGACAGACACCATTAATGGCATTAAGTCCAGTTTCTTTAAGAGTGGAAGTTAAGACTGTCATTGCCCTGTATCTGCCACGCAGAGCCATTTCCTTGTGAGGAGTGAGCAGGTCAGAGCCAAGATGCTAAATATCATCTGTGTATACCTACATTCACGATATAATCCATTACTATTCTACAATTATCCCTAATTTCTATTACGGTCTCCTCCCTTTGACCATTTCATGCACATATATAATAAAAATAATAATGACTGTTCAGCTCTCTCTAAGTAGAAGTCCCAAGTTTAAAGGCAGTCAGGGTAGATGCTCTGAGGCGCTCTGATAAAAGTTACAAATCCTTTATCAATTCATGGATTGCCAACACGTTTCAACTCACAAGGAGTCCTCATCTGGGCATAACAAATTTATAGTGACACAAGAGCAAAAGATAACATAATCAAGGCCATGTGACTGGTCACATGGCATGTCACAGGACGTACTAGATCAGCCAGGCAACAGGAAAATGCTGCATATGCAATAAATATACAAAAAATACACAAAAAGACAAATAGCAGCTTGGATGTGTCAATACCAAATGTTATATACAATTGCTAAAATGTAACCAAGGACCAATAATATGGCCTTGATTATGTTATTTATTGCTCCTGTGTCACTATGAATTTTTATGCCCTGATGAAGACTATTTGTGAATCAAAACACGTCAGCAATCCATGAATTAATAAAGGATTTTTAACTTTATTCAGAGTGCCTCGGATAATCTATCCTGACGGCCTTCTAACTTTGGACTTTTTTAAGAGAGAGCTGGACAGTCATCATTGTTTTTGCTGTTAGCTGACCGTGGCCCTATCCTTGAAGAGCACATGATTTTTTTACTCCCGCACCTATTAGATTTGACCCGCAGCAGCACTTGCCCCGTGTTTTCTTTTTAAATTCTGTAATATACTTAAAACCAGCAAATATTTGGTCTCTTTACTCCCAAGCTCACATGTTCCCATGTTAAAACATTAAACATTTTGAACTCTGCTGCACCTCCAACCCAGATAACCCTTGTAGGTTCTGAGTCTAGATTCCCTCAGGGTTTATCGCCTCTCTCTTATTTTCTCTGGGTTAGCTTGGTGTATTACTGTGGAGAGTGAAGAAATCAAATCCTTAATGCCAAATATCAAGTCTACACATACGTATTCTGCATTCAGCTAATAATCCATCCCTGTTCTGCACCTAACTTCCATCATGCACGGCTCCCTTTGATCTGATATTTTTAACTGTGTAGCATTAACACTCTGCACCAAAGGGCCCCCACTTAAAACACCAAACACATTGCAAAGACTTGAATCAAAGGTTTTTTGCCTGCATGCAGTCAGGGTTGCTATAAAATGATGTTTTTAAACAGGAGTGTCAACAGAAGTGCTCTGCTGTATCTATGCACTTCAGCCCTATAGGCTATATGACGACATTTTATCAAAAGGCTTAAGATGATCCCCTTCACAGACAAAAAAAAAATCATTCATATTGAGCATGACAAATGTAAATAAAAATCATTTCACAGTCAACTTCCACGAAAACAACCCACTGCAAAGTGCACACGTAGGAGAAAATCAATGCTTGCACAGCATATTGCAGCTGCATCCCATGCCCCTTTACATATTCTGCTCGCTCAAATCATGCGTCTCAAGAACTTTGACACAGTTTTTGCAAGTTCCTGCCTGGTAAATGTTAAAATCAAACTGTGCCTACATTCACTAGCAGATCAGTTAACAGATTCAGCAGGGATTTTTTGCAAAACAGCGTGACAACAAACACAGGCACTTCAGCGTTTAGGAGCCAAGGGAAGTTCTAAACTAAAAGTCTGAGAGATGCTCGAGGCATTTTGTGTTCCTGTGAGAGACAATCCATTTCTACAGCAGAGAAGACAACAACTAACAATGCATTCTGTATTTCAAGGGGAAAGTTTTTGCAAAGTGAATTAGACTGTGTCTTACTGTCCCCGGATGAGTTTTGAATAGTGTATTCAATGCTAGCAATCAGGAAATTGCTCACTTAAGACAGACAAGGAGAAAGCAAAGACTCACCAAGAGGCTGTCCAGCAATGATTCGGGCATTTTCTCCTGCCACAGCTGCCCGGGCGTTCCTCTCGTTCAAATACTGTACAAAGGCGTAACCCTTGTGCACAGAGCAACCCACTATCTTGCCGTACTTGGCAAAGATGACTTCTATGTCAGTCTTCTTGACGATTGCTGTGTTGAGGTTGCCAATAAAGACTCTGGAGTTGAGGGAGCGTGGGTCATTCTTGTTGGTCACGTTGCTGGTTTGGGTTTTACCAGTCATTCTCCTCCAGTTGCCCTCCTGGGACACAGACAAGAAGGGAGGAGGGGAGGACACAGCTTAGATGTTTTGGACAGGCCAACGCCAGCTAACTCTGCTAAAAAAACACTATGGAACCCCAAAGCCTATATTCTTAATCAATAAAAAATGATAAAGTTGAATAAATTAAGCATTAAATTGTGTAATTAGCAAAAAGGAAAACAATGTTATGAAAGGTAATTTGATAATCCTTGTCATGTTACATGCCCCCATCCTCCCACAGGCCAACACACCAGTAGCTTCGCTTATTAGCTAGCTCTGGTTATCTTAAGAAACCAATAATAAAGACTATTTTTTTTTTTTTTTTTTTTTGTAACTTGATTTACACACTTAAATGCTGCCATCAACAATGGCTCTTCACTTTGAGTGTTAATTTT